>CM070493.1:41601491-41653991 GCA_036324585.1 Champsocephalus esox
TGTGTTCTAGTGTGTGTGTTCTAGTGTGTGTGTTCTGATGTGTGTGTTCTATGTGTGTGTGTTCTGTGTGTGTGTGTGTTCTGATGTGTGTGTTCTAGTGTGTGTGTTCTAGTGTGTGTGTGTTCTGATGTGTGTGTTCTAGTGTGTGTGTTCTGATGTGTGTGTGTGTGTGTGTGTGTTCTGTGTGTGTGTTCTGATGTGTGTGTTCTAGTGTGTGTGTTCTGTGTGTGTGTTCTAGTGTGTGTTCTATGTGTGTGTTGTGTGTGTGTGTGTGTGTGTGTGTGTGTGTGTGTGTGTGTGTGTTGTGTGTGTGTGTTCTGAGTGTGTGTGTGTGTGTGTGTGTGTTCTGATGTGTGTGTTCTATGTGTGTGTTCTGATGTGTGTGTTCTAGTGTGTGTGTTCTGATGTGTGTGTTCTAGTGTGTGTTCTAGTGTGTATTCTGTGTGTGTTCTAGTGTGTGTGTTCTGATGTGTGTGTCTAGTGTGTGTGTTCTGATGTGTGTGTTCTAGTGTGTGTGTTCTGATGTGTGTGTTCTAGTGTGTGTGTTCTGATGTGTGTGTTCTGATGTGTGTGTTCTGATGTGTGTGTTCTGATGTGTGTGTTCTATGTGTGTGTTCTAGTGTGTGTGTTCTGTGTGTGTGTGTGTGTGTGTGTGTGTGTGTGTGTGTGTGTTCTATGTGTGTGTTCTAGTGTGTGTTCTGATGTGTGTGTTCTATGTGTGTGTTCTAGTGTGTGTTCTGATGTGTGTGTTCTGATGTGTGTGTTCTATGTGTGTGTTCTAGTGTGTGTGTTCTAGTGTGTGTGTTCTGATGTGTGTGTTCTGATGTGTGTGTTCTGATGTGTGTGTTCTGATGTGTGTGTTCTGATGTGTGTGTTCTAGTGTGTGTTCTAGTGTGTGTTCTGATGTGTGTTCTAGTGTGTGTGTTCTGATGTGTGTGTTCTAGTGTGTGTGTTCTGATGTGTGTGTTCTAGTGTGTGTGTTTTGATGTGTGTGTTCTGATGTGTGTGTTCTGATGTGTGTGTTCTAGTGTGTGTTCTGATGTGTGTGTTCTGATGTGTGTGTTCTAATGTGTGTGTTCTGTGTGTGTGTTGTGTGTGTGTGTGTGTGTGTGTGTGTGTGTGTGTGTGTGTGTGTGTTCTATGTGTGTGTTCTAGTGTGTGTTCTGATGTGTGTGTTCTATGTGTGTGTTCTGATGTGTGTGTTCTGATGTGTGTGTTCTAATGTGTGTGTTCTGATGTTGTGTGTTCTAGTGTGTGTGTTCTGATGTGTGTGTTCTGATGTGTGTGTTCTAGTGTGTGTTCTAGTGTGTGTTCTGATGTGTGTTCTAGTGTGTGTGTTCTAGTGTGTGTGTTCTGATGTGTGTGTTCTAGTGTGTGTGTTCTGATGTGTGTGTTCTGATGTGTGTGTTCTGATGTGTGTGTTCTGATGTGTGTGTTCTAGTGTGTGTTCTGATGTGTGTTCTAGTGTGTGTGTGTTCTGATGTGTGTGTTCTAGTGTGTGTGTTCTGATGTGTGTGTCTAGTGTGTGTGTTCTGATGTGTGTGTTCTAGTGTGTGTGTTCTGATGTGTGTGTTCTGATGTGTGTGTTCTATGTGTGTTCTGATGTGTGTGTTCTGATGTGTGTGTTCTAGTGTGTGTGTTCAGATGTGTGTGTTCTATGTGTGTGTGTGTTCTAGTGTGTGTGTTCTGATGTGTGTTCTAGTGTGTGTGTTCTGATGTGTGTGTTCTGATGTGTGTGTTCTAGTGTGTGTGTTCTAGTGTGTGTGTTCTAGTGTGTGTGTTCTGATGTGTGTGTTCTGATGTGTGTGTTCTGATGTGTGTGTTCTGATGTGTGTGTTCTAGTGTGTGTTCTAGTGTGTGTGTTCTATGTGTGTGTTCTGAGTGTGTGTGTTCTAGTGTGTGTGTTCTAGTGTGTGTGTTCTAGTGTGTGTGTGTGTGATGTGTGTGTTCTAGTGTGTGTGTGTGTGTGTGTTTGTGTGTGTGTTCTGTGTGTGTGTGTGTGTGTGTGTGTGTGTGTGTGTGTGTGTGTTCTGATGTGTGTGTGTTCTGATGTGTGTGTGTTCTGATGTGTGTGTTCTGATGTGTGTGTTCTAGTGTGTGTTCTATGTGTGTTCTGATGTGTGTGTTCTAGTGTGTGTTCTGATGTGTGTGTTCTAGTGTGTGTTCTGATGTGTGTGTTCTAGTGTGTGTTCTGATGTGTGTGTGTGTTCTAGTGTGTGTGTTCTGATGTGTGTTCGAGTGTGTGTGTTCTGATGTGTGTGTTCTAGTGTGTGTGTTCTGTGTGTGTTCTAGTGTGTGTGTTCTGATGTGTGTGTTCTAGTGTGTGTGTGTTCTAGTGTGTGTGTTCTGATGTGTGTGTTCTAGTGTGTGTGTTCTGATGTGTGTGTTCTAGTGTGTGTGTTCTAGTGTGTGTGTTCTGATGTGTGTGTTCTAGTGTGTGTGTTCTGATGTGTGTGTGTGTGCTGATGTGTGTGTTCTATGTGTGTGTTCTATGTGTGTGTGTTCTGGTGTGTGTTCTAGTGTGTGTGTTCTGATGTGTGTTCTAGATGTGTGTGTTCTAGTGTGTGTGTTCTAGTGTGTGTGTTCTGATGTGTGTGTTCTGATGTGTGTGTTCTATGTGTGTGTTCTGATGTGTGTGTTCTGATGTGTGTGTGTTCTGATGTGTGTGTTCTGATGTGTGTTCTAGTGTGTGTGTTCTGATGTGTGTGTTCTGATGTGTGTGTTCTAATGTGTGTGTTCTGATGTGTGTGTTCTAGTGTGTGTGTTCTGATGTGTGTGTTCTGATGTGTGTGTTCTGATGTGTGTGTTCTAATGTGTGTGTTCTAGTGTGTGTGTTCTAGTGTGTGTGTTCTGATGTGTGTGTTCTGATGTGTGTGTTCTGATGTGTGTGTTCTAGTGTGTGTGTTCTGATGTGTGTGTTCTGATGTGTGTGTTCTAGTGTGTGTGTTCTGATGTGTGTGTTCTGATGTGTGTGTTCTGATGTGTGTGTTCTGATGTCTGTGTTCTAGTGTGTGTGTTCTAGTGTGTGTGTTCGAGTGTGTGTGTTCTGATGTGTGTGTGTTCTAGTGTGTGTGTTCTGATGTGTGTTCTAGTGTGTGTGTTCAGATGTGTGTGTTCTAGTGTGTGTGTGTTCTAGTGTGTGTGTTCTGATGTGTGTTCTAGTGTGTGTGTTCTGATGTGTGTGTTCTAGTTTGTGTGTTCTAGTGTGTGTTCTGATGTGTGTGTGTCTAGTGTGTGTGTTCTGATGTGTGTGTGTGTGCTGATGTGTGTGTTCTAATGTGTGTGTTCTGAGTGTGTGTGTTCTGTGTGTTGTTCTAGTGTGTGTGTTCTGATGTGTGTTCTATGTGTGTTCTGATGTGTGTGTTCTAGTGTGTGTGTTCTAGTGTGTGTGTTCTGATGTGTGTGTTCTGATGTGTGTGTTCTAATGTGTGTGTTCTAGTGTGTGTGTTCTGATGTGTGTGTTCTGATGTGTGTGTTCTGATGTGTGTGTTCTGATGTGTGTTCTAGTGTGTTTGTTCTGATGTGTGTGTTCTGATGTGTGTGTTCTAATGTGTGTGTTCTGATGTGTGTGTTCTGATGTGTGTGTTCTGATGTGTGTGTTCTGATGTGTGTGTTCTATGTGTGTGTTCTAGTGTGTGTGTTCTAGTGTGTGTGTTCTGATGTGTGTGTTATGATGTGTGTGTTCTGATGTCTGTGTTTCTAGTGTGTGTGTTCTGATGTGTGTGTTCTGATGTGTGTGTTCTCGTGTGTGTGTTCTGATTTGTGTGTTCTGATGTGTGTGTTCTGATGTGTGTGTTCTGATGTGTGTGTTCTAGTGTGTGTGTTCTAGTGTGTGTGTTCTGATGTGTGTGTTCTGATGTGTGTGTTCTAGTGTGTGTGTTCTAGTGTGTGTGTTCTGATGTGTGTGTTCTGATGTGTGTGTTCTGATGTGTGTGTTCTAGTGTGTGTGTTCTGATGTGTGTGTTATGATGTGTGTGTTCTGATGTGTGTGTTCTAATGTGTGTGTTCTAGTGTGTGTGTTCTAGTGTGTGTGTTCTGATGTGTGTGTTCTGATGTGTGTGTTCTGATGTGTGTGTTCTAGTGTGTGTGTTCTGATTTGTGTGTTCTGATGTGTGTGTTCTAGTGTGTGTGTTCTGATGTGTGTTTTCTAGTGTGTGTGTTCTGATGTCTGTGTTCTAGTGTGTGTGTTCTGATGTGTGTGTTCTGATGTGTGTGTTCTGATGTGTGTGTTCTGATGTCTGTGTTCTAGTGTGTGTTCTAGTGTGTGTGTTCTATGTGTGTGTTCTAGTGTGTGTGTTCTGATGTGTGTTTTCTAGTGTGTGTGTTCTGATGTGTGTGTTCAGTGTGTGTGTTCTGATGTCTGTGTTCTAGTGTGTGTGTTCTAGTGTGTGTGTTCTGATGTGTGTGTTCTAGTGTGTGTGTTCTGATGTGTGTGTTCTGATGTGTGTGTTCTGATGTCTGTGTTCTAGTGTGTGTGTTCTAGTGTGTGTGTTCTGATGTGTGTGTTCTGATGTGTGTGTTCTGATGTCTGTGTTCTAGTGTGTGTGTTCTGACGCTGACAAATAATATGGTCGATATGCAACAAATTGTCAGTTTTATTATTAAGACTGGAGTGCCCGTTGGGTGATTTAACTTTTTTCTGACAAAAGGAACATTTTAGTTACAGCCCTAGCTTTTATGAATGTAAGCGTTAGTTAACATGTGCATGTAGAATGCACATGTTGTTCTCTGTAATCCAGCTGTATGACATCCTTTCTTCCTCTCCATATGTCCCATGTGGATCCATGTTTGTGCAGAGGTGGTGGTGGGTGGAACCAGCAGCAGCTCAGTGCCATATCACTGCCACACAATGTGAAGAGCAAGGTGGGAGGGAGGGTAAGAAGAAAGACATATGAAAATAGATTGAAGGGGGAGGGAGAGAGGGGTTCTATGGGAAGATGGAGGAATTGGAAAACAGGGAGGGAGGCAGATTAGGGGGGTGTAAGAAAAGAGGGAGATGCGTCACACCAAAACATTAGTATGCAATCAAGTTGCTGGTGCGGTAAGAGCTGCTGCAGCCTTTCAGATCTACACTGCAATGTCACACACACACACACACACATAGCACGTACACACAGTAACACCACACAAACCAAACTCCCTCCATTGTCTGGGAGAAAATAAAGGGAAAGAAAACAATATGTTCATGTCAGTTTTTGGAGAGCAGATTCATGTATCCAGTTATTGATCCATGTCACCACTTTCATTTGCAGCAGAGGGGCTTATTAGAGGGCTGGGGCTGGAAATGAGCCAGGGCTGCAGACACACACACACCACACACACACACACGCACCTTTATAGATAGAAAGATAGATAGACAGACAGACAGACAGACAGACAGACAGACAGACAGACTGATATATAGAGCGAGAGAGAGATGGATGGATGGATGGATAGATAGATAGATAGATAGATAGATAGATAGGTATGCAAATGAAACGCATACCCATGAACTGTAATGTTCCCTCTGGCTGGGAAGAAGGAGAGGACGAAAGGTTGGAGGAGATTTATTTATTTATATGTGAAGTTTACTTTATTTGGTCCTCCCATTAGATTACAATAACAGAAGCTGTTGAGGTTTGATATTAAAGAGGAGTAAAATAAAATGTGTGCAGAGCAGGAAACTGCAGCCCTTTGTGATGTTTGTTCTTTCAACAGCATGCCTGAAGAGTGAGTGTGTGTGTGTGTGTGTGTGTGTGTGTGTGTGTGTGTGTGTGTGTGTGTGTGTGTGTGTGTGTGTCTTTCGGTGGGGGAGGGGGACCAAGACATTGATGAGCTGCACCCCTCCCTCTCTCCATTGCCGTGGTCCTTGGCAGGTCCGCGTTACCATGGCAACGCTCACATTGCCGCAGGCTGGCTGGAGTGAGGCGCGCTGGTTGAAAAAGAAATCAGAGAGAGAGATGACTGCAGAGGGAAGGAAGGCCAGGCGAGAATTGGCTCTCCAATTCATTACCTCTACAACACCCCGAACACACACACACACACCCCCTCCCCCCAAACCTTATCACTGGTTTGGCTGCTGTGGGCCGCTGAAAGGCCTCTGCTCTGCTCAGTAGTCTGAACACGTTGGATCCAAACTTCAGACCGCATTTATTATTCATCCACTTCCTCGGCAGACAGCACCACAGCAACACACACACACACACACACACACACACACACACACACACACACACACAAACGCACGCAGAACCTGCACTGAGACCAGACAGCGAGAAGCTTACTCATTATTACACATAATAACGCTTTGCATCATTATCTTAACTTTGGATAGTGTAACACATTAGTGGAGAAAACACAGGCAGCTGTCGGAGGACTGCAGATGGGTGTGAGTAAGAGCAAAGGTCTTAGCTCACGTTTGACCCCAGTGACCTTCGAGGTGAGCCTCTGCATACTGCACTGGAGCACTGTAGGTGAGGTTTTGGTATAATATTGTTGTGTCTTTCAATATGAGAAAGTCCCACGAAATGTGTTTTATTCAAAGGAGAAGACGTTTTTTTTTAAACAGAATATTTTTGTTAACTTGTTTTGACTTTCGTTCACCCATAATTATATATATATATATAAAGGCTGTTTTTTTCCCCGCCAGAAAAAGAAAGTGCTTATTTCCGTTTAAAGGGGAGGAGCTTCTTTGTTAGATGATTTTCATAATGTCTAACCAAGGAAAGAGGAAAGGGAAAAAAGACAAAATAAGCAGAAATAATAAAATAATAAAACACCATAAATCTACAGAAGTGGTTCAAATCAGGTATATACCCAGAACATAGTCATATTGGCTTTTTTAAAGAGGGATGGATTCCCTTTGTTGTTATGATGCTTTCCTGTGGTGTTCTATCGGTTTGTGTGCATGGAAATGGTCTGCAAAGGCTAGCATCCCTGTGTTCCCTCCAGAGGGGGTGTCTCTCCTACACACTCCCCCACCCTTCCTAAAATGAGTGCATTGGACACCTTTGTATACCCCTGTGATATAGTGACATTACTATGTAACACTCACCATTCATGTAACCAATCAGAGCAGACTGGGCTCTGGTTTCAGACAGAGGGTGAAAAGAGGTGCTGCAGCACAGGCAGTATGAGAAAAGTAAAGAGCTTTATGAACATTAAAGCATGGAGACATGTCCCAGTAGACACTAAGCATGAATATGAACCTGTAAATGAGCAGAATAGGGCCCCTTTAATCCAAAGCAGAATATAAATCATTGATGCTCGGCTCCCCCTCACAGCCAGCCCCCTGCAGCACCTTCAGCTCCTCCAGTCAAACGTCGCTCTGCAATCTGCCTCCCTGCCTGAGCCTGACCTCTGACCCCTCAGCTGCTGCACCAAGCGGTGAGCGTGGTGCATTCAAGGGGACAGACACACTCAGCCGGGTTGCTAAGATACAATATGGCTGATCAGGTCTGCTGAACACATCCATCATGAACCTCAAAACCTCCCTACCTCAGATCACAATCAGAAATCCATTATTTGTACCACAGCGGGAAATGTACAGTGTTACAAAAACGTTAATCAGTTAAGTTCACATCCATGGTAAACAAAATAAGTAGCAGCTGGTGATGATATGAAGTAAATCATGATATTTTTAAACAAATATTTCAATTAAAAAAAATGCAAATCAAATTTGACAATTAACTTTCCTCTAAATAATCAAAAGTAATGGATGCAGTGACTCGTTTTGGAAGGGCTAGAAGAATCTTACCTTTCTGCAGCGTTTCTCAAAGTGTGGGGCGAGCTTATGTGATTGGTGCAGTGGCGTTCCTATATGTACAGAAGTGGTGGTGGGGCACAAAAAACTCAGATGTCTATATACAAGCTTCGGCAGAGAGGTTCATGGCTGGTGAGGCACTGGCTCCGACTCTTCAGGTTTAAAATATATTAAATCAAAATATAATATTATTTTCAAAAGCCTTTTTTGTCTGATGCTTCAATTACTTTTAAACAGACAGTTCAACAGAAGGATACCCAACATTTTTTAATTTTATCATTTAAATATTGAATTGTTCTCTCTGAGTAAGATCCCATTTTCAATACAATTGCAGTCTTACCTTGACTTGAAGATGAAGTCCATTTGCCTATCCTTCTGGACAAAAATCTCTATTACTTTTTTGTAAAAGTCCTCCTTATGTTCTTGTGGTTTCAAAAGTCTATCATAAATCTAATATAATCAATAGATTTTTTATTCGAAAATGATAAAAGTAGGGTAGACATGTGGATATTATCCGGCTGAACAAAACGTACATTTATCTAACAGCTACGTTTCCCACAGATCTTATTTTGAGCTATTTTCTAAAATCCTATGGAGAAATCTCGTTGCTTTTTTGTCGAGGGAAGCCATGCGCAGCTTACTTCCCGGTTTTAGCACGCCTCACTGCAGCTCTCTCTCCTCCTCTTCACACACCACACTTTTCGCGGCACACGTACTTACAGCCAATCAGCTCTGAATTATGTGAGATGACGTATGGTGGGGATGGCAGCACTTTGCCCCTCTGGTCATTATTTTTTGCCACACACATTCCATCCATCCATCTTCTCCCGCTTATCCGTGGTCGGGTCGCGGGGGTAGCAGTTCCAGCAGAGAGCCCCAAACTTTCTTTTCCCTGGCGACATCAACCAGCTCTGACTGGGGGATCCCAAGGCGCTCCCAGGCCAGCGAAGAGATATAATCCCTCCACCTGGTCCTAGGTCTACCCCTTGGTCTCTTCCCAGCTGGACGTGCCTGGAACACCTCCCTAGGGAGGCGCCCAGGTGGCATCCTAACTAGGTGCCCGAACCACCTCAACTGGCTTCTTTCGACGCGAAGGAGGAGCGGCTCAACTCCGAGTCCCTCCCTGATGACCGAACTTCTCACCTTATCTCTAAGGGAGACACCAGCCACCCGGCGGAGGAAACCCATCTCGGCCGCTTGTATCCGCGATCTCGTTCTTTCGGTCATGACCCATCCTTCATGACCATAGGTGAGGGTAGGAACGAACATGGCCCGGTAGACAGAGAGCTTTGCCTTCCGGCTCAGCTCCCTTTTCGTCACAACGGTGCGGTAAAGCGACTGCAATACCGCTCCCGCTGCTCCGATTCTCCGGCCCATCTCACGCTCCATTGATCCCTCACTCGAGAACAAGACCCCGAGATACTTGAACTCCTTCACTTGGGGTAAGGACTCATTCCCTACTTGGAGTGGACAATCCATCGGTTTCCTGCTGAGAACCATGGCCTCAGATTTGGAGGTGCTGATCCTCATCCCAGCCGCTTCACACTCGGTTGCGAACCGATCCAGTGAGTGCTGAAGGTCGCAGACCGATGAAGCCATCAGAACCACATCATCTGCAAAAAGCAGTGGTGCAATCCTTAGTCCACCGAACTGCAGACCCCCCCCCCACGACTACGCCTCGAAATCCGATCCATGTATATTACAAACAGGATTGGTGACAAAGCGCAGCCCTGGCGGAGGCCAACCCTCACCGGAAATGGGTCCGACTTACTGCCGAGGACCCGGACACAGCTCTCGCTTTGGGAGTACAGAGATTGGATGGCCCTGAGTAGAGACCCCCTCACCCCATACTCCCGCAGCACCTCCCACAGTACCTCCCGGGGAACCCGGTCATACGCCTTCTCCAAGTCTACAAAACACATGTAGACCGGCCACACACATTAAATAGGAAAATACTCTGAGCATGCGCAGTGTAGTTTTTGCAGTCACCGTTCACTTAGACAGTGAGAGGGA
Source organism: Champsocephalus esox (assembly GCA_036324585.1). NCBI lineage: Eukaryota > Metazoa > Chordata > Actinopteri > Perciformes > Channichthyidae > Champsocephalus > Champsocephalus esox. The sequence continues at coordinate 41,611,246 of CM070493.1, forward strand.
GGGGCAGGATCAGGTTTGGTCCCACATGGCTCTAAACAGCTCAATAGGCACACTGTAGACACTAATTAGAAGAACACAGACTAAAACAGCAATGTACAGACGATTAAACATGATCTTAAAATATATTTTATATATTTTTTAATTTATTTTTTGCATTTTGTTGTAATCATTATTTTAATACTTTCTGCTGACACTAGGTGGGGCTGTGCCCCACCTGCCCCTAATGACCAGTCGCCACTGGATAGGTGGGTCGCAAAATACAAAATGTAACTTTTTTTTTAAATGTCTCACACTGGTGGAATATCAAAACAACGGCAACACCCACACACCGCCTGGGGTGCAAAACGTATCAAGGAAAGCGACCCTCTACCACACAAAACAACACCTGTAAATAACCCAATTAGTGTTCTTTGAAATGGAAAAGGATATTGCATTGTGTTTGTTACTTTCGTTGCAGTTGTATGTCTTAAGTGTAATTTGGCATGCTTTTATTTTGAAGGCGAGTTTACGCTGTTATGGAAACAAGCAGGCAGAACTTGTCATAAAGTCCGCGATAATAAAGCCCACCCATTTAGAGGGAAGATATGATTGGTCAATTGTACTGTCATTTGACATTACTCTCTCGTTCAGTTACTATAGCTGGCCCTCTGTGAATTCATAGCTGAACGTCCAATCAGCTCCTGTCTTCACCTCGCAGGGACAGCTTCTTTCATTTATCCCTTCACATTCAAACAGAAACTGAGTAGGCAGATTCAAAGGATTTATTTCTTTGGAAATGTTATTTTAAATACAATTTACAAGTTATTTTTGGTAAAACTAATGACAAATATTACTAAAAACATATTTAAAAATATAATTTGTTTTAATGTTTTGAAATATTATTTTGTAGAATATCTTAGGCCCTCAGAGACAGGATCGCCGCCCGCCGCTCGCCACTGGTAAACATCTCTCATACACACATGTGAAACGCTCTCACAGACACACACAACAGCGTTGCAGTCGGGAAGAAAAGAGAGAGAGAGAAAGAGAGAGCGAGAGAGCAAGAGAGAGAGCACACCTTTATCTATTTAATAAAGTTTTAAAAAATAAGAGTAAGTACCGAGTAAGAAATCATTCCAATGTGTACTATAGGACAATAAAAAGTTAAAAAGGGGAGGGATTAGTCAAATATGCTACAATTTCGGGTCACTGATGACTTGCTCACTAAGGCTTACGATGCAGCGGCGCGCATGGGCCGTACAGGCAATTCCCTCTCTCACCTCATGCTCGCCCTCTCAGCTTCCCCGCAGCAAGATGCTCTTAGCGCTTCCTCTACCAGCCTCAGTCATTACAGGCGTTCGCTCTGATGGCTAGAGAGCTTGGGCGCCTGATGTCCACTCTCGTCCAGACTCGTCGCCAGGTTTGGCTGGCACAGTCACCCTTATCAGAGACATGTAGGACTCTCCGTCCACCGCTACGGTCCTGTTAACTCGCCCCCAAGGCAGCCTCGGTATCCGGTGCCTAACCGTCGCCCCCCCAGAGCCAGAGGACGGGGGGCAAGGTACTGAGGGTCTGGAGCCGGCTGTTGGTTATTTCTCCCAGCAGCAGCTCAACTACTGGGTAGCACAAGCTTCAGACCCCTGGGTGGTTTCCACCTTGACCCAGGGGTACAAGCTTCAGTTCCGACGCTGGCCCCCAGTCTTCAACCGGGTCAAGATGACCACCATAAGCGACCTGGCAAAAGAAATCGCCCTAAACCAGGAGCTGTCAGTCCTCCTTGCCAAGGGTGCAATCGAGCCTGTGGACCCCCATCTCACAGGCTTCTACTCGACCTACTTCCTGGTAAGGAAGAAAGGCGGTGGACTTCGCCCAATCCTCGATCTGAGGGGACTCAACAAGTTCCTAAAGATTTTACCTTTCCATGTGCTGAGCACAGCGGACATTCTTCGTACCGTGGCCAGGGGGGAATGGTTCACGTCCGTCGACTTGAAGGACGCTTATTTCCATGTGCCTATTGTGCCTCATCACAGGCAGTTTCTTCGCTTTGCCTTCAGAGGGCGTCATTTCCAGTTCAGGGTGCTCCCATTCGGACTCTCCCTCTCCTTAGACGACTGGTTAATCTGTGCACCATCCAGGTTACAGACGATCCAGGACACGGCTCTCCTTCTCTCTCATGTCGCCCGGCTAGGCCTCATGGTGAACATGGAGAAGAGTTGTCTGAACCCCTCTCAGAGCCTAACCTTCATTGGGGTGGCTCTGGACACAGTCACTCAACCTGCGAAAGCAGTGTTCTCGTCCCCACTCCTGGTAGACGTGATGCTTTATTCTAGCAGCAGCCGACTGGATAGGCTGTCCTGCTGAAACTTCTTTTTAGGTGAAGGCAGTGCTCTCGCTCCCGCTCCCTCTGCTGGTAACATAGGTGTAGTTACATCCCTTTTGTGTTCGGCGAGTAGGAGCGTTGCTCTACTCTTTCCGTTCAGCATGTAGCTGGTGAAGGCTGTGTTCTCGCACCCCGCTCCCGCCTAAGCTGCATCTGGCATTCGTTATTAACTCAACCAGTGAGGGCGGTGTTCTCGCCCCCGCTCCTGGTAGACACGCAGCTTCATTCTAGCAGCAGCTGCCTGGCTAAACTGCCCTGTTAAATTTCCTTATCTAATCCACCTAGGTGAATGCAGTGCTCGCTCCCGCTCTCTCTGCTGGTAACGTGGTGTAGGACATTTACATCTCTCTCTGTGTTCGGCGTGTAGGAGCATTGTTCTACTCTTTACGTTCAGCAGGTAGCTAGTGGAGGCTGTGGTCTGCACCCGCTCCCGCCTACGCTGCATCTGGCATTCGTTATCAACTCAACCAGTGAAGGTGGTGTTCTCGCCCCCGCTCCTGGTAGGCGTGTTGCTTGATTCTAGCAGGAGCCGCCTGGCTAGGCTGTCCTGTTAAACTTCCTTGTTTAACCCAGCTAGGTGCGGGCCTGTCCATCTGCTGCACAGACTCTGCTGTGGGACGCCTTGGCATCTCCTCAACAGGAAGGAACTCTTGTCTCAGCTGGAGGGTCGGATGTGGCACCCCGACCCCTGCCGCCTCCAGCTGTGGGTCTGGCCACTGGAGGGCCCGACCCACTGCTGAGCGACTGCATAGAGCGACTGCATAGAGTCTGTCAGGAAGACTATTCTCAGATGCCAGGGCACCATCTACTCGTAGGCAGTAAGAAAACAGGTGGAAACTGTTTTTTTGTGAAAGGAGGAGCGAAAAGAGGACCCAGTATATTGCTCGGTGCCTACTACCCTTGAGTTCCTGCAGTCCCTCCTGGACAACGGCCGGTGTCCCGCTACCGTCAGGGTGTATCTGGCTGTTATATCAGCTCAACACACAAGGGCTGACAACAGCACAGTGGGAGCCATAGGTTGGTATCCCTCTTTTTAAGGGGGTTGCTCTGAGGCTTCGCCCCCCCGAATATCCCAAGGGCCCCTACATGGGACCTTCCCTTGGTGCTGGATGCCCTATGCTCGCCTCCTGTTGAACCCTTGTTACAGGCAGAACTGAGGTGGCTCTCAGCTAAGACTGCTTTCCTTCTTGCCATCACCTCAGCAAAGCGTGTAAGTGAGCTTCAGGCCTTGTCCACGAACAGCTCGTGTCTGAGGTGGAACTCAGATGACTCAGGTGTCACCTTATGGCCACAGTAGTTCATCCCTAAGGTGCAAGGACATATGTGCTGCGGCCACATGGGCATCCCAGAGCACATTCGCCAGATACTACAGGGTGAATGTTGCCGCCCCTCACCTGCTGGGTGTGGTCCTCCTGCAGAGTGAGCCTAGGCCATCCTTATAGCAGGGGGAGTATTCAGACTTCCTCGTGACTCTGTTGGTATAGGTCATCCAGTGCTAAAGCACGGCCTCTTGCGGTCAGTAAGGATAAAATAGAACGATAGTTACGTATGTAACTACGGTTCTCTGAATACTGGATGACCGCCAGAGTTTCTTGGTCACTCGGAATCTCGTGTTTCCGCGATAAGATTCCATAGAACTGAACTTGTTGACAACACCGGAACTTATGCCTTCCGGGGTCATACGAGGTCACACGTGACTTTGTTGATATAAATATTCGACCTACGCATGCGCGAGACGGAAGATATCCAGTGCTAAAGCACCGCCGCTGGCGGTTATCCAATATTCATAGACCGTAGTTACATACGTAACTATCGTTTTACTTGCTACAGGGTGTATGTGGCAGCGGGGGCATGGTTAGGGCGCCGGAGTGAAGGGAGTGGCTCGGCCGGAGGCCAGACAGCTGATCAGAATCAGGTAATCAGTGACTGAATAAAAGCATGTTGTAAACCTGGTTCTGGTCTGTCTTGCAGTAGGCGGGATCCTGGAAGATCGCCAAAGGACCTGTTAAGGTTCCCACACGGGCAACGTTTTGAGACCTGTGTTGTATACTTGGTTTCGGTGCTAATAAACGCCTGTGTTTAACCCAAACCCTGCTCTTTCCGTCCCTCCTTGAACCCTGTGTGAGCGGAGAGGCTCACAGTGTACTTTGAGGGTTTGTGACTCTGCAGACCGTTTACATGCAGAAAACGCTACATAACACACAAGAGAATGGGTAATAACCAAGCGGCAAACTCTGGGGAAGAGCCGGGAAGCCAATACGGAAGTGCCACACACTGCAGTTCATATATTGGCCGATAGGCGATGGCTGCAGAAAGGAGCAATTTCCATAGACCCCCATGTTAAAATGCCCAATTTTACAGCAGAAAAAAACATGTTTCTACCCCTGGCTCCATACATTTTATTATCGATATAGTTAGATTCCACCTTCATGATTATGGATCTGTGAATGAATTGTTTTCTAACGCGACCCTTTTATTTATATTAGGTCTTAAAGTGTGTGCATAAATTAGGGCGGGGTCACATTGAGTGACGGCTCTGTCAAGTGCCTGCCGCTGTTAGCTTCTGGTCTCTCTGCTAGCTGCTCCGTGAAGCTAGCTACAGGGACTCTGCCTGCTCAGCTCATCCAGGAAACACAACTTGTAGCCGGCCGTGATTATTTGTTCTTCATGCTTATATATCGGACTATTGTGACTCGCTCTGCGGTTAAAACAAACGGTGCATGAATGCGGTAAGTACAATTCGAGTGCGTTATGTATGTGTTAATGATTTTAATCATCTATGTAATGAATGTTAAGGCTTGGGTTAGCATGTAAGCTAGTGGTAGCTACATCGGTGCTAACGATGCTAATCGTAGCCTCCAACTTAAAATCATAGACTGTATAAATAAAGGTTAAAACGAAATAGACAAGTGTTAAGTGGGATAATACCGTTGAACAAACGGCTTCTGTTTGAGGTTGATAAAATAAGGTTACATCCTTGTAACTTAGAGATATTTTATTATGTAGATAGAACTGTATGCATCTAAGGTTAATTTAAATTGGCTATGCTCAAGTATGTAGACAAGCTAATGTTGAAGTATATGTGAAATAAACCTCACAATAAGATGTGTGTATATTACAATAATTAATATCATATTTCAAGATGATTACTGGAATTCATTATTGAGCTTACACGTTAACGTCACAGTCATCTGAAGAACGAACCCAAACCTTGTTGTTTTTATTAATTGCATTACCAAATGGGTATCAAATAAACAGTAAGCATTGGTAACACAACTTCCAAAGTTACAGTAAAATAAAAAGGACCCTGACTCGGACAATACACAATCCAACATGTTCAACAGAAGAGAATCAGTTATATTGTTTGTACACATGGTACTTTGCATATATATATATATATATATATATATATATATATATATATATATCTGTTTGTTTGAGGTGTCCAGGTGATGCAGACCGGCTGGACCAGAGAGTGAGAGACAGAACTGGACTCCTCACAGCAGTGAATTCAGCTCAGGTACAAAGACTCTTTTTTCATAATGTACAAAGAATCAAGAAATATATTGGTTTAAATGAATCAAGTATTGACTTGAATAAACTGATATACATTCCAATAAACAATACTAAATACTAGATCACCTACACATCAGTTAAGTTGAGGGTTTATTCCATGCAAAAAGTTACATTTAGATATTTAGCAATATGACTTTGTCAGCTCTCTAATTTAATGTATTGAAGGCAAAGATATTTAACACAGTGAGTACTGCTACTATTTATCTCTCAATATTGTCTGTAAAACGTGGTAAAAGTTATTCTTTCAGTGAGACAACAGAGCAAGCTTCTACAGTTGCACTACGTTTTGTAACAGTTAAATATTATTTTGATAATAACATATATTTCAATGTTGATGAACTTCATACTGTTCATTCATAATCTGATTGCTCACTGTTAAAATAAAATAAAAACATTACAATTACAAAATAATTATATCTACAGCCCCTAAACACACAAACACACCTCTTTCATAAATAACACACTTGTTCTGCAATAATGTGTTATGTTTCCTGTCATTTTTGTTAGGAAAGGACATGACTGAAAGACACAACATCTTCTCCTTCTCTGAGGGTCAAGAAGAACATCCAAGAGGATCATTAAAAGCTAATATTATGATATTTTAAGACCAGTACATGACATTCACTAAGAAACTACTTTTATTGTGAAAACAGTCAGCTGATCGAATGCAGCTATTTCCACATCTACACTCCATCCGCTGATTATTTCTATTCGCCTCACTTTATGAGCTTCACATCACTTGTGCCTTGTACCGCAGAGTTTGCAACGTCACAAATAAATGGGGCCAATCTTCAGTCAGATGGGAATGTGTAATCTAACATTTTCAGTAAGAATAATGGACAAAAGGAATGCAAATACAAATACAATTTATTGAAATGTGAACCAAAAGTTAATCAAATGTTTTAAATAAAAAGCACATATGGACAGAAGGTGTAAACCTATTAAATGTATAAGTAAACACATTTAGTCAAATAAAGTGACAGACTAGGCCTGTGCAGTTGGTATCAGCTTTGCCCAGCACGGGCTCCTCCATCAGGCCTGGTCCTCCTCGCAGAGGAAAGACCCTCAGTCCTCTCCACACCAACAGACAGGACGTCCATCACACAGAGGTTTCTCCCTGAAGTCTCTGCAGCTCTCTGGAAACCAGGCTTAGATTGTCAATACTATTACTGTATAACTAATATCTCAGGTTAAGAGGCACATTCAAATAAAGATTGGTCTTTAAATACATTTTGTCTTTTGAATTGTTTGTCTAAAGTCAAGGATCTAGAACTGGTACTTAGTTTGAATAATACAGTCTGGTTATTATGCTGTTTGGAGGAGGCCTCACAGGTAAGAGCATTAACTAGCTACCATCACATGTACCTTAGCTTGACTTAAATGTATTAAACGTATAGTTAAGTGATATCAAAATATAAATAACTAATGTGATGCAAACATTAATATGTGCTTGATTCCAGTGTTGAATTTAGCACAATTGCATACAAACGTTAAGGGGTTTTAAGATTCTGAAGTATTATGCTAAAAACTCAATAACTTAGATTATCATTTATAGTTTTGCTGAATAGTTTCAAGGCCGCTTACCTTAGAAATGTAAAATGTGTGCAGTGCAGATGGGGAGCATGTTAGCTTAGCTTGGTAGCTTCAGCTAGCTCGGTGGCAGCAGGTCCCGCCTCGGCTCCGCCTCTTTGCCCTTATTTGTAGCAGGCTGGAGAAGGCGGGAGTTGAACTCTGACGTAACTGTTGAGCCGTTAGTGGCCGACTCCGCCTACTAAGGGCTTCACGGCAACTCTGCAGAATCCTATGGGTGACGTCACAGACCCTACGTCCATTTATATATACAGTCTATGGTAATAACCAGAAAAGCATGTCATGGGACTTTTAAGTGTATTACATTTCACATAACTGTATTAAAGTTAATTAAAAGCAATAATATTAAGTTTAACCTATTATTTTGTTATTATTATTTAAGCTTAATATTATTGCTTTCAACTAAACTCATAGAGTTATGTTAAATATGTTGAGATAATACATCTAATTAAAGTAAACGTTTCGTTCTTCAGTGTATATCCCCCGCACTTTCAACAAAGGAACACCTTGGCCTCCCAACTCCAGCCTTTGGTCCAAATGAGGATGTGTTGATTAGATAGATACACACTCCTACCACAAGGTGTCGCCACATAGTTGTGACCTATGTTTAAATCCACATGTACGGTAAGGGACCGGAACAAGACCTCTTGATTAAACTTGGCTAACACTTTAGCACGGAGCACGAGTCAGTTCATTAATAGACTAACAAACAAAACATGGTACCAGGAGTAAATTATGAAGTAAAATAAAAACGCATGTAAGTGAGGAGTTGTGACAAGCGACATGGATTCATTAAAGCCACCGGAGACGCTAAAACTTTCGGGAAATGTCGACAGCAACTGGCGGACCTTCAAGCAGCAGTTCGAGCTTTACATCACGGCCATGGGACTGGAAACTAAGCCGGATGCTAGGAAGGTAGCGCTACTGCTAACTATAGCAGGCCCAAAAGCGATAGAAGTGTACAATACTTTTGTGTATGAAGAGCAGGCTGATAAAGACAAACTGGATAAAGTGCTCCATAAATTTGATGCCCACTGCTCTCCCAGAAAGAACGAAACATACGAGAGATATGTATTCCGTTCACGTGTGCAGCAGCATGAGCCTTTTGATAGCTTTCTGACTGACCTGAAGCTAAAAGCACAGTCATGCAACTTTGCTACGCTGAGGGACTCCATGATACGGGACCAGAACGTTTTTGGCGTGGAGGATAAAAAGGTCAGAGAAAGGCTGCTAAGGGAAACGGAGCTGACATGTGAAGCAGCTATACAAATCTGCCATGCAAGCGAGCTGTCCCAAATGCACGTCAGGACTTTCAGCGAGATGGCGGGCGCGGCTAACGTGAGTGATGGCGCAGCAGTTGGTGCGGTCTCCAGCCAAGGCAAATGGCGCGCACAGACGCGGCCAACACAGCGGTCGGAAGAGGGGACATTCAGCTGTAAGCGCTGCGGCTCGAAGCACAAACCACGACAGTGTCCGGCTTTTGGTAAGCAATGCTCTAATTGCCAGGGCCAGAACCATTTTGCTAAGCAGTGCTTCTCAAAAGGAAATGAGAGGACGAAAGGAAAGTCTGTAAACATAGTGGAAGATGATGATTTAAGTGAGAAATGTTTTGTTGGCATGGTGAACTGTGAAACTGAACAAAAAGAGGTTAATGCAATCAGAGAAGACAAATGGATAGCTCCACTGATGATTAACGGGACAATAATAACTATGAAACTGGATACTGGTGCAAAAGCAAACCTGATGAGCCTGTCTGACATCAAGGCAATGAAAGATAAGCCACACATTAAAAAAAGAACACAGGCACTAAAAGATTATAATGGAAAGAAAATCAACAGTTTGGGTGTGTGCATTTTAAAGGTAACCTCAAAAGGTAAAGTGCACCACCTACTTTTCTCTGTTGTCGCTGATGGACTTGATTCACTGCTGAGTGATAAAGCATGTGCAGATTTGGAACTTGTCAAGAGAGTGTATTGCATCAACACAACTGTGAGTACACCAAATGACTCAATTGATGGTATCGTACAGAGTTATGCAAATGTGTTTAAGGGTTTTGGTGTGTTGCCCTTCACATACAAAATCCAGCTCAAAGAAAATGCACAGCCAGTTGTGCATGCTGCAAGAAGAGTTCCAGCGCCACTCCGAGATCGCTTAAAGAAAGAGCTCGACAGAATGACAATGCTCGGAGTGATAAAAAAAGTTGAGGAGCCAACAGACTGGGTTAACTCGATGGTCTGTGTAAAGAAGAAAAGTGGTGATTTAAGAGTGTGTATGGACCCAAAAGATCTTAATGAAAACATCAAGCGTGAACATTATCAGATACCCAAGCGTGAGGAAATCACAAGTGAAATGGCAGGTGCCAGCTTCTTCACAAAGCTTGATGCGTCTCAAGGCTTTTGGCAGCTGAAACTGGATGAAAGCAGCACCAAATATTGCACCTTTAATACACCATTCGGCAGATATTGCTTCCTCAGACTGCCCTTTGGGATCATCTCAGCATCCGAAATATTTCACAGAGCGATGGAGCACATCATTGAGGGGCTGGACGGTGTTAGAGCATATGTTGATGACATCATTGTGTGGGGCTCTACACTACAAGAACACAATGAGAGGCTGAAAAAGGTGCTGCAGCGCATACACAAGTATGGACTCAAGCTTAACGAGAGCAAATGCGAGTTTGGAGTTCAAGAAGTTGTCTTTCTCGGAGACAAGCTCTCTGCACAAGGTGTACAAGCTGACCAAGAAAAGATCAGAGCCATACAGGATATGCCAAGGCCCACAGACAAGACAGGTGTACTTCGCATTATGGGGATGGTCAACTTCATAGGTAAATTTATTCCAAACCTATCTGCAAAGACATCTTGCATCCGTGAGCTCCTGCACAAAGAACATGAGTTTAAATGGACAGTCAAACATGAGCAAGAGTGGAAAACACTCAGACAGACACTCACAACTGCATCTGTATTGACATTCTTTGACCCAACAAAGAAGATTAAAGTTTCAACAGATGCTTCAAAGGATGGAATAGGCGCAGTGCTCCTACAAGTTGAAGGCGAGCATTGGAAACCAGTGGCCTATGCATCCAGGTCAATGACACAGACTGAGTGCAGATATGCTCAAATAGAAAAAGAATGTCTGGGACTGGTTTATGGCTTGGAGAAGTTCCACAGCTACGTTTATGGCCTACCTTCATTCACAGTAGAGACAGATCATCGTCCACTTGTATCCATCATTAAAAAGAATTTAAGTGAAATGACACCAAGGATACAGCGTCTCATGATGAAGATGCAGAGATATGACTTTGAGCTGATCTACACACCTGGAAAGCTCCTGATACTTGCTGACGCTCTCTCACGAGCACCTACAGTGGATTATGTGAGTACAAATGAAGAGGATGTGAAAAGTCATGTGAACATGGTGTCTGCTGCGCTGCCTGTATCAGACACAAAGTCCAGAGAGATAGCTGAAGAAACAGCAAAAGACACAGAGCTGCAGTGTGTCATCGCAAATATGCAAAATGGATGGCCTGTAGGTTCCTGTCCGCTCTTCTACCACATCAGAGGTGAACTGAGTGTCGTGGATGGACTATTACTGAAACAACACAGGATTGTCATTCCACGCGCATTGAGACAGGAAGTACTAAAAAAAATACATGAAGGTCATCTGGGTATAGAAAAATGCAAAAGACGGGCGAGAGACAGTGTTTTCTGGCCTGGAGTAAATAAAGACATCGAGAGACTGATTGGTACGTGTGACACATGCCAGACACACAGAAACAAACAGACTAAAGAGCCCATGATGGTGACTGATGTGCCAACAGCACCATGGGATAAAGTTGGAATGGATTTGTTTAATCTCAAAGGTAAAGACTATTTAGTGGTCATTGACTATTACTCAAACTTTCCTGAAATGGCACTACTATCAAACTCATCATCAACATGTGTCATAACACATTCAAAATCAATTTTTGCAAGACATGGCATACCTAACACAGTAGTGAGTGACAACGGACCGTGTTTCAACAGCAGAGAGTGGCAAGAATTTGCAGAACAGTATGACTTTAAGCATGTGACCTCAAGTCCTCATTATCCACAGTCAAATGGGAAAGCTGAAAAGGGAGTTCACATTCTCAAGCAACTTCTAAAGAAAGCTGATGAGAGTGGCTCAGACCCATACCTCGCTTTACTCAGCTACAGAGCCTCACCTCTGGAGTGTGGGCTGTCACCTGCTGAACTTCTGATGAATCGTAAGTTGCGCACCACACTGCCAAGCTATTCAAAGCAAAAGAGACACCCAAAGCTGCAACACCAACTACAACAACAAAAGATGAAGCAGAAAACATGGTATGACAAAACAGCTAAGCAGCTTCCATTGCTATCAAGTAATGACACAGTCAGGATTGAGGGTCCTGATGGATGGAGAACTAAAGCCACTGTTCTTCAGGAAGTAGCACCACGATCTTTCACTGTGAGGACAGAGGAAGGACAAATCTTCAGACGCAATCGTCGCAGTCTTATGAAAACAAAAGAGGCTGGTCAACAGCTCAGTGAATCCATCATTGAGTCTGAGTTCACACCTTCACCACAGACAGACTGTGATACTAACACTCCAAGTGAACATGTGGTCAGAAGATCTACAAGGGAAATCAGAAAACCTGAATCTGTAGTTGAGAGACTGATTTAATGGATGTTAAAATGGTGTAAATGTTTAGACAATTTCCAAGTTTGTGCTAGTTAGCATTCTGAGTACATTTAGATGTATATTTGTTATGGCATGGTAGAGAAATCAAAATGTTTGGTTAAAATTGATGTTGCACTATTTGTTTATATTACCTCAAAGAAAGGGGGATGTGTTGATTAGATAGATACACACTCCTACCACAAGGTGTCGCCACATAGTTGTGACCTATGTTTAAATCCACATGTACGGTAAGGGACCGGAACAAGACCTCTTGATTAAACTTGGCTAATACTTTAGCACGGAGCACGAGTCAGTTCATTAATAGACTAACAAACAAAACAGAGGATTTTCTGGATATCAGACAAAGTGGGGTTATTTACAAGATCTATTGGCTATAACACATTATTGGAAGCAAACCAATAGGAAATCACATGTCATGTTTTGAAATAAGATATACTTTTAATTTGGTCTTACTGGTTGTAATCAAAGTGACAAGCACAACTACTTTTGTCAAAGAAGGAAAATAAATGTCATGTTGAAAAAGTACACACACACACCAACACGTTCTCACTCTCATCCCGTCACATATTGACGGGCGGTCAGGGCCCCTCCCCGTCGCTATATTACGTACAGGGTACCCCTTTCCCGTCATTTTTCTACCGGCAGGGCGTCCCATAGACCTTCATTGCGGACACAGCGGACCCCTTGACCGTCAGGCTTCTACGGGCAGGGCGTCCCATGGACCTTCATAATGCCTATCTTAAGGTTCATTTGGCCATTAAAATGCGTTTTGATCTCATTGTATGCGAGTAATGAGTTTTTATTTCTGATTATTTGTGCAGTACATGTACATGATGTTTAGTTTGCTAGTTATGACGAAGATTACTTCATGAATGTGTGCACATTCATGGTTGCTAAGGTGGTTGCTGTGGACGCTGCAACAGCTCCCAGACCAGTGATCAACAACAATGGCTGTCCTTCGTGTTATTCTCGGTGGAAAATGCCTATTTTAAGGTTAATTTAGCCATTAAAATGCGTTTTGATGTCATTGTATGCGAGTAATGAGTTTTTATTTCTGATTATTTGTGCAGTACATGTACATGATGTTTAGTTTGCTAGTTATGACGAAGATTACCTTACGTCTGTGAGGAAAATACATGGGGGAGAGCCTCGTATTTTTAAAATCCTTTTTTCCTTCTAATTTGTTATTCTTTTCAAAATAACACACTGTTATTTACTCACCAATAACACACAATTATCCTTGCTTTTATTTATTGGTTTAATTCCATAATCTCAGGCTTTTTTGGTGTTCGTCAGGAACTGAATTTAAAAATAGAAATAACCGGAAACAGACGTGGGCATTTCGAGCGATTACCCAAGATTCTCAGCTACGCTGATTGGATGTTTTAGCCGCAATGCATGCTGGGATTTGGTGTTTATATTATATGAAATCCGGAAAACATTTGAAAAGACTAAAATAATACTTAATTCCGAGTGCTCTTGCTTTTCTCTTTGAAAGTTATCACATAACGGCATTGTAATACACGGTTCGGCTGAATTAAATAATACAGATCTGCCGTAGTTCTTTATTTATAGAGCCCTGATGAGAAGACCTTTGGAAAAACTGAAGAAATGCCGCCGAAAATGAATACTTGACGTGGATCATAAATATATCAACAATTAAAAAACTTCTCAATTTCTCTTCACACAATACGTCTCCTTGCAGTATCAACACTAATTCGGCTGACTTTTACATTTGATATAATTCATAGATAGGTTATATTTACACCATAACGGTGCACAATTGATATAATGACTTGTAGTTTTTAAAGATATGACTGATTTGAATTGGATTGAATTTTGAATGTAAGAATGTAAATACTGAGTCTGAAATAGTATAGCAATGTGCTGTAAGATTATGTGAAAGCATGAATAAAACTACACATCTTCAGATGTATACATACAAGTGTCTGTGTGTACCTTGTGTGCCTAGTGGTTAAAGCACGTTATTGAATTATTGTTTTTATGTGTTATATTTTATTAAAAAAATATACATATACTTTCATAGGGGGAAAGTAGAAGGTCTGTGATAGAAATATAGAATATAAAAAATCAAGAAGATACTATAAGTGATCTCTTCAATAAAACAGTTTAGTGCAGGATGTACAAAGATATTAATAGAAGGAGGTGCAAAACAGAAACACAAATTAACCTTTATTTAAACATTAAATAACAGATTAAGGTCTTCTTTTAAATAAGAAAAAAACGTTGGGGGTATCTATCTACAGATAAATACAAAGTACTTAACGTCTAATATATTGCTTTCCTGCAATGTTAACTATGTTGAAGCACTTATTTTAACTGATATTATACACATTAATTGTACTCTTATGTATGTAGATAGAATAAGAAATGTGCAGAATATGACAGTTTAATGGTGGAGGTACACACATATTGATAGATGTCTTGTAATGCACTGTGGAGGGACCAGTGACCCAAGTTTTTCATTCAATTCATACCTACACCGTAAGTTGTGTAAATGATATGTCAATACACCTTTAAAATCTTGAAATCTTGAAAGGGATGTGCAAAATAGCCATAATATATAGTCTTTAATTAACTATTAGTAGAGAATAACGAGTAATTAATATACTTTATTACTCGTTACCATTAATGTAAATTGCAGATACATGTTTAGTCTTCTCAAGCACCAACTATCAAATATCTCTCCTGATTGTTGGCACTTGACAATCACCTTACCTGAATTTTACTCAGGTGTAACTAAAGTCTGATTTAAGGGTTGTTTATATATTTCACATCATTAATCAGAATCTGCAAAGTAACTCAAATAAATGCAGTGGAGTAAAAATACCAGGTTAACCTCTGAATTGTAGTGGAGTAGAATTACAAAGTATCAATGAGCTTTCATGTGGGTATATTAATGCTATATATTGATGCTGCGCATTATGGACAGCGATTTTTACCCATTTATTAATTTTATGTTTTACATTTGATAACACCAATGTGTTTAATACTGGCAACTTCTAATTGTGGGAAAAACGAAAACGTTCAGTAGAGACGTCCCATAGAACATTTTGCGACACCAAAAAAGACCGAGATTATGGAATTAAACCAATAAATAAAAGCAAGGATAATTGTGTGTTATTGGTGAGTAAATACCAGTGTGTTATTTTGAAAAGAATAACAAATTAGAAGGAAAAAAGGATTTTAAAAATACGAGGCTCTCCCCCATGTATTTTCCTCACAGACGTAAGGTAATCTTCGTCATAACTAGCAAACTAAACATCATGTACATGTACTGCACAAATAATCAGAAATAAAAACTCATTACTCGCATACAATGACATCAAAACGCATTTTAATGGCCAAATGAACCTTAAAATAGGCATTTTCCACCGGGGAATAACACAAGGACAGCCATTGTTGTTGATCACGTGGTCTGGGAGCTGTTGCAGCGTCCATAGCAACCACCTTAGCAACCATGAATGTGTACACATTCATGAAGTAATCTTCGTCATAACTAGCAAACTAAACATCATGTACATGTACTGCACACATAATCAGAAATACAAACTCATTACTCGCATACAATGAGATCAAAACGCATTTTAATGGCCAAATGAACCTTAGAATAGGCATTATGAAGGTCCATGGGACGCCCTGCCCGTAGAAGCCTGACGGGCAAGGGGTCCGCTGTGTCCGCAATGAAGGTCTATGGGACGCCCTGCCCGTAGAAGCCTGACGGGCAAGGGGTCCGCTGTGTCCGCAATGAAGGTCTATGGGACGCCCTGCCGGTAGAAAAATGACGGGAAAGGGGTACCCTGTACGTAATATAGCGACGGGAAGGGGCCCTGACCGTCCGTCAATATGTGACGGGATGAGAGTGAGAACGTGTTGCGCACACACACACACACACACACACACACACACACACACACACACACACACACACACACACACACACACAATATGGAAAATATTTAGGTGGGGCTGTGGACCAAACAATACTAGGGGGGTCCTGGAGGATGCTCCCCCGGTAAAAAAAATTGAGAAATTACCCCTTAAATTATGACTTCTGGTGATGTTAGGGGGGGGGGAGGACAAATTGAGGCTTAAAAATATGAGAAGACTGATCAATACCTCCATAATCTTCAGTGTGGTTAGCTATGAATCTTCCAAAACGTCCAAACACCTTGTCCTGGACATAGTTTCTACAGTATAAACTGTGCAGGCCCACACAAACTGCAGAACACCAGGGCTTTGGGAACAGTCAAATGATTAAATTCCCATTTAACCTGTTAAGGGGCTTTTGCCGCCCGTTTTTTTTCTCACAAAACTGTGTCTCAGCTTTCAGGGCTTCTTAAAATGTAATAAACTATTCATGTGTCATATTCATTTAACGGGAAGAAACTCAGCTCACTGATGATATGAACCATTTTTACCGAAATAAAACACAAGTCTCACAAGAAGCTAACCTTTTGCTAAATGAGCCCTGAGCGAAAAAATGCTAACGCACTCTAGGTATACATCGATTGATATACTTATCGGATATGCACGAAACAGCTTATGCTAACAAACTGAGATTCCACCGATTCGGCATAGTACTTTTCAGGTAGCAACAGTCAGCACTTGGTTGGCTGCTGCTGCACTTAGGGCTCTTTTCTTACCGCCCAGACGAGAGAGGGTAATGATACACGGGCAAAGATTTCTGCGGCAAGGCAGGAAACACATGACTTATCAGTAACTTTAGACATCGTAACACAATTTTAAACGAGATTTTATTGTAGATTATACATTTTTCTGACACCAACTATATAATATGTACCTTGTTTATTAAAAATAAAAATAAATCTATATATTTTTTAATATATATATTTTTTTTATGTAAAATGTGGGAAGAGGGAGGGCGGCGCCCCTCGCGCCCCTAAGGGCCGGCCGCCACTGAAGGGGTGTTACAAGCATATGCACTCAAGCCTGCAGACCCTGGCTCTGAAGCACAGACGGTCACACACACATTCAAAATACCTGTGAGGATACACAGAGATCTGGCATTAGATGTGACTCACGGGGAAACGCTTGATCCAACATCTGACATCTGTGGCGCTCTGCGTCAAAAAACGACACACCATCATGGTTAGACTCGTGCAGTTCACTGAGGAGAAAACTAGTTTAAAAATTATCTTTGGTATGTACACTTTTGCTCATGTTGTGTCTAGTTAGAATTAGTAAGGCCAGAGGTCGGAAAAGTACTCAGATGTTGTACTTAAGTAAAAGTAGAAGTAACAGAGTGTAGGAATACTCAGTTAGAAGTAAAAAAAAGTCCTGCATTCAAAATGTTAGTCAAGTAAAAGTAGAAAAGTATTAGCATCAACATATACTTAAAGAAGCAAAAGTAAAAGTAGTCATTGTGCAGATTGGTGAGAGTGTGATAGTGCCAGAGGTGCCTGAGCGCATTAAGAAACAGGACCATACTCCAGTGCAGAGTGGGGGAGGGGGGGAAGCAGAGCCTGGACGGGGACTCTTCACCTAAGTGTCACTGAGATGATGTTGCGTCAGAAAATGGAAGATATTCAAAACCCTGTGTTTGTGTGTCTGGACAGCAGCAGCAGCATTAGAGAGAATACATAGGAGCGTGTCTGTAATGAGCTCAGAGGTGGTTCAGAGGAGGTTCAGAGGAGGATCAGGTGGAGTGTGGCGCCATCTGCCTGTCACTGCTGCTCCTTCCTGCTGCATTCAATTCAATGGAGTCATGATGGGGGTGGATATGCAGAGATTCAAGGACCTGGGATCAACCACTATAGGTGTTTGGAGCCAGTATGGTGTGCTGGAAGGCAGGATTATTTAAATATGTAATATAGCATGCCAACAGATTAAAGCCAGTTGTGGAAAGTGACTATTTGATCAAGTTGTTATTTTTTCAAGATTCAAAGGTTTGTCATGACATCAACACAACTACAGTGTAATTATGTAATGTAGGAAGACTTAGATGGCAGGTTCCTCAACAGTGCAATTTACAAGACTTTAAAAATATAAAAGATAGTGCAAGCTCAGGTTTAATAGTCTTATCGCCTTTGGGTTGAAACTGTCTCTGAGTCTGGTGGTCTTTGTCCTGATGCTGCAGTACTACATGCATTTGAACATTCAGTTACTTTGCACTTTTAAAAACCATACTGTATGATACAAACACATTAGCCAACATGGTATAATGTAGTACTGTGCTACTTATCTACACAGCATTTCACATATCTAAATGGCTCAACATTCACCAACCAAAATACTAAAATTACCTGACACTGTAAGCATTATTATAGTATACTGTGAAAAGATCTATTCTGCTATACGAGTACCTTTACTTGTTGTACTTAAAGTAGAATTTGCTAATACTTTTGTGTTTTTTAGTAACATTTTGAAATCAGGACAGTGTGTTCCACAAAATGTGGCCTATAGCTTATGCTATTAATACCTGCTCTTCAATCATGAAATAATGTTGTGAATGTCTGCATACTCAATAGATTATCTTAGTAAACTATTTCCTTTTTATTATGACATGAGTTCCAGCAAAACGTCCAGATATTTAAAAATCTACCGAACTACTTTTCCATCGTAGCACAATTTAGAAGCCACGTTCAGAGTTACAAGCCGAGGTTCAAGTTCCATTCCTCCAGGATGAACACTGCTCCAACAAGGCACCAGAGGGAAATGTTGGAACGGTTCACGGGACAAAAACACAAAACAAGTTTCTTTCATTTACAATTCCTTTAATAATTTCTGGGGTTTTGAAACATGTGTTCTCCAATACATACTAACAGCCTTCAGGAACAAAAATCTAATAACATGTCATGACAGAGAATCTTATTCCGTGTTTGTGTCATCACTGGTTTCCGGCCTGGATGTGAGCATAATCCCAGAAACTTGACAGAAACTGGCAGAAACGCTGAAGTAGTCCCAGTGTTCACTTGTATTGCTTTGTTCTCAAACATGGTTGTGGCTGCACATATTCTTTATGTGTAAAATATCCCTTTCTGAGCCTCGATGAGAGGAACATTGGCCCCAAAGTCAATGAATCCATGTTTTCTGAGTGTCCTGCCAGCCTTATGTAATCTGTCAATTCGCTGGAGTGAATGGCTCCCAGACTGGCTCAAGGGTTAAAAGAATTAACAAAACTAAACATTGAACAACAACAACAGACTAGTCATCATCCGTTTTGCTTTTCTTCTTCTTTTTCTTCTTTTTCCCAGAGCCTTCTACTGCATCACCATACAAAGTGTCCATTGGTTCACATTTCACCTCCACCTTCACACTGGGCTCCAGGCCCTCCTCCACCTCCTCTCGCTCCCTGTCCTTCTTTTTCTTCTTCTTTTTCCTCTTCTCCTCGCCTTCCTGAAGGGGGAGCTCATTTTCTTCATTCTTCATTTCTTCCTGTATTTCAGTGACCGGTTCCTGTTTTATAGCCCTCCCCGCCTCCTCCACATCTTCTGTCTTTATCCGCTTTTCTTTCTTTTTCTTCTTCTTCTTCTTTGTCCGCCCTTCCTCGTCTTCCTCTTGCCATGTTTCTCCTGCAGGTCGCTTCACTACGAGGGGTTGGAGAGTTGCAGACGAGGGCCCGAATGTGGCTCCGTCTGCTTCGCTCTCTGCCACGCAGGTCAGCGTGGGGGTCCTGCTGCCGAAGGGGTGGAATCGCTGCTTTAGCCCCGGGGGGATGGAGGGTGCAGGGGCTGCGGGGATGACCTGGGGGGCCTGGTTGGCGCTGCTGTCTCCGTAAGTCTCACACACGTTCAGCAAGCCAGAAAAAGCGGGGCCGAAAACCACATCATGTGAGGACTTCTTGGTGCTGGTGAGCAGGCACAGGCCGGAGGTGCCGTGGGGGGAGGCCAGGAGGCTGTAGATCTGATGCGTACTCCCTGTCTTAGCTCCAGTAGGAACCCTCAGGGACTGGAGACCTGAGAGGGGGACCTTCACCTCACTGAAACTGAAGGGAGGAGAGGCAAGGTCAGGCTAATTAAAGTGTAAAAGTCTCAAAATGCTACAACTACTGTCACAAACTAGATGAATGTGAAGTATTTTGTTAAAGGAGGATGAAAGCGTAATTAAGGAGCACTATTGGAGAGTGACTTTGATGGTTATTGGACTCAGGATTAATTCATTTGGATTCCCGCTGTATGAAGAAATTAAAGGTAGGCGCAGAAGTGGAAACAATTCACAAAGGGATTAAACTGTTTAAAACACGTGCTCAAAGTAAGCCGGATTTTGCCGATGTGTTTATGTGGATTCAAAAGTCGTAAATAATCTACAAAATGGAGGAGACCGATCTGATCGGAGCAACTGTGACAAATAATCTATGTTTTAAAAATGCGCTTATCCAGAAAAGCCTGGTTTGGACACTTTACGGGCAGAAGAAACATTTCTATTAAAGAAAGAATTATACATTTCTGTCTTTGTATGCCTTTAATACTAACTTGAATTTGTATTCAAATGAATCAATCAATTATTTGTTATTGTAATGTAGAGACAAGGCCTTTTACAATTATATGTATAAAAAAATAAAAAATAAAAAAGTCTAAATATTATATTTGGCCTCAAATCATCTGAGGTCTGGCGCCCCCCCCTGCAATCTTTGGCGCCCCCCAGGTGGGAACCACTGCCTTTCATCACTCATAATGTTTGCTACTGGAGCCTTACTTGGTCTGGTATGACAGGTAGCTAACAGAAGCATTTTAGATATTACTGGCATTACTAGCTTTTTGTATGAGTCTTAAATCACATCATTTAGTCAGCATTTGACCACTTCTGGGTCCCCTGTCGCAAAGTCAATGTCTCTTTAACAAAACATGTAAATATCATAAAAAAGTTTTGCCACAGAGTTCATTTAGTGAAATAATCCGATTTACAATATAGAAATCTAAAGACAATATGTCACCACTGCACCACTCTCTGTTAACTTGGGACCTATGATTACTTGTACATTTCCCCGTTGCGGGACAAATAAAAGATTTCTGATTCTGACCACTTATCGCTGTCCCGTTAACATATATTAAAATGATTGGTGCAATGTATGCAGCCTCAAAACTATGAAAACAAAAGCAGTGATCCACTGGAAAACATAGTGTTATGCGATTCTTTGATATAGACCAGGGGTCGGCACACTAGGAATAAGTGGAATAAGCGTGCAAAATATTTAAATTGTATTTTCGGATCCTGAACGAGACCGCCGCCAGAGCGCGTCTCCCTGCAGAAGGAAGCCATGCACGCAACGCAGCCCCGCTCTCTTTATCTCCAGGTGACTTTCTGCCGCTTCCCTCTGTGGTGCTGATCGTCTCACCTCGGAGGAAAGCACTTCACTAAGTGCAGTACCCATAAGGATCTGTACACATGCCGCCGTTTTTGCGTGGCTGTGTCTTTAGTTGAAAGCCCAGTGGCGATCTGCTCATCTCTCATCGAAATAACATGCTACAAAGGGGCGGACAGGCCATCTGTGTTCTGGAGAACCACAGAACGGACGATCGTCCTTATCATTATGCCGTTTAAACCAATTATTTAAATGTGTTTGTTTAATTCGGTATCATGTAAGTTGCGCTGACAGGTCCACACACTGCTTCCCGCAGCGAGGCACCCCCCCGACCTTCTGTTGACAGTTCACGAGCGTCGAGCTCCTCACCCTGTTGATAATTCATACATTTTTTTTTAATGGCACTTCATATCAAAAAGGTGGCCGACCCCTGCTATAGACAATTGAAAATAATTATTATTCAGCTTGAGGGATAATTTGGAAGTAGTGATATGTTAAATATATATTGAAACAAATGGAAATATCAACTGCCCAATAAGGTGAACGGAGAGAACCTGCCTGTAAGAAAATATAGTTCCTCTTGTAAGTTAAACTGGGCCAAGGGGAAATATTTCACCTACCTTTCTGGCTTAAAGCTGGCTGGAGCTTTAATGAGCCATAACTCATTGCTGTTTTCCTCCAGACTCTGTTTAAGAGTGCTGCTGCAGGGCTTATGACTGAAAGACACAAAGTCAGCAGGACACTGGTACTGCTGCATCTTCTCCTCTGTGGATCAGAACAGAACACAGTTCAGCACATCGCAGAGCATTGGAAATACACAGAGCAGCCATGTGCGAACAGTTGGGACTCGTGAGCACTCTTTATTGAATTCACTTGAACTTATTACCTTACTTGTGAGTACCGCTCCCCTATGAAATATTTTCTATGGTGCCAAAACTGTTATTTTATTTAACAGATTTGAAAGGCTGGTCATTTAAATGGTATCTCTAAAATATTGGATGACACATTGCCGAGCATCATTTTGAATTAAACTAAACTGATGTTCATGTTAACATAGATAGGGCTAAGATTATAGACATTGTATTGTGTACAGTATAACAGGCAGTTGCACTTTACGATGACATTCTTAAGCTCAGCTCTCCACACCTACATATTTAGAAACTATACATACAAACAAACATAAGATAAAAAGTAGCATATCTATCTATTTAAAAAAATATATATAAGCTCACATACATTAAACAGTTCTTGTCCCAGAATAAAAGTGCATGATGTGCTGCATGATAAAACTAACAATAGCTACACTTTAAACATATATTGTTCTCTTGCAATGAATAACACGAGTAGTGTAAACCCTGTATGTGGGGCTGAGCCACTACAGCCTACTGTACTGTGTATTTACTTGCTTGCATTCTATTCCAGATTAAAGCTGCCAACATGAAGCTAAACTAAACATTAGCAACAGCAGCGTTGTGCATCCGACATGTGAGAACTTACCAGTTTCTTTCTGCTTTACAGATGATCCTGTAGTGTTATTGCCCTCATCCTCGCTTGATGACATGTCTCTAGGCATTCTTAGGTTTACTAATAACCACAAACTGCTCAAATTACAAGTTTTCGACACCAAAACGCATGGCAACAGTGGACGCACATGTGTTGACGCCAGATGACCTCTGAACTATAGTTTTACTTCACTTCCGTGGCAGTTTCTGATGTAGTTCTAAAACAAGCCACTGTACGTTGGTTTGCGTTGACAAAACCTGGGCAGGAAACTCAAACACCCAGAATGCACCTCGAAAGGTTACGTAACGCTTCAGCGTCCGTCGGGAAGCAGTTGACAGCAGCAGACAAGAGCAGGCCGAAGTGGGTAAACAAAACAAACATATGAAAAAAAGAGCAAAGAAAACCGAACACTTTGCAATATTTTTATATCCGTGGGATGTTTAACATTGTTATTAAGCGGCTTGAATTCCGTTAAAGAAGAAAGTATTTTGCAAAGGAGGGCGTGCACCTGCCAGAGCTAAACAGGTTAACCTATAGCTAACGTGTGCTAGCAGCCTCTCAGGTTAGCAGGCTAGCCTTGCAGCCATGTCGTCCCCCTCCTCCTCCCGGCGCCAGTGGTGCTACCTGTGCGACCTGCCGAAGATGCCGTGGACTGTGGTGTGGGACTTCAGCGAGGTGGTTTGCCGTGGCTGCGTGAACTACGAAGGAGCTAATCAGATAGAGTTCCTCATAGCGAGTGCCCGACAGCTGAAACGGACCCATGGGATGCAGGACGGTAACGTCAGGTCACCTGGTCCCTCTCCCAATAAACACGGCACATCTGGCAGAGGAGATGCGGAGGGAGGCAGGCCGCACATGGACCGCTTCGAAAGGGGAGGAAGAGGAGAAGTCACCGTGTCAGCTATTCGTGTGCCCCCCAACGGGCTGCACCGTGACGGCCAGCCTCAACAAGAAGTACACCGTCAGAGCCCTAGCGGGAGCAGAAGACCCCTGCTAGGCGCTACTATCAATCCTAACCTCATAACTCAAAGTATCGCAGGGATTCCCCATGGGCTACTTGCGGGCATGACGGTGGGTCTGACCGCCAGGACAGCCCCTATGAGCAACCCCATGATCTTCCCTGCGCCGGTGCTGTCCGAGATGAGCCGCAGACAGCTGGGGATCGGGATGGGGATAACCCCTTTCATCACTCCGGAGCTGGAGCGAGAGCTCAGTTCATCCCATAACCAGTCCAAGAACCAGACGCAGATCCACAGTGCTGTGGCTGGCAGCAGCTCCAGCAAGAGTTCATGCCTCCCTTCTTCATCCTCGACCCCAGCTGGAGGTGTGAGCCAGACCAGCCCCAAGCCTGCCTCATCTCCAGCCAGGCAGCCACGTCCCCTAACCTCCAGGTCTGGAGGGGAACCCCTTGGATCCAGCTCCTCAGCAGAGGCGGCCACCACAGCTGCAGCGTTACCCCACAGTGGTGCCTCTGAGCTGGGATCAGCATCTGCCAGCAACACCCATTCCACAGGAAACACCCTGTCATGCACTCTGTGTCATGAGAGGCTGGAAGACACACACTTTGTACAGTGTCCATCAATGGCCGGGCACAGGTTGGTTCTGTTTTCTATTCGAGCCTTGTTGAGGTTGCATATTGAAGTGAACAGCCTAAAAACATTTGTTATATATTTTTCTATTTTTAAAAGACTTGGCTTTGAGACTAACTACCAATTCAAGAATGCTTTCTTATTTCTTATTACAATAAGTTACTGAAATATGTATACGTGGATGTCATCTCTCACAGCAATGCGTAATAATGTATTCTTTAACTCCACCAAATGTAGGTTCTGCTTCCCCTGCACCAGAGTGTACATCCAGAGCCGGCGGGGCGATGGGGAGGTGTACTGTCCCAGCGGGGAGCGCTGTCCGTTGGACACGTCTCCCAACAGCCCCCCTTGGGCCTTCATGCAGGGAGAGGTCTCCACCATCCTGGGCTCTGGAGGAGCAGGAGCTGCATCAGCTGCTGCTCCTGGAGCCGGGAACGGGCCGGGAGCAGGGCCCGGGCCCGGCGCCGGGGGCGGAGCTGCCAGCGGAGACGTCACTGTCAAAAAAGAAAGGGAGACGTGATGGGGATTTCCATGGAAACCAAGCCAGGACCTAACACAGCAACAGGCAGGTCCACAGCTGGCATAGTGAGGCTGTAATGAGAAAGCAGCTTAGTGTACTCCAATGTCTTTTGGGATATTGGTATAACAAATGTAGACGAATGAATAAAGGGGTTTCAGAGAGGAAGATATAAAACATTATTAGTCTGCATATATGTTGCACGACAACACCTCTTTCATTGAAACTGTGTTGTAACTGTATTTATTTATGTTCCACAACATGTGGCTAATCTAGATCACACCGCTTTGATGGCAGGTGGTGTCCCTTGGTGTACTTCTATGTTTTAGGTTTGCTTTTTGTGTCTCCACAGTCACAGCATACCAGAAGGAGGCGTCTGCAAAGGAGCTCTGAGAGATCCGGAGGAGAAGCACCACAGCTCAGAACACATTCACAGGTCTCGACTCCAACTACTCACACCACCAAATTCTATTGACTATTGTATCAATGATCAGACTTGAAATGCCTGATGTACTGTTGGAATCAGATATTCAGGGCCAATCAGCAGTGGCTACTTGTTGTCAAGTTACTTGTAGTTGTGCCTGTTGAAACAGCTGATCACGCCCACGTTAGCACTGCCAGCTAGCTACTGTTAGCAGCTGGAAATCAATGGGCTGCAGCAACACATGTTTTTCAACAGGAGTTTTCTACAATCCACAACACGTACAACTACATTACAATAACTCTAGAAATGCTGTAATGCCATTCAATATATTCTCACTACATGTTGAATAAGCACCTTAAGAAACAACCAGTGCCAACAGGACTACTGAACTCTATATACAGCGACTCACCAGTGTATTCATACATCCTTATCATTGATTTGATCTGCTAAAGCTAGCTAGCATAGCAGCAGCTTGTTAGCAGGATAGCAATGTCTGTTGTTTGAAACGACCCTTCTCAAACTCACAGAGTAGCCGTGGTCCACAGTGTTTTGCCAGAAAGCACAAAAGCTTATTTTGAGGAATGCAACACAAATGCTGTTCTGAAATAGCAGCCACGGCTGCTCTATATTTCTTTCTCTTGATGATCAAATGTTTGCCGGCAGCATGCAGGGGAAACCAGTTGGAACTAGCCATTGTCTCAGTGCTTGATCCAAACAAAACATTTGTGCGTGTACGAATGAGATTCACGTGAACAACTGACCGTAAAATCCATCAAATGGACCGTTATATATATATAAAAGTGTACCTTGAATTTGAAAGGCAGATGTAATATGTCTTAATGTGATATGACTGAATCTGTGTCCTGCCATACAACCTTTTTTTTCTAGAAAATAGTCAAAGAAATCTCCTCTAAAGCGACATATGGACACAATGCCAGTAATGCCATTTTTCTGTGTGTTTTCATTGTGTTGTTGGCGTTAAGTAGAGCCGACTGACGCAGAGAAGGAGTGTGTGTGGCATCGACGGCCACAGAGACGGTGTGTGTGTGTGTGACTGTATCGACATGTTGCTTCATACCAGATCCAGCCCAGCCTACGCTTTACCCCGAATGTATATTGAAGATATCTATTGATAGGCCTAGGACTATTTTATACTAGAATGTTCAATGTTAGTATATACTGTATGGATCTAATAGTTTGTGCAATCCTTAGTCATATGCAAACATTTGTAATTAAAAATGATTGTTTATAATTTCTTAAAGATGTAGTTCTTTTAAAAGTTAGAATCCACCTAAAAGCAGATTTGTTGTTTCTCCCGAAGGACACGAGACTTCCGATCACATTATTGGAACGCGTCCATATTTAAAAAATTAAAAAATATGTTTTCATGGTTGAAGTCGGCACATGGTGACGTTAATGATCTTATTTGAATCATCTTCTGAAACGTGCTTTCCATTCATGGATGATCACACGTACTGTAAATCAGATAATCAATATGTGATGTTCATGAATTGAACAATCCAAAATTGGTCACACATTTTATACAAATGAGCTTTTCGGGGATTCTTTCTTTATGCTCCATGTACTCGGCCGTACAGAAGCACAGACAAACCAAAGGTAACTGAGCCCACATGGATGTTTCTGGATGTGAATGTTTTATGGAAATCTATATATATGGCTCTACTTCTTGGCCAGGTCTCAACCGGCTTTCTGCATCAAGCCGTTCCAGTTTACAGCGCCACGTGGTCTCCTGTAACGATGGGATTTCACATTAACAGTCAGGATGCAGGAAATACTGTTCTGTTGATGAGTCCCACAGATCAGGTGTGTGTAGAGAAATGTGTTTGAAGAAGTGGAATGTCAGTTTAATATGCACCGATACGTCATGCAATCCCTCGTTAAGTGCCTTTTTAGATGTGTACCGTGTGTGTGTGTGTCTGGGAACCTCAGGGGAAGTGCAGTGGCTTCTTTCAGTGTGTGCTCAATGATTAACCTGTCCCTGCCACCGCCGCCGCCGCACGGCTCTGCTTTGATCGGAGCCTTTGTAACGGGGCCCGCCATTCCCTGTCCTGATACGCTCCCTCCTCGCATCTCGTCCTCTCTATCATCTCCAGATCTGTTGGCTTTATTGCAGCTGCATGTACAAAGTAGAAACCAGGAATAAACGGGATGAACCTCTTTTCTCTTTCTTGAGCTGAGTGCTGTTAAATACTGAGGACACCTTCCATCGAGACCAGAGTGTGTCGTGACTTAAATAATGATTGATTGCAAACGTCAGACACGTTTCCTGATGAGCAGCGCAATGTGCCATGTCTCATCGAGCTCGGTTGATTCTCTGAACACAAGTCCAGTATTGATTTTGTAATCTTGCGTTGGAGAAGCCCTTGGATACAGGGACCATAGCTACAATTGATTTTGGACACGTGCTTAATGACATGAGGAGTTCACAGTACACTGACCCATTCATGCATTCAGAAGGTATTCAGATCTCGTCACTCTTCCCACATCACAGCCTTAGGATTACTTTCATCTCATTCATTGTATGTGCTATCATAGCCTGTGATAGGTATCATGTACTTATTTCTCAGTTATCGAGTCACGTAGTAAAGAAATAAACTTACACACACATTGGAACCAGACCACCAGAGCAAAGCCTAGCGTTACATAACTGTGTGTCCGACACAACAGGGCATCCCACGGCAAGGACTTCAGCTAGCGACTCGGAGATGGAAGGTTTAATCCCGTTCTCCTCAAATTCCATGAGGATCATTCTCTCTGATGAGAAGGGTCCGCTGTGCACCGTGCACCGTGCACGAGAAGCAGGACCACAACAGGTCCAATCTGTCAGGTGTAAGTGTTTCAATATCAATACAGATATCCTGCTAACAAGGAGAGACCAGAACACACAACACGTGAAATGTGTTGCATTGTGTTATTTTCTCTGGACTAAGGTGACTTAAATGGATCCTCCCCACTCTGTCAACTCCACACCAGATGTCATGTGATACACCACTTCTGCCACTTGGTATGTCATCGTGTGCGGGCCTTTAAACACAAATGGAGATGTAATCCTTTATTAGTAGAAGATGTGCTGCTTTTTTAAAGAAAACACCATGATGATGAGAAGAGAAGTCTGTGTGTGACCAAACCATTGACTCTTGAACCTGGTCCTGCTGGCTTTCATCTTGTACGCACATGCTTTATTACAAGTGAGAGATCCAGGTGTTACATTCAGTTACTCCAGGAGCATCAGTGTCTGTGATTAATTGCATTTCTGTTCCTTTTCTTTACCGTTGTGTTTTGTGTCTTCCCGTTAATGTATTTAGTCCTGTTTGATTCTTTATCGAGCATATTGTAAATATGTGTTATACCTTTAAAGGCAACTTCATTCTAACTCACTCAGGTGTGCTTATCTCCTTGGTCCATATAACTTACAGAAAATGAAAGCTAGGTTTTCAGTTAAAAGGGTAACATGTTGAATCATGTTAACTACAGTCAGGATCACATCGTGATGGATTACCGCACAGGCCGGTGGTGTAGTCAGTCACTGTGTTGAAACCAATACAAATATATAATGGCAGCACATATGACACAAAAAACATTTTCATTTCTTTATTGGAGATTATTATTTTGTTGCAATCAGATGAAATAACCCCTTATTTCATTTCGATATCATTTATTTTAAGAACAGGCTGAATTGTACCCGAGGACAACTGTTCAGTCTTTCAGACTTTTGAGGGGAAAAAAGCTTTTCTGCAGGTTTTCTGATTTCTGGCCACCAGGTGGCGCTTTTATGTTGATTCTGTCTGAAAGAACAGAGTCTGTCTGGCTTGAACTCTGTGTGATGAAGCTGCTCATTTTATCATGAAGAATAAGAGGGGGGGGTTGTTAATTATTCCTCCCCGCCGGCCGCCTGCTCCTCGGCTGAGCTGTCGTTTCCTCCATTAGCCCAGCTATTGTTAAAGCCATGATAGAGGTGTTAATGGACGGTGGAGGTCCATTGGCTTGAAAAGCGGCCCACGGAGAGGATGTGTGTTGGAGAACATGGAGGACCTTCAAGGAGCACTACACCAACCTCAGATGCGTATTTAGAGACAGCTGAATGAGACATGGCCGAGATACAGAGCTCAGCCCTCAGTGTGTGGGACACAGGTAAGGACACCCTGTTCAAAGAGCATCCATCTGAACACATATTGCATCATCATACGATCAGATAACAGTCAATACAACAAATCAACACGACATCATCTCCAGTTATTCTCTATAGTCATCGGAAGTAATTAGTGTATTCCAGGAGAGCAGACAAATGTCCATCCATGTTTTATCTTGAGCAACATAAATACAATGTCCCGCAATCCCCTGAAGGCAACACGTTTCTATTTATGTAAAGCTTAGTTAGTGTTAGAATGTTGGTTGAAGACCTGTTGGGTGCTGATATGGGAATGATCAGCACCCACAATGGATACAACATTCATATAAGCTTGGGTTGTAGGTTGTTTACTGAGAGAACCATCCTTTGCTTGAATCTATCTGTTCAGTTATCACATGACCCAAATTGTATAACTTCTGTAGAAATGTACCTCACACAAATCAAATCAAGTTTTATTTATATAGCATATTTATTAACGATTTATGGTCGAGCCAAAGTTATGTACATAAAATAAAAATAGCCTACAGTAGAGACACTTTACAGCTAATACAACAGCACAGATTGTTCAGAATATCAGTATGAGAAAAACGACACCCTCTCCTGACCCTCTGTCCTTAGACCCCTGTCCTTAAACCCTCTGTCCTTAGACCCTCACATCCTACAAGGAAAACCTTCCGGAGAAACCCCACAGTTTAAGGGGACATGGAGAAACCTCAGGGAGCAGCAGCGGAGGGTCCCCTCCCAGCGGGCAGCTGATGGTCCGTGTGTAAATCGAAGAGATAACACAGGCGAATCAATCAAACTCTGATATGTTGTTTGTCATTATTGTTTGTTTACTCGTTATGATGATTATGATGATCATAAGCTGGAAGTCACAGCTTTAAGCATACCGGTGTCCGCATGAAGAAAGCTCCTCTCCCAGGCTTAATTACATCATTACAGACACGGAGGTGTTAGCTCATTCCAAGTGTTAATCGATCTGACTGCGTTTTGCAAACAGGCGATAATCGCTGAGTGCTGGCCTGCGGAGAATACCTCTGACAGGCTATGTGTTGGGTATAGGCCTATAGCTCGACGATGTTCTTATTATGTACCACCAAAGGATCAGCCAGTGAGCCACCATTTTATAAAAAGGCAGGAAACGTGAAGGTTCACTGGCTGATCATTTGATGGTAAATAATAAGAAAATCGTCCTCTGGTTGATTTGTAAATGTATTTAATCCTCAATATGTGTCCCGTGAAGGCAACACGACCAAAGCAAGAGATGCCCCAATCATGCTCTTAACATGAACACACTTTACAGATATACAATGCACCGGGTGATGCTTGTGTTGGTGCATCTGCGCGCTCATGTGCCTTCCTGTTATTTCTTATTTCCTCGAGATCTTTTCTCACAGTCTAATCCCGTCGCCCTCCCGCCTGCGCATCAATTACATGTCCATTGACTGGCCATTAGGCAGAGGCATTGACATTCACAGGCCTCCGTCTGCAGCCAGGCCGATGTGTATTCCAGCACACAGGAGCCGGGCCTATATGCATCACAGGATCTCATTATTTATTGTGACTGTCTGCGACGGCGCGCCGCGAAGGCCTCTTTGGAGAGAAAAGGTTCCCATGGAAAATGGTCACAATTACGCACGATTGATCCAAGAGAACTGCTTCCTTTCATACCTTTAAATGTTGATGGTGAGTTTACTTTATTGCAGTGGTGCATACATCCACAGTATGCGAAGGGTTATTATCAGTGTGGGAACCTCGAGGGGTTCTCTGATTGGATCTCTGATGTTATTTTATATTTCCCTGACTATCTGAATATCAGGAACATATTTGACAATCTAACCCCAGAACATGTCATACGTTTGGCGGTTGCTCCAATGAAACACTCAAAGAACGAACACATTCATATGCAGATTGTACATTGGGTTCATGGAAGTGATAGCCGAGGGAATTAAACTTTCCCGCCCCTCAACACACAAAACACACAACAGACTCTCTTTACCAAAAACGTATTCACGATATAGTATTTGTTCCAAAAATGCAATATTATGTGGAACAAGTCGTATCATTTGCTTTTTGGAAATGTAATTGTATTTCCAAAGCTGCAGAATACAATTGAAAACTAATGAATGTGTGTTGAGAGGAAGCACCGTGCAGCATTTGGGCAAATTATTTAATTGATCCCATTTATAGAACAAATATATAATTTCAAAACCGGTTTGATTACTAACTTGAAAGCATGTTAATAGTGTGTGTTGGGGTTGGGGATGCAATATTATTGAATGACAACCACATGTCATCAACTTTGTTGTTCTTTGATTAATATATTTGTCTTTTTTCGGTATCATTTTTTTTTAACAAGTGATGCGATGTTGTGTCATGATGACGTTTTGAATGTAATTAAATTAAATCCTTAATCATTCGGTAAACATTAAATTATACCAATAAAAGCAATTAATGGGAACGTTGCTGCTATTTTAAAAGGAACAAACTCTCCTCAGCTGTGAGCTGAAGGATTATGGGACGGTCGCAGGTCCGGGTGGCCCCATTGCAGCCGCCGGCCAATATACAGCACGCCAGGGGGCCACATCGGCCTTTTTGCGGGGCCCTTCCTGGATCCTAACACGGTATTGAAATGTCAGGAGTGGGGCGGGCCCCTTCGGCTCCCTATAAGAAGAGGCGTTCAGGTCCCTCTGCTGTATTTGCGCGCTACACCTCCGCCTGCATGCTGCGTCCCGAGGCCCCCGGACAGGAAGACATGGGCCACCAGAACATCTGCAGACATAACAAGAATATGTTATGAAACAATGGATGCCTGACCAATAAGAAATATTGACTCTACTATTCCCAGGAGCAGAGCGTCACACCATCTGACTTTTTTTTTCTCGAACTTTTGATTCTTCCTAGATATTTTCTCCGCGTGTCTTGGCAAAAGGAGACATCTCTCTGCTTTGGGATTTTTTCCCCCAGAAAACTTCCAATTTTGTGAAGGATTTTATATTTATTTTCTAGATAAAAGAACGGGTCATAGAAACTTGATTCTCCTCCAAAAGACTTGTGTTGGGGATGTTGAGCTCTGTGAAGATGGAAGCACATGATCTACCTGAGTGGAATACTTTCTACAGCGAGGCCAGCGAGGTAAAGACACGTTCACCATGCAGTCTAATATATCAGCAATAACAATATGTTTTTATTTCCTTGTGTTGTTAACAGCGGCATGAGTTTAAGGCTTTTAATGCCTGTGAAAAAGAAAAGACACCATTTTTATTTGCGTACTTTTAGAGCAAGACTCAACATTTTTTTAAATGATTTACATTCAGATCTTACTATCCCGAGAAAATATTGTATTATTAGGCCTATATAATACTTCAATGCATGTTATAACAGAGACATGTAATATCAAGATTCACATTTCCCCATGGCTATAAGAATACAACATGTTAACAGGGGTAATGACTATCAGAAGAAAAAGCCCGAAATCGGACCCAATATTATTTCTTATTCAGAAAAATAATATTTATAAAATAAGACCATTGAAAAGGAAGACAAATAGAAGAACGCTAAGTGGTTTTATTCTCACAAGCCTACCAACTGTTAATTCGAAGTTTCAATTGAATGTAATGATTGGGACCTAATATAAATACAGATCTTAAATAAAACTATACGGAAAATGAAAACAAAAGAGTGTTTTGCTCATAAAAAGAGGTTATTCTTCTGATCGCACGCGGCCGCGGAAGTGTTGCAACAATTCAGGTGTAAATGTAACGAGACTTTTTCTTCTCACTAATTCAATTAGAGTTAATTCCATCAGCAGCTTCAGCTCTCACCTCTCCCTGATGAAATTAGCGAGAAGAAAGAGTCTGATCATATTTAACTAGCGAGCGGGCCGAGGGACCTCCCGTCTGCCTGGGATTCTAAAACACTTTTAACTTTCTGTCAAAGACAACATCTGGAATTATTCGTCCTTGGTAAACATAAAAAAAACATAGAACAATCAAATTCCTCCACTTGATTCTAAAAAGTGGTTTACTTGTTTTTTCCATGGAATCAGCGAGGAGGCCGCCTGAAGGAGACGGTGACGCGCTTTTCACGCATTTCAGGTTAACATCGCTGTGTGAAATCCATGTCCTCTGCGCGCACTGAGAGCCTCATTGTGCATTGATAAGCAGTGGCTTTTTGAATCAAGTCAAGGCGCTTTGCTTTCACATTTAAACATTGACTTTAAATGCTTCATTCCAATAAATAGCAGGCTATAGAATGTAGTGTTATTTGGTTTCTAAATGCAAAATAAATAAAAGACCGAGATACTTCTTGATATTTTATCATTTTATTTAAGTATGTCATCTGTGTTTTGTTTGTAATCAACCAGATGTTCTTGTGTTCCTCTCTTCCTCCAGATGTATTCCCCTGCCAGCACCATGAACTCCGGTCTGGGCTCCATGACCTCCATGGGCTCCATCAACAACTACATCAACCTGAACCCAGCCACCGCCTCCCCCGCAGGAATGAACTTGGCGTACCCGAGCTCCAGCCTCAGCAGCTCCCCACTGGCCTCCATGGGCTCCGGGCCCGGCCACATGCCCCTCTCCCCGGTGGCGTCCTCCCTCAGCTCGGGCCCCCTGCACCAGCTGGGCAGCGCTGCCCCGGGCTCCCTGTGCTCCCTGTCCCACTACCAGAACATGGGCCCGTCCATGAGCCAGCTGGGGTACCCCCCCACTGCGAGCCGGCCCGGGCCCAAGGAGATCCCCCCAAAGCCCTACCGGCGCTCACTGACCCACGCCAAGCCGCCATACTCCTACATCTCCCTCATCACCATGGCAATCCAGCAAAGCGGCAGCAAGATGCTCACCCTTAACGAGATCTACCAGTGGATCATGGAGCTGTTCCCCTACTACCGCGAGAACCAGCAGCGCTGGCAGAACTCCATCCGCCACTCGCTCTCTTTCAACGACTGCTTTGTGAAGGTGGCTCGCTCGCCGGACAAGCCGGGCAAAGGCTCCTACTGGACCCTCCACCCGCAGTCAGGGAACATGTTCGAGAATGGCTGCTACCTGAGGCGCCAGAAACGCTTCAAGATCGAGGAGAAGCTGGCAAAGAAAGCGAAGAACCAGGAGGGGAAAGGAGGCCACATTGGAGACCACCTGGGGGAGGATCACAGCCCCACCGGGGGGTCGGAGGGCGCTGACTCAGCCCACTCAGACAACTCAGACGACCAGCCGCACACCTTGAACTCCCTGGCTCCTCTGGACTGCCCGTCCCTGTCCTCCTCACACCTCCACAGCCCCCCCATCTCCCTGCCACCCTCCTCCTCCACCTCGTCCTCCCTGTCCCTCTCAGCCTCCACCTCCTCCATCCCGCTCCTCCACTCCCAGTCTCTAGTGGGGGGCAACGGCCACCTCCTGCCCAGCACCATGCAGCAGCACATGGACCTGCAGAGCGACGCCCTCAAGTCTCTAGACCCCCACTACAACTTCAACCACCCCTTCTCCATCACCAACCTCATGTCTAACGAGCAGAAGATGGACCTGAAGTCCTACCAGGACCAGGTGATGGCCTACAACAACTACGCCAACGGCTCTCCTGTGGGGGCCAAGCAGATCTACGACAGCCAGGGGCCCACCGCCATGGACTCAGGCGCTTACTACCAAACTCTGTACAGCCGCTCGGTGCTCAACGCCTCCTAATATGGACACTCACCCCCCCCCCACCCACACACGTCTGTCGAAGTGAGCCACGATGGAGACTTCTCTTTCCCTCTGCCTAAAATGGACACCCCAGCTCTCTTTATCTGCCTCTTTCTCTCCCTCTCTGGCTCCCGTCCAGTGGCTTCGGCAGAGACTCACATCTAAAATGGCTGCCATGTTTGAGGTACCAAAGAACAGTTTTTTTCTTCGACCAGCTTTGCAGAACCTGGAGACTGGTTGGTTACATGGAGGACAGACAAGTGTACCTGGATGGTAGGAAGTCCTAACTGACGAAGACTTTGGGGTCTGTGTGTGCGTCGATACAGAAGTCAGATCCTGTGTCTGCACGAGCACTGCACGCGCTGAAACTGGCTCTGTACAAAATGTAAATAGAGGTAATGTGGGGGGGAAAAGGATATTTGCATTTATTTATGAAGGGAAGACATTTTAATATATCTTGTATAGCGCTCTGTTGACCAGTCATAACCCACGATAGGGGAGAGTTTCAGGTTACTGCTTCGGGCAGGTGTTACTGCAGTGGGAGACAACTTATTTTTGTGTTACAGCATTTCATACGTCCATCATTTCTGTCCCATTCATCAATGTAAATGAAGCTGGTGAATCCTGTACTTTTTAAACATGGTTTGTTATTTTGGTTGATATGAAGAAGACCATTTTGTCCTCGATGGAGCACAGAGAAGGCTCGAGGCAGAGTAACTGTGGTAAAGACTACAAAACGTGTTGTGTCAATGTTTGTGTTACCTATAGGAGAGCTTGAAACCCAAATGCTTCTCTACAGACTGTAACATTTGGAATGGTGCGGTGCATGGGGGAGTTCAGTCAGTTACTTAAACAGTCGGGGGGAGGAGAGATGCACTATGGGAGGATTTACATACAGTACTTTGCACTATGGAGCTCCCACTGGCCAGGTGGGCTGATAGTGTGTGTGTTTGTGTGTGTTACAACAATACTTAGGAACACCCCCTCTACAATGTCAATACATCAGCTCAATGGATCCGTGTAACAATTTAAATGGGTGTCAAATAACCCTCGCTGTCCAAAAAGTGCCTTTTCTTCAAATGACTACTGATCTGACCAGAGATCAATGTCTGGACCACCTACTGAGGATCATTCTGATACGCAGCAGGAGCTTCAGGTCACATGATGTCCTTTTTCTTTTAGTTCAAAAGAGAAATGTCTTTTATTTAAGCAATGTTGTTTTCAAACTTTGGAAGTGTGCTGATATAATATATAGTTTTTTGTTGTTGTTGTTGTTGTTTCTGTTGGTTTAAATGTGATTTAAATGATTCATGTTTCATTTTTTCTTATTAAAAAGGCAAAAAATGTGGGAAGAAATGCTGCTTGTGTTTTTCTCTTTCAATCAGGGTGTGTTGTCGGTGAGGCCACAAGCCAAATGCAACTACAATTATCTCACCGTACGTAAACCGTGTATGTTTTGGTTTATCACAATCTTAGTTTGTTGCTTACTTTCACAGAATAAAATCATAAAAAGAGGCCAACTCTTTCAGGGTTTAATCAATTTAGTCAAATTAGGTGAAACTTGTAGAATATTCAAATCATAATAATCTCTTCCAAATCGCTTTCTCGTACTTTAAAAGCGTTTCGTCATCTTCTACAAATATTCTGCAACACATTTTTTCGTCACCTCTGCACAACATTTTGAAAAGTAAAAAAAAAGTGCGGTTACTGATCACGCGGCGCTGCTGACAGGACCTCGGGACTCCTCGTCCATCAGTCAATCACAACTCTTCTTCACTTGTCTGGCGAGGAGTAGCAGCGCCTTGTTGAAACAGCTCCTGACCAAATGACTGTGGTGTGTGACATGTAGGACTGGTAGACTAAACACGGCTGGATCCCGCTGAGAGCCTCAAAGCAGAACTCTGCGGGCCGGGCCGCACAGCGAGGCCCGTTCCCCTGACCTGCCGCTGACCCGGTCCACACCGAGTGGAAGCCAGGCCTTTCTCTCAGATCCCTTTTTGTTATAACAAACAAACTGTTTACATGCACTGAAAAAACTGTCAACAAATGTCACGTCATTTATTAGATTAGTTCGAATAATATTAGGTTGAACCAAGTAGATTTGATTTAAACTTAGTATTATTGCTTTCAACCAACATAATACAGTTATGTGAAACCTGTTGACATTATATTCAATTCAAGTCAATGTTTCAGTGCGAAAGTACATTTACTCAAGTACTATACTTAAGTACAATTAAGAGGTACATGCATTTTACTTGAGTATTTCCATTTTATGTAATTTTATAATTGTACTGCATTTTGGCAGCATATATTGTACTTTTTACTCACAACATTCATTTGAAAACAACAGTTTTGCAGGTACATGTTATTAATATATACATGAAATCCACTAATACGCTTTAATGCGTGGATGGAGATACCTAGTATGAACATGTTTTCTCATCCTTTAACAGCTGCTAAATTAAAATGATAGCATAGTTATAAAACAATATCATGTATTTGATTCCAAAAATGGCCATTTAGGATAAGGACTTCTTTTGGATTTGATACTTGTGTATATTTTGCTGCTAATACTTTTGTACTTTGTAACATTGTGAAAGCAGTACTGTTACTTAACATTGTATTTCTACACTGTGGTGTTATTACTTGTACTATACAAGATACTTCTTCCCCCGCTGCCCTCTGTGTTAACGAGCATGTATGCAGGACAGAGCACATCATGTCTTTATAACGCTTTGAAACATCTGCAGGAAACAAAAGGGAATGTATTGATCTGGGTTCCTGCAGCTGCCTTTCCTTTGCCCCCCTGCCTGTCTACCTGCCTGTCTGTCTGTCTGTCTGCCTGTCTGTCTCTCTACCTGCCTGTCTACCTGACTGCCTGTCTGTCTCTCTACCTGCCTGTCTACCTGACTGCCTGTCTGTCTCTCTACCTGCCTGTCTACCTGACTGCCTGTCTGTCTCTCTACCTGCCTGTCTACCTGACTGCCTGTCTGTCTCTCTACCTACCTGTCTACCTGACTGCCTGTCTGTCTCTCTACCTGTCTGTCTACCTGACTGCCTGTCTGTCTCTCTACCTGCCTGTCTACCTGACTGCCTGTCTGTCTCTCTACCTGCCTGTCTACCTGACTGCCTGTCTGTCTCTCTACCTGCCTGTCTACTGACTGCCTGTCTGTCTCTCTACCTGCCTGTCTACCTGACTGCCTGTCTGTCTCTCTACCTACCTGTCTACCTGACTGCCTGTCTGTCTCTCTACCTGTCTGTCTACCTGACTGCCTGTCTGTCTCTCTACCTGCCTGTCTACCTGACTGCCTGTCTGTCTCTCTACCTGCCTGTCTACCTGACTGCCTGTCTGTCTCTCTACCTGCCTGTCTACCTGACTGCCTGTCTGTCTCTCTACCTGCCTGTCTACCTGACTGCCTGTCTGTCTCTCTACCTGCCTGTCTACCTGACTGCCTGTCTGTCTCTCTACCTGTCTGTCTACCTGACTGCCTGTCTGTCTCTCTACCTGTCTGTCTGCCTGCCTGTCTGTCTGCCTGTCTGTCTCTCTACCTGCCTGTCTGTCTGTCTGTCTGTCTGTCTGTCTGTCTGCCTGTCTGTCTGCCTGTCTGTCTGCCTGTCTGTCTGTCTGTCTGCCTGTCTGTCTCTCTGCCTGTCTGTCTGCCTGTCTGTCTGTCTGCCTGTCTGTCTCTCTACCTGACTGCCTGCCTGTCTGTCTGCCTGTCTGTCTGCCCGTCTGTCTGTCTGCCTGTCTGTCTCTCTACCTGACTGCCTGTCTGTCTCTCTACCTGTCTGTCTGTCTGCCTGTCTGTCTGCCTGTCTGTCTCTCTACCTGTCTGTCTCTCTACCTGTCTGTCTGTCTGTCTGCCTGTCTGTCTCTCTACCTGTCTGTCTCTCCCCCTGTCTGTCTGTCTGCCTGTCTGTCTATCTGTCTGTCTCTCTACCTGACTGCCTGCCTGTCTGTCTGCCTGTCTGTCTGTCTGCCTGTCTGTCTCTCTAACTGACTGCCTGTCTGTCTCTCTACCTGTCTGTCTGTCTGCCTGTCTGTCTGCCTGTCTGTCTCTCTACCTGTCAGTCTCTCTACCTGACTGCCTGCCTGTCTGTCTCTCTACCTGACTGCCTGTCTGTCTCTCTACCTGTCTGTCTGCCTGTCAGTCTCTCTACCTGTCTGTCTGCCTGTATGTCTCTCTATCTGACTGCCTGCCTGCCTGTCTACCTGACTGCCTGTCTGTCTCTCTACCTGACTGCCTGTCTGTCTGTCTCTCTACCTGCCTGTCTGTCTGTCTCTCTACCTGACTGCCTGTCTGTCTCTCTACCTGTCTGTCTGCCTGTCAGTCTCTCTACCTGTCTGTCTGCCTGTATGTCTCTCTATCTGACTGCCTGCCTGCCTGTCTACCTGACTGCCTGTCTGTCTCTCTACCTGACTGCCTGCCTGTCTGTCTCTCTACCTGACTGCCTGTCTGTCTGTCTCTCTACCTGACTGCCTGCCTGTCTGTCTCTCTACCTGTCTGCCTGCCTGTCTGTCTCTCTACCTGACTGTCTGCCTGTCTGTCTCTCTACCTGTCTGCCTGCCTGTCTGTCTCTCTACCTGACTGTCTGCCTGTCTATCTCTCTACCTGTCTGTCTGCCTGTCTGTCTCTCTACCTGTCTGTCTGCCTGTCTATCTCTCTACCTGTCTGTCTCTCTACCTGTCTGTCTGCCTGTCTGTCTCTCTACCTGTCTGTCTGCCTGTCTGTCTGCCTGCCTGTCTGTCTGTCTGCCTGCCTGTCTGTCTGCCTGTCAGTCCCTGCAGGTTTGCTTTACCCAGCCCTAAGTTGTCACGCACTTGTCGCTGCACTTTCTTCACTTCACATCAACTGTAGCCCAGAGGCTTTAAAGGACTGCAACAAAGCACACATACACTTTAGTCTCATTGTTTACCTGCGGCTTCCATCACCAAGTCACGATGCTAACAAACACATAACGGTACCTGTCGCTGCAGAAACTCGAGCTTTTTTCAATACCATGGGTTTTGTAATACGCTCACACACACCACACACACCTTAGTGAGATGTGTTGTGGGAATCTAAGGGAGTTCGTCACCTTGCACACAATAGTCCCTTCAGAGCAGTTGGCTTGATAAGATAGGCGAGCACCCGCCTGATATGGTCTCCACAGCTACAAAGACACACACACGCAAACGCACACACACACACACACACACACACACACACACACACACACCAGGCTGCTCCAGGTATGACTAACCTGGCTAACTCTAAAATGTCACTCCGATACGTCCCCTTAGTAATCAGGTGACCCGCTGATAGTGGTCACATTCAGCCCGGCTTCTCATGGAGACCAGATTACAGTGGATCCCAGAGAACACCCTGCAGAGGGGAGAGGGGGAGCGCTGCAGCAACACAGGGGGAATTACACACGCTACTTTGACCCTTACATTTATAACCTTTCAGTTGAAATCTGTGACCCAGCTGACCTAGATTCCAAATGCAAGTCTCTGAGGAAATAGATACGGCTGCTGATAAAAGTCTGGATGTCACAAACGGCCACAGAGCCTCAGCTGAACGTAGGATATTGGTCAAAGTGTAGGGCATTAGCCGTGTAGTTTACTGCGGACATCACTTTCATACATGTCCAATGTAAATCCTAAAATCAGCAGTTTGCTGATCTTCAGATCCGGTTCGATCCCCACTACAGTCCGCATGTCGCTGTGTCCTTGGGCAAACGCCTCAATATTTATCGTGTGTAAGTCGCTTTGGGTAAAAGCGTCCAACTACAAGTAGTGTACCTGACTTGTATGGGAAGGACATGACACATGACAACACAGCACAAGGATGCTACTCATTACATCTGTATCCTTACTGCACCACATACACAAGGTCTTGAGTTATACTGAAGGTTGTCAAATCCATGCACAGTTTACAGAAACAATGAGAGGTCATTGATCTATTGATATATAATAGCAACATTTTCTCTCCATCCCTCAAAAACATTTGCCGGATATTGTCAGATTCTCGTTTGGTTAAGTCTTCCTTCGTTTGGGTTTCTTTGCCGTGTGGGCAGTTACGGCCCCTACACACGGCGCGTGTGGGCAGTTACGGCCCCTACACACGGCGCCGTGTGGGCAGTTACGGCCCCTACACACGGCGCCGTGTGGGCAGTTACGGCCCCTACACACGGCGCCGTGTGGGCAGTTACGGCCCCTACACACGGCGCCGTGTGTAGGGGCCGTTATTGTCAATGATAGAATAACAACGCTTCTTTTTTAAATCTCAATCTCCCTTTCCTCATCTGAAGGAACGTGCACGCACATCTGCATTGGTAAACTAAACACCTTTAGGAGCGCCCTCTGTCTGAATTGACCTGTGGTTGGCGTAAGTCTCTAGGCTAGTTTATTAAAGCCTAAACAATGTAACCAAGTGGAAGTTGAGATCTTTAGTTTTCTGTCAAATCGCTTGAAGTACAATATTGTTTTATAGATTCTGCTGCCAGATGATGACAAAACAACCTGCTCCAGAAGGACAGGGGTTGGACAGGCTGACACCCCAGCTACAAAACAAAACAGGGTTTCAACATGACAACGCTTTATGTATAGTTTTGGTCAGGTTAAAGGCACATTGCTTGTGGTTACCAAAAGAGAACTTTAATTGAGGATCTGTCACATGTCCTTAGATCTAAATGTTGAGGTTTCCTTCAGACTTCATATAATTGCTGAGGATACAGACCTGCAGTAGTGGTTCGACTGGTTCACTTAATGGATGCTCTATTACAGTAGTCTGTATTCAGTTCAAGTAATCCTCCT
Organism: Champsocephalus esox; assembly: GCA_036324585.1. Taxonomy (NCBI): domain Eukaryota; kingdom Metazoa; phylum Chordata; class Actinopteri; order Perciformes; family Channichthyidae; genus Champsocephalus; species Champsocephalus esox. The sequence goes on from CM070493.1 coordinate 41,653,421, forward strand.
GATTCAAAAGAAGCCCTTGAATAGAGTTTGCTATTTTAAAGTGATATTTCTTCCCTGGAAGGTGTGACACAGTTACAGTGAGAGAAACTGTGTTGGTCGGAAAGGCTTCCCATATATAAGATATTATCCTCGTCTGGATCAGTTTGTGTCGAGTTTTGCATAATCATCGGCTTTAAAGGGAGTCCTTAAGATCTATTGTCATTTTCACTGGAACTCATATGTTCTACCTGAGGAGCAACAGCCTCTCCGTTGGCTCCAGTGATGGCAGCCGCCCTTAGGCTGGTGTCGACAGCAAGGCTACCGGTTAGCTGCGAGCTGCTAGCATGAACACCTGAGCAGCTCCTCTGCTCAGATCAAAGTCACGTGAACAAATCTGATGTATTGATGTATAATAAAAAAAGAAATGTTATAAAGTTAATCGGGCTTTGTAAGATTTATAAGGGCGTCTGTGGCTCAGTGGACAGAGTGCTGGACTTCGAACCAGGGGTTGCCAAGTTCGAGTCCCACTGCAGTCAGCATGCCGTTGTGTCCCTGGGCAAGACTCTTCACCCCACGTTGCTCCTGCAGGGAT
>CM070493.1:41658991-42096491 GCA_036324585.1 Champsocephalus esox
CCAAAGCACACACAAAGAATACTTCAGTGAAAAGGCAAGATGGGTGTTTTCGCTCTACACAGCTAACTTCTTGTTAAGTCACTATCATGTAATAGTGGTGATGGTCTTTGGGGGAAAGGACTTACCCCAGGTCCAATGTTTTGGCCACCAATAATCTGGGTCTGGGTTACATCTTCTCCTCTCACTTTCTTTCTAAATGCTCTCACTTCAACAATCCCTCCCTTTTGTAACCCTCAGACCTCAGATTCCCGCGTATCCATCAAACTGATGCAACACCGTCAACACGCTGCCACCAACAAAACGATGTTGGACTAATTCTAGGTCAATCTATTTCGTTCCTATTCAAAACATTGTCGTTGTTTTTTGCTAAAAGTTGTCAAATATCAGAATTTGCATTAAAATGTCCCTCAATGTTTCTAATACCCTTTTCCAGGTGAAGACATGCGCTTGACAGTCGCTTTAGCTCTTCGATAAACGTGTGTAGGGCTACGTTCAAATGACCAGTTTAATTTAATATCAGTTAGCTGTTAAACCTTCACACTCACTTTCAAACTAAGTAGAACAGACTTTGGGTATGATGGTGGAGTGAACCAACTCTCTGAGGTCGGTTAAAATAAATACAAATGAATTAGGGAGGCATGTGGCGCAGTGGATAGAGCCTTGGTGTCGGGGTCAGGGGGTCACAGGTTCAAACCCCATTGCAGTCAGCTTGTCGTTGTGTCCCTGAGAAGCTTCACCCCAAAGTGCTCCTGTGGGATTGTCCACAGTCTTGAGTATGTAAGTCGCTTTGGATAAAAGCGTCTAACAAGTGACATGTAATGTGATAGATGGGTGGACGGATGACTGTAATAAGCATGACTATGGGGATGGTATTGTGTCCTTTGCCATGTGACTTCTCATATGTGTCTTTTGTGATGATGAAACACTGAAGAGAGACCAGATTACTTTTAGGAATCAGTATTTTGTTTCACCTTTAAAAATACCTGCTGAATAACTTTGTCTCCAAGTGTGTTTCATTAATTACCCCAAATGTTGCAGGTAGCCTCAAATGTCATGCTTTTAGATGAGAACACAAAGAGTTATTGGCCTGTGTGTCAGTCCTGAGGTGGAATGGACTTCCTGTTTGTTCATTGCTGCTTTCGATTTAAACAAACCAAGAACTGGACTGTGACAGTGTCAGGACGGTGTGAGGAGACATAACATGTCCACAAGTGTGATGAGACCTTCAGGAATGTTCACTAACATCTGGAGAGCATGTGTTGGGTCAAACACACTGTGAAAGTGTGTGTGTGTGTGTGTGTGTGTGTGTGTGTCTGTGTGTGTGTGTGTGTGAGAGAGAGCGAGAGCGAGAGCGAGAGAGAGCGAGAGAGAGAGAGAGAGAGAGAGAGAGAGAGAGCTACTGGCTAGACTTTAAGACAACACTTTTTGAATTGACGTGACAGCTACTACTGTCCGCTGCATTGTAAATCACAGACATTGAGACATACACACAAATGTCCACACACAAAGGGACACATAAAGACACACAGAGCATGTCCAAGGCTGTGTGTGTCTCCATCTCAGAGATGGATGAAGGCCGAGTCCATCCAGGATGTGATGGAGCGATGTGTCCACTATGTTGGATCTGGCTCCGCTCCGGTATCTACCCCATTCACAGTGTGGGTCTGGGGAGAGCAGGCCTTTGATTCCCACTTTCCCTCACATTTCTCTTTATTTGTTCAGTTTTCATGTTTGTTTTTCCTCCCTGTATCAAAGTACATGATGCACTAAGTGGTGTAAAAAAGAGAAATTCCGTACAAGTTCCTGCCAGCTTTCCCTGGTTTATGAAAACAGATTCCGAGGAGGAGGAGAAGAAGATACACGCATCAGAGGTCCGAGGTTCGAACAACATACTGTAGTTTGAGTTTGTTTCAAAAAGGGGTTTAAATAATAGGCCTAATTAGATCATAAGACTGTGTTGTTGTGCAGATTTGAAATAAATAATAGATTTAAAATATACCAAGAAACATCATTGTTTTTATGTACAATCATTTGTTGTATTATTACGCGCAAAAACATCTTTGCTTTTAGTTTTCTGATTTACATCCTTTATTTGAACAAGTCTGGCTGAATAATAGTGGTTTGATGTTTGATTTGTAAAATGTTTATGAACATTGTCAAAAATGTCAAGACTGTACATGACGTCTTTTTTAATTTGGAATATTATTAAAGATTACAGTTTAAAAATAGATATGGGTCAGGAGTGCCCTTGCAGTTGGACTAGGCACTAGCGAATAACAAAGACTACATTCCAGATTATAAGCATTGTTGTACATTTTTCACAAATTTCTCAAAATATAAAATTGAAGCAACATTTTGAAAATAAATACGGTAACAAATAATAAGGATTTATACAAATATATACAGACAATATGCAGACAATTCAAAGTATTTGATTAATAAATGAATGAATCAGGCTAAATTCTCGATTTGCTAAGGAAGGATTTGGAGGCAGGAAGCAGTTCAGGCGCTCCTCTGGGGTGGCTTCAGGGCATCAGGATTCCCAAATTGACACACATCATTTACAGAGACAGACTCTACATTTGATCTATAAAGTAAACCAAATATTAAAAACACTTGTGTGTGTGAGGAAGCAGCAGAATGGCGAGGAAGAGAGCCATGACTTGGCAAATATTGTCATGACACTGATTATTTGCTGCAAATATTTGCTGCGAATCAGAGAATTCATCTTTGTATACAGCACAGACAATCTCTGATTGTTTAATATGCCATCATCTGAACACCATGTTTGCCCTGAGAGAGTTTCTATCTGTCACAGTGCAGCTTAAGTAAGTAAGTGCATTTGCTTAAGTATTATACTTTATTTTTGTGTTTTTTTCCGAGTCAATAATTAAACTTCAGCACAATTCAAAAGGAAAGTGATTATAAAACAACACATTTGGTATAAATACATCTAGCCAACAATGTTTACATGAACAGCTTAGTCAATTAAGAGATGTTTTTAGGCATCTATCTTTTTCATTTATAATCTTCACTTTTTTGTGTTTTTGTAATTTTACGTTTAATGTACTTGTGACAGAGTATTTTTTACTGTGACATTTTCATACTTTTAAGTTAAGACTTTGAATACTTTTTCCACCACTGTGCACATATACACACAAAAACACACACACAGTGATACATGTTGAAACATACACTTATATATTACAAAGTATACAGGTGCATGACAATTTACACACATTTATGACCACACACACCCCTCATACTCTCATTATGCGGTGCCGTTATCTTATCAGTCATCACAGGTGTCTTGTTAAAGGGACCCCACCCATTACCGGTGGCATGCATTGTTGCAATGTGGGCGTGGCCAATGCACGATCTCAGGCTCTCCTGCGTGTTAGCAATAATCTCCTGGATGACTCCAATGTGTTTTCTCCCACAATGCAATGAGACAAAGCTGGGTGAAAATCGCCATCGTTTAACATTTGCAGCTACAGAAGACCGGAACATTCATTAGCAAACGTTTAGCTTCGCTCAACAATACAATTGGTCAGTGGCGGCCGGCCCATAGGGGCGCTAGGGGCGCCGCCCCACCTCTTCCCACATACAAAAAACATAATTTCAGCCAATCAGCGCCGTCAAATATTTTGGTCACGAGGGCGCTCACGTTGGAGCCCACGTTGCTTACGTGAGTTGTTGTTTAGACTCGTGAGTGACCAAGGTGACGCAGTAGTTGGATGAGAATGGTGTGCAGGTGGAGTCGGCGGACCTCGGTCCGCACCCAATTCCGTGCAAGAGCTACTCTCCAATCCTTTCGAAAGGAGAAGTTTGGGAGATAAATTGATACTTAAAGACCTTGGACCGGACCAACCCGATTTGTATATATCACAGCAAGCTCGTGAAAAAGACAACGTATCAACAAGGCTTCTCACATGGCTAGCTGGATGCAAACAATGCAAACAGGTAAATGCTATCTTTTGTTTCACATGCTTGCTCTTCAAACAGCCGGGGACAGATACGATCTGTTCAGAAACTTCAGAAACTTAACAAAAGTTAAACAAGTACAAACCACAGACTGTCTGTGTCATGGCGAATACAGTCGCTGCTTTATTTATGTCTGTATAGGCCGTTGTTGTGAGTGTGGACGGTCGGAGCATATATAGCGTTAGCTTAGCCAAGCTCCATTCACAAAACAACCATTTTAAAAGGTTTTTCGCCTGCCGTCTGTCTGCAGACTCGTCAAAGCATTAATTCATGGTTTTTACTAACCGGTATCAGTATGTTGTTACTTCGGCATCATTTTGAAACGTGTATTACAATTAAATCACGGTCAAATATGTTCATTTCGTTGTAGTTGTAGCTCCCGGGCGCGTCTTGTTTGAATGATGCGAGTAAACACAGCTGGCAGCCGCGGTGAAACTCGAGCGACTAGAGCGATGCGATAGGAGCGTTTAGAGCGAAGCGAATATTCGCATCGCGTCCGGTCTGAACGCAGCATTAAAGCGAGCTCCGCGCTGCACTGGAAACGCGCCATTACATCACCAGAAGTCCTAATTTAAGGGGATCATTTCTCCCCAAAAAAATGTTTACTCACTGTATCAGCAGCCCCACCAAAGATATTTTCCACCAGCCGCCACTGCCATTGGTTAAAGACGTTATATATAGGCAGGGTTGGGTTGTAACGGAATACATGTAACGGCGTTACGTAATCAGAATACAAAAATCAAGTAACTGTATTCAGCTCGCGTTACATTTGAAAAACGAGTAATCTGATTACAGTTACTTTCGTAAACCTGAAGTGAATACATTTTGGAATACTTATTGGAATTATTGGTGTAAAGATTTCCTCTCAACATGTAATATTCATTAGTAGTAGGTACAGCCGATTCGAATCATCAGAGCCGCCGCAGATGAACCAAAAAAGCGTTTGAAAAAAAATCGCGGGTCCGCTCGCTCAGTGAAACAATAACAACGAAACATGGAGGAACAAAAGTCTGCGTTTAAATCGCGTGTGTGTGTATAGGTGTGTGTGGTTAAAACACATCAGCCTGCGGTCGCTCTTTAGTCTTATTAATGATTATTTCTGAAGGTATACACAGTGAAGGCGGTGCGAAAGGCACTGCGCAGCACGCTCGTCTTCTCAGAGGCTGAGTTAACCCTCCCGCAGCCTCCTGGCGCTGCAGAGATTTCATGAGTGAAGGAGGTTTTCCTTCTATAAAACAGCTGTGGGCAGCAGACACTGTGAAAGTCACAGACATTAATTCATAGATCAAGGCAGACTGGTGCACACACTCTCCTGTTTTGTCAATCCGGTGCTTAAACAAATATAGCTCTCCACCCCTGGCCGAAATGTCCTTAAAATGAAGTCCGAGTTCGACATTTTAATTCATGTCCTGCCAACACTGGCAGGACAGAAGGTGACACGCCCGTTCCAAGCCCTGTCCCTCACTCCTCACATCCCAAAGCTGCATCCCCAACAAGTGTATTATGTTGTTACATCGTTTCAGATGTGATGTTTCAGGCTGCGGCCACACGAGGACGAAAACGGCTAAACGCATAGGATTAACGTAAACGCAATCGCAAACGGCTTCCGTCCACACGCAATAATTATCCGGATAGTGTCTGTCCACACGAGACCGCTCCGTTTAGCTCCAACCGCTGGAGAAGCTGCAGTACATATACGAGCCTGTACGTGGCGCTGTAACTTCCTCCACAAAAGCAGCGAAGAAGCATGGTTGTCATGGTTGCCCTTCTGTTTATTCTCCGCGGTGGGGGCCGAGGGAACCGGGCAGAGTTTTTCGCCAGTCAACGTGTATTAAAGTTGAAATCTTCCGGACACAATGATAAAAGTGTCGGTCAAAGGTCTTCTTTGTTATTTATTGAGCTTTAAAACAAATGAATAACGACTCTATATAATATAATAATAAAATACACGGAGCCTCTCTTTTTCCTCCCTCTCTTCGGACAGCGTCAGTGTCTGTCTCATGCAGTATCTGATCCAGTAATGAGTGGCCCGGCCGACAGTAAAAATAAACATATTTATAACTAGTTTAGGAGTTTGAGAGGTAATTAAAATAGCTAAGGTGATGATCTGACTTGAAGTGTGTGTGTTGCTGCAGCGGGAGGAGCTGCAGGGGAGCAGAGCTGCGTGTCTTCGTCCTGTCAGATTAGACTTCACTCGGGTTTAGGTCCATATCGAGAGAAAGATAAATAATCTGAATTCAGGGTGCAGTTTACTTTGACGCGGGGTGAGCAGCAGAGGTGGGGAGAGGCGGGGCTATTGCCTCATCATTATTGCTGTAGATATTGCTCAAACAACTGTAGCATGGTCAATAGCGTCCGGAGCACGATAGCAACTCTGCGATCCGCCATTGTTGTTGTTGTTGGTGGCGAAACACTTCAGCAATGGCGCCGGGTAAGCGGAGGTGAGCAGAAGAGGTGGGAAGAGGCGGGGCTATTGCGCAATCACTATCAGTGATCTGAAAATGTTCGGATAGGGCGCACACACGGAGCCGTTTGACCCCCCAGAGAGTGGCGTATGCCTTTCTATCCACCTTGGGACCCGTTATCGTTTCCTCAGTCGTTTAGTGCCGTATTCGGTCGTCCTCGTGCGGCTGAACGGTCTATATGACACTAAACAGTAACGCAAACGGCCAAATTCGTCCTCGTGTGGCCGCAGCCTCAGTTGTGCTCTTGATAAGCCATTAAAACGGTAAAAACACGTTCTGTTTCCTTTTGCTTTTTGTGTCTTCTGTTCACCAAAACATACCATCTGTGATGGAAAAAGAAAGTAATCCAAAAGTAATCTAAAAGTAATCTGATTACGTAACTGTAACTGTATTCGGATTACTTTCAGAGCCATGTAATCAGTAACTGATTACATTTATAAAGTAACCCTCCCAACCCTGTATATAGGCTACTGTTTTGATTTGATAACAAGGGGTTTTCGCAATTTACCCAAAGAGGTTTGAAAGGAAATAAACAAATCATCAAGTACGGAGCAGATACAAAGTCTATGTATGTATTCATTCTTGACAGCTAAATGCTACAGACAAACCAAATATGCATCATTTATGTCACCAGTTATCTAATCAGTTCAACATTATGCATGTGATCTATTCACAAAGTATCAAGACAACAAGACGATCTTAACTCTGTTCCTGCAGCGATAAAATTAAACAGGTCTATATTTCCAGGAAATGTGTGAGTGTTTACTTTACTGTGAACAGATCCTATTAACTCGAATAGAATAGAGTAACCGTTTTAATCAGCGTCAGTAAAAAATAGGAAGGCTGCTCCTTGAATGTTGGTTAGGGTTAAGGTTGAATGGCTGTTTTCTAAATAATCAATGTATTAATTAAACCGTAAGCCATATTTAAAATATAATTGGTTCTTATTTTTAACAGTTTCTAACTCTCGTTCTTTGAATGATGCTGCTTCACACTGTGATTCCCCCAAATCCAGCTGTTCCTCCGACTGAAGTGAAACGGTCGCACCCCCCTGACAACTGCAGCCAGGCACTTAGAGTTCATTAGCTGTGTGTGTGTACAGCTGGACACACACACATGTAAGTAGGGACAATTAAACAGCTGGGGCTGAGGAGGCAGGAGAAGCCGAGAAGTTAGACATGTGGTCATGGAAAGTGAGCAAGGTGCTTCAACCTAAATATATTCAGGGTTAAGCAACAGAGGACTGTGGCTACAAGGGAGAAGCACCTTGGTGAGAGAGAAGAACTACAATCAAATGTCTCATTCTCTACATGTGGACTCTGCATCAACAATCTCAGAGCCGATCCAGTTTGCAGGACACTTGCAGCACACGCTAACAAAAGAAAAATGATGTAAAGCACCCAGGTGTGCAGGGCCTTGCACCTGCCTGCAGGAGACACAGGTGGACTGGCGGTCTGAGCGTGGGCAGACAATGCATGATTGACAGCTGTTTCTGTTAGCTGCGGGGGCGGGATGAATCCTGGAGTCAATGCAGATTAATGTCATGGAGACATGTACTGCACGGCTTTGCCAACTTCTAACTGAGGGTGAGCCAAAACAAATAGAGACCTGTGTGTTTGGATCAGGCTGAAGACGGATCAGAGAGGCAGATCATGTGACTTTCTTTTAATCACTTCATGTAAAACTATAGTTCACATTCAAGTTTAACATTATATGTTTTTAAAGGACTGAAGTTAGTTAAAATTGGCTTTCTTTTCACACGACGAGATCAATAACAGTTTGTTTCATGAATCCATTATTTCCTGAAATTTTTCTAGGAATTTTTCCTGGAGTGCAAATTAAAAGAAAATGGTGTTTGTTTAATTCAGTAAGTATGCTTGCACATGTTGCATGATGTTGAGCTGTGTACTCACAACACATCCATGAATTCACTGTAGGTGAACATTTTGTTTTCCCCTAGAACTTGAAAGGACATTATTTGGAGAACTGTTCTTTTTTATTTAGAAACTACACTTGACATTTTCAATTGTAATGGAATTCCAGAATAAAACAAAAGTTTAGAGTTTAGAGAACTAACAAAAGTATTAACTAGGGCTGTCAACATTAACTATTAATTATCTCGTCTTAAAAATAAATAAAAATGTAATTCAATTTGCAGAGCAGCACTCAGTCAGTATCTCCAAATGAGGAATGACTGACAAGTCCAGACACCCCCACCCCCCTCACTGACATGTTACAGGAACCTGCAGGTCCCTCTCACTTTCACCACGCTGTTACTGTGGGTGATTTGTTTTTCCACCGCCTCCAATCACAGACCCCCTGGCTAGCACCAATTAACAGCAACACACACAACCACTGAGACCACTGCAGCCCCCAGCTGGGCCGCATTAGTGGTCCCTCCACCTCCCTATTGTGCTGCCACCATGATCAGGGGTTCCAGTTAACACCCACACACGAGAGGCAGGAGACCCCCTCCACTGATTCGGTGGTCTCTGTAGGAGCCCACATGTAACCTGGACCTGACACAGAGCTGAGCACACTGTAGTCACTAAACATACTGTCACTATAATGTTATCCAGACCAGGGTCTTCAGCTCGGGCTCCATTAGACTTAACCAAATTATTGTTTGATAATGGTAACGAGTTTTTTCGATAGAGAGTTTTCTTTTATTTAAATGTCTAAAAGTTCACATTTCAGTAACATGAATCCAATATATTATTAGAGAAGATGAATCAGTCTTTCTGTTAAGAAACCCATTTCATTTCACAACATTGATGATACTCTACCCACGAATCACACATCCGTCTCTCTTTCAGATTGCGGGTCCTTCGCCTCAAAATATATTAAAGAGCACTGATCTGTAGTCACCGTTAGTTGGAATCCAAATGTCCAATTAATTCATTCGAATCAATTCACCCTGACAGCTCTGCAATATAAAGTCTATGTTAAGTTTGATGAAGTTCATAATTCACATTGAGTGTGTTGATGACATTCCCACCCAGTTTGTGCTGTAAGAAAACAAGCTTCCGAGGGTGAAGAGGATGGGTAATTTCCACAAAGATGACAATGAGAGAAGTGCCTAATTTCAGAGAGGACTAGATTTGGGAACTTGACATAGGCCAGCTATGGAATTGTTATTAAAAAACTAATTTGCTTATGAAGCCACGTCATGTAGGGTCTCCTGCTCTATCCCAGCCAACAGCCCTTCCCTAACCAAAGAGATGGTTTCCAGTCAGTGAGAACACTTCTGACACCGACAATCTCCTGTTGTGAGCAACAAGTGTAAAAGTTTAATTCAGACAATGTATGGACCTGAAGCACTGGATATTATCCGGAGTTGAAATGAGGAAATGGCTTAATTGAAATTGTAATATGGCTTATCCAGAAGCATTTAATTGATCGCTTTTAATGGATTGTGGATTCACAATCTTACACAGACTATTATCATGTGGTGGTGTCAGCATACTGAAAGGCAGCTAAATAGCACTATGTATATTTCTCATAACCTTCTTGACACAAAGGGCTCAAAGGAACTCAGATGCACGATTCACTTGACTTCAAAATATATTTTCTTTATAAAAAGACTTTTCAAGCTACAAACAAAAGATCACTAGGTTCTAGATTCTCACTAGGTTGCTCAACAGATCACTAATGTTACAGACATGGACGTGGAGACAAGACGAACTGACAAAAAGACAAAAGGAGAAGGGCTATACTCACACACACACACACACACACACACACACCACACACACACACACACACACATCAGGTAATGGGGCACAGGTGGAAACAATCAGGAGCAGGAAACAACAATCAGGCTGACAGGTGACACCAGAGTTCGCATTAACCGAATATTTTCCATCTATGACAGATTTTTTTTAACAATGACGGAAAAATCTGAAAGCCGTCCGTCATTTTGACGGATTAGAACAAACTCAGAACAGCGCCACAGTTTCCCCGCAGCGAGGCTCCGGTGTTATGCCGTGTTATGCATGCCTGCCCAAAAGGAAATTATACAGTTTCCAAACCTAACTTTGCCGAACAGATCATTGAAATATCTGTGAGTATTTGCTTTACGTTTACGCTGTGCGTGCTCCCGCGAGGTGCAGTGGACATGCATAACACGGCGCTAACAGTCCCCCGTTGACAGTTCACAAGCCTGCTCTCTCTCTCTCTCGGCAAAGTTGTGTACAGGCAGACGGGTAATAACAGATTTTGACGGAAATGTTACGATCCTGCCGTCCGATCCAGCGAAAAAGTCTAGTGCAACCTCTGGGTGACACACAAGGACAGGAAGTTTAGACACCTGAAACAAGAGGGTACAGTCATTTAGCAAAATAAAATGAAAGGTGACAAGATATGAACACAAGACAATAAACGAGACGGATTCTATCGCTGAAACCTTACAGTACCTCCCCCTAAGGTCCAGAGAAAAGGATGCCTTTAATCACAATTATAAATATATCTGGTTGTATGTCATGCAACAGTGTGTCCTTTCCACTGAAAACCGTGAAAAACAACCCAGGACTGTGCAGACGGAGGGCCCCTGGACACGGGCTAAAATGGTGTAGCGCATGCGGGTGTCTTTAATGGCGTGTTATGGATTCATCCATCCTGTCTCTCCATCCGTCAGGCTGTTTTCCTACCTTCCCAGACCCCAAAATGGACGTGGTCTGAGAAGGGGGAAGATGAAGAGGAGGAGGGGGAGGAAGGTTGAGGGACGAAAAAAGCAAGGGGAAGGATTGAAGGCCATGGTGGGGGAGGGAGGGGGGGGTGGCTGGTAGCAGAGGATGAATGAGTGCTACTATGTCTGCTGGCTCAGGATTGTGTGTGTGTGTGTGTGTGTGTGTGTGTGTGTGTGTGTGTGTGTGTGTGTGTGTGTGTGTGTGTGTGTGTGTGTGTGTGTGTGTGTGTGTGTGTGTGTGTGTTTGGAGACAGCCTCTCACACTCAGGTAGACAAGCTCCACTTATTTTCAGGGTCCAGGCTACAACTCACAGCCGCACAGTTTGGGTCTCTGCAGACCCCGTAGACCAGGGATCCTCAACCTGCTTTGCAGAGGTACAGGAGTCCAGGGGTCAGTTTAAAGCATCAAACAGACATCCAGGGTTTACTATTTTTTGAGAAACAATCTCTATGAGTCTATTTGTGATGCTTTTTGATGTACTCAGGCAGCTTTATTAAAACATTTTCAACGTATTCATTAAAAGCCATCGGTCACAATCTTTAGCTTTTTGTTGCTCTAGTAAATTTTATTTTTAAATGTTCTACATTGGAAGCAGATAAGAGTAAAACTTCCTAAATCACTCACAAAAAAAAGGTATATTCTCCTATGCTGTTTCCAATATCGCCCCTTCTCTTACTCTCACCCCTAGATTCCACCGGGTTCGTCTGCGTCGCGTTACGGCTGCGCCGCGGCTCGCAGTTTTTGTTGATTTGGGCATATTTCCTGGACAGGCTACTTTGTACAGACAAAGTTAATAATAATTGTAATATCCCAGTTATAAACGACATGAATCAAAGATGTGTTGCTGTATTTTAGTGGTAAAATCATCATAATTATTCTATATATATAATTTACACAGTGCCTGTAAACCGGAGGAGAACGCTGTCATTTCTCCTCCTACTTGAAAGACTACAGAGGGATAGGGTCTGCAAAATTAGTTTGTGTCTGTGTGTCTATATATATATATATATATATATGCTGCTATATATGCTCTGAACGTTCCACTTCCTGCCTGCCCGACATTACCTTACGGCTGCGTCGCGTCGAAAAATAGACTTCAATCCTATTTCAAGCGGAGCCCAGCGGCGAGACGCTTCTGACGCTTCTGAGCCGTAACACGGATGGAATAGCACCCATTGACTAGAGTGGCCGCGATCTTAGCGGACGCCGCGGCGCAGCAGCCGTAACACGGCCCAGGTGGAATAGGGGTTACACTATTCTTACATACAAATCTGTAGTTAGGATGAGCCCAAATATGAGATTTATGAAACATCCTTTTGTGTCATTACTGACAAGTGCAGGTTGGAAAGCAATGTGACAAATCAAAATGTTCACATGTCAAAGTGTTGGATTTTGAACTAAATGTAAATGTAAACATGCCAATTCAACATGCTGGCCTTGCGTCCAAAGATGCTGCTGAGTCACTTTTACGTAAAAGCCACCACAGCAATGTTATCACAACATGGTTACATTTTCTTAAAAGTCCTAAAAACAGATTTCCCCCTTAGCTTGTTGGTATTAAACATGCTGTCTAACATGAAGTTATTCAGTTAGGGTTAGGGTTAGGGTTCCTTGAAGTTCTCCTACACATATTGCACGTGTGTTCTCTATATTACCTCTTTTAAATCAGCACAGCTCTACACTTTAAATGGAGTATATAGTAATTGTCATATGTAAATATTGTTAATTTGTTATAACAGTCTTAATATTTTTTAAATAACTGTTATTCTTCTGTCTGTGTCTTCGTATGCACCAGATATACCAAAGCAAATTCCTTCTATGTGTAACCCTACTTGGTATATAAGCACCAACACACAAGCAAAGACAAACTACACTGGTAAACTCTACAGAAGCCTTCCTTAACACAAAATAATCATGACACTGCACAATCTGTAGGAGGCTGATTCCTGATTACACACCGATGTCACATTGCCAATGCAAACGGAGTCCAACGAATACAAATACATGTGTATTTCTTCCAGCTGTTATTGACAACATAGTGCCATTAATAAAGGCTTTAATGTTTCTCGGGTATTACATGGATGATGTTAGCCCAACCAGTCAGGCGGCTCAATAACTAGATTTGGAGCAAACCAACTGGATAACATTTTATTTTTTGAATATTTGTTGTGTGTTTAATGGAAGAATGCGATCGCACATAATATAAAGGCTATACGACGTGGAAAATGAACCAGGCATATTTATTAAGTAAATGTAAACCGCTTAGCTACATTTTGTGTAATTAACGATACATTTAAACGAGTATGCGTCGGCTTTCCACTTTTCATACCAAGACTTCACATTTTTACGAGTATTTAGTCATTTCATACATCATGTCATTGCTCCAGATTTGTATGTCCCAATAGTTTTTTTATTGTTTTTTTTAATTGTTTTAATTTGTGTCCTTTTTTTTTACAATGTATCTTGCACCATTTACACCAAGGCAAATTCCTCATGTGTTAACCTACTAATAAACCTATTTCTAATTCTGATCACACTTGTCTGTGTCTTAATTAAAAAAACGTTTCCCAGTGACGATGATGATCTGTCACTAAATACCTTTTTTTTCTTTTACTTTAATCATAATAATTCTAATCCTAGGCCAGTGTTCCATGCAGCAGCCGTGTCCCTGACAGCAGTTCAGGATCAGCCCTCAGGCTGTCCTGCACTGTATTTGCACAGTTAGCATGGCCTGCAGCCTTCTTTATTGTCCCATCTATCCTCCGCCCCACCCATGAGGCACCTTAGGCATCGAGCAAGACGCAGAGTAAACCGTCTGACTCAGGATTCATGTTCCTCATCGCTCCGGGTCAGGACATTTGCATTTTAGCTTTGAAATCCTTCCCTAAAAAGAAACAAGTGTGTGTAAAACACGACCTGGGCTTTCTTTACAAACTCTCTCTTGCCTCACTGGAACTTTGTTTTTGGAAATGAAGGAATGTCCGAGCCTGAAATACTTATTCTCTCCTTCTCTCATCTGTACATTTCTGTCTCGCTCTGTGTCCCCTCCCTCTCTCCCTCCCCCCTCCACTCTCACTCCCTCCTGTCAAAATAAACACATTGAGAGCTGCCCCTTCTCTTCATTCAGATGCTGCGAGCCGACAGCCTCATTTAGGGCCCCGCTGTCCTGTGTGTGTCCTGTGTCCCCTTAATGTGTGTTTTTCTTGAGTATTTATAACACAGATTGAAACTTTTTTTTTAACACCCCATACCTCCCCTTCCCTCTCCCCCCCCTGCCCCAGCCTGTATCTGACATAACCATTGCCGGGTTTTTCTCTCCGCGGCCCTGCGTTCCTGGCAGGGAGAGGGGCCGCTGACCGCCGCTGGGGGAACTTTCCTGGCTCGGGGAAGCTGTGGGACAATCACACCTTTCATGGGTCGGAGAGAGCGCCGCCCGGCCAGCAGCTCCTGGGTCGCGGGACGGGGAGTTTCTCTCCCACCCTGGACCCTCTCAGTTCCTCCTCTCCTACTGTCTCTAACTTCTGTCCCAGCAGCACGCTCTGCTATACAAACTGACCGTTTCTACACGAGTATTGTTTAGGTATAGCCTACTCATTTAAGTTGGAGGGGAATAAGGCTTTCAATAAGCTTTATGTGTAGCATGTTTGCCTTCGGGTTGAGAGAAAGCATGGATTCAAAGAAGGCATTTATTCCATATATATGTATATCAATCAGAGTGTTGTTCGAACGTCATTATCTCTGATGCCAATTCTAAAGAAACATTCATACTAGATCAGAAATGCTTCAGATCCCAATTTGAGTCAATAAACAGCCAATTCAACATTTAATGCCGCCTATTTGCAATAATATGAACACATGTATAAAGCCTAAAGCTTTAGATAGGACTATAAGTTTGTGTTTGTAATTAGAAAACACTTTTGATATTCTCGTTTCTTCTCACAAAAGTGAAATATAAATACAGTAAGACGACTACTTTAATAATCAAAGAGGTCACTGATCGGGGTATGAATTATAGAACCAGCTAAATTACAGAACAACAATTATTAAGGCTGTAAATTAGTACTTCCTTTTTACATCAACATTGACCAAAACCAGTTTTTCATACATAATAAAGTAATTTAATGTCAAAATAATCCCACCACCCCAAAAAACAGCGTCAATCAGAATATAATTCCTGCACACAATATGAATCCTTCTAAATCCCAAAGTCATGTTGAAATCTGGATCAATACAAAGTGTTCTTACCCTCACTGACATGTAGTGTATCCTATTTAGCTTTAGCTTTTAAACTAACCCCCTACGTTTTGTTAAAATCGTTAAATAATTAACTAAGTATGTCCTCTTCAGCCTGCCTTACCCTCACACTCCCTCTCCATCCTGTTTTTCTTTCTTCCCCCTCCAGCTCTCTCCCCTCTCAAGCCACCTTGGGGTTTACAAAGCTACCTTTTTGTGGGTTAAATTTAGAATTACCTTTTGGGCCACGCGACTGCTACTGGAGGTTGTCCTGAAGAGGTGGGGAGGGGGATGGAGCCGGGGAGAGAGCGAGAGGTTTTTCTAAACTGGTCCGTGTAAATTGGCAGGTTTTGTGAAAAGTCATTTGGAGAGGCTGAGTTTGGAAGCATGAGGGGGCCGGTTGTGTTGTGCTGTGCGCTTCCCGTAAACACACTGAGGAACTTTATTCAAAGAGCTGCGGTCAGAGGGCCAAATAAAGATCAAATCAACATGGAGGAAGCTCCCAGGGAGGGCAGGGTCTGTGCAGAGGTGGGGGCAACCTGGGACATGGACAACGCAATCAAATTCATAACCGTGATGAGCAAATGAGTGAAAGTTCCGAGTCATGACAAATTAATTCATTTGCCATCATGAATAAAACATGAGAGAGGGAGTCGATTGGTAACGTATTCTGTCATAACAGAATACATAAGCACAACCAGGATACATAACATGAACCATTCATTAGATGTTGGTGTGAGGTAACTGAGACATAAATAGTCCAACAGAAATAGAAAAAAGCGCTATCTGGGATAGTCAGGAAAACCAGTAGGATTCAGAAGGGTTCATCCTCTGGGGGGCATGAATACCTGTACAAAGATTCATGGATATCCATCAGAATTACAATTTAAGAGAGAGATTTTAGTTTAGACAAAAGTGATGGACTGACAAAAATATGAGGGATCCATAATCTAAATAGACACTTGTCCATGTGTGTCTGCAACCCACCTCTCTGCCTTTGATGAATGTTCTTAGCATGACAATATATTGCAAAAAATGTTTCAAGACAATATATCCTCAAACAACGATTTGAAATACAACAAAAGTAGGCCTATTCTTCATTTATTGTGCGTTCCCTACGAATGAATAGAAACACGGGATTTCCGCTGGTTACAAGCCTACAGTCTACTCACCAGCGTAGACAGGACACAACGTGGTTAGGGATTTGATCAAGTGTCAAACTGCAGTCTTCTGGGTAAAAAGGCATGTGATTTTGAACCAATGCCACAACTGCAATGTCCTCCCTTTACAGTCGAGTTAGCTACAATCAGTAACTGCGTAGGTTTACAGTGGAATTTGCTGAATGGGTTTATTTCTAACATTTCAGTAGATGTTAAATAATATCGCCTTTTCTTCATTACTAAAATGTATGATTTGATAATCAGTTTAAAAACCAATACATAACATGAAGTAATGTTATCCACTGAATGCATGACTTGTAAATGACATTGTAATATTGATACGTAAAGGAGAGGAGAACTTCTTGCACCACCGTTATTTATTTCATTTCATTTCACCTTTATTATCCAGATCTCTTTTTCAAGGGAGACCTGCAGCATATAGGTTCCGCATGAAACATAAAACAATAAAGGACATGATACATTATATTTACAGGATACATAGTTATTAAAC
Organism: Champsocephalus esox; assembly: GCA_036324585.1. Lineage (NCBI taxonomy): Eukaryota > Metazoa > Chordata > Actinopteri > Perciformes > Channichthyidae > Champsocephalus > Champsocephalus esox. Next base: position 41,676,033 of record CM070493.1, read on the forward strand.
GTGCAGACGTTGTTTCAGGTGCAGCGAGCCCTGAAAAGATTTACAGAGAACAGGATCACACACACACACACACACACACACACACACACTGACAGGGATCAGCAGAGGGTGGGTCCTGCAGAGCAGTCTTGCATCCTGGTGTCACGCCAGCCCTTTTAATTCCTTCCAGGAACTTGTGAGGATTTTCACCGTGCTAACAATGTGTACCGATGCATGACTCACACACATGCACGCGCGCACACACACACACACACACACACACACACACACACTCACCACTCGCAGCACATCCCTCTTTCTCCCTATTCCTTCTCCTTTCTCTTCCAGAAAACTGTGTGTACCTGAACGGGTTTCCACGCACACGGACGCAGGTCTGAATCTCACACCCACATCTTTAACCCCGTCTGTTGCATCTCAGCTCTGCGTCTCCTCCTCAATCTGATCCAGGAGCTGCAGTGACTCGCTCTCTGTCCACCTCCATCATCAATCAGACCTCTCAATGATTCTTTCATTCAGGCTGCATTGCACCTCATCGTAATTTCTCCTGGACTCAGCGAGGCCAGAAGCCCCCGTATCTATAGGCTCATTCAGGCCGAAGCCTGCAGGCACAACATGAAGAGAAGAATGCTGTTCCACTCATGCATGAAGATCTATTTTATTTTAAATCACACTTGAAGGTTATACCAATGCAAAACTACATTCTTATTATATTCTTATCTTTATAGTATATCGTTTTTGCAGTTAGTTTACTAGTATTAAACATTTGATTGTATGCACCGATACATTTAAAAAAAAGAGAAAGCAAGATGTTTTTCCCCGCAAAAAGCATAGTCATATGTTTTAGTTTTGTGAAGTATTTCTTAGAGCTTTTTACTTATTGTGTTTACGTGTGCATTCTTGGTCAGTTTTTTATCTTTTAATATGCAAGTCTATTCTCATCACTTTCTCTGCACTATCTGCTGTTGTAATAATGAAATGTCCCCCTTACGGGACAATTCATGGATTTACTGATTGTGATATGTTTGAGGAGTTGCATCATTCCCTTTTCATCAACATGTTATAGTGGAATAATAACAGCAGTAGCATAGCTCAGTTCATTCAGTTTGCATGCTGACTACACCGACTTCTGACATTCTTTAGTCTGTATTTTGGACCGGCTTTGAATGTTTTGAAAATCTGTCTTGAAAACATACAATGTGTGATTTAATAAATGAAAGATAGCAGAGAAATTAAACACAGTTTGAAGGGGCCATATCATGCTTTTGAGGGTTTCCCTTTATAGTTTTATATGCATGTAAATGGTCTGCAAAGGCTGAAATCCATGTGGGTTTCTCTCCCACACAAAACATAATCACTACGTTCAATTCATAGAGGTATACAAACATTTTGCATGTATTCATTTAAAAAAGTGTCCTTATTATTATAAAATAAAAATTAACTAAAATTCAAATGTTATCCGAGCTGTTTAAATTATCCCTTCAAAAAGTATTTGCTGTTGAAAAAATGTGTGGAATATAGCAGAGGTGTTTGGAAAATATAGTAGTAGTATCTCTTCTCTTATAGCTGTACTGTTTTGTCGGCTAATACTTTAAGTGTGAATCTGTACGACTACTGCCTGAATCTGCTTCATGGTTTTCACTTTCTTTCATGTTAGGTGAACATTAGGTGAACCTATATGTTCATAAAAGAGTGAGCTTAACTGTGTGTATCAAACTAAAACGTCAGCTCATTGCTGCGGCTACTGCCTGAATATGGTTCATGAAAGGCAGGTTTCCTATCACTAAAATCTCTGAGCAGAGGACACATTTCTGATCCTCAATATTTGTAGGCATATATTATGGGTCTCAGATATATATATTTATATCGAACAGCGATCGGCTGGCGGGCGTAAAACTGCCGTGACTTCATCTTCAATGCAGGTTTGATTATATGCCTAAAGGTAAAGCAAATGCCTGCTCAGAATACGACCTGCAGATACAGCTAAACGCTGCCTCGATGAAACGCCATATCAAGTTCTAAACCACATCAAGGATTATTTCTGAAACAGTATGGAGCTCAAATGTTTTTTCTCTTGCGGGTTTACCACAAGGTGGGTTCCTTTTTTTACTTCCTGCTTTTTAAAACACATACTCTCTCCAGTACTGCGTTAGCTCTGAGTGTTAGCGATGCTTGCTAATGTAAACAAAGACCATGTACGTCCAAAACAGTCGGGCATTGTTTCTGATACCAACGTTTCTGATTGGCCCGTGGGTCCACATTTCCGATATGTCATATCGGCAGCAAATCTGGATCAGCTCTCTTGTACCCCTGCTTTTAGAGATTTGGGTACGCAGGAAAAGAGAGAGGGTTTTGTTTTCTGACACTTGGTGAGTTCCCCGACACACCAGGGACATATTTAGGTATAAAAGACGTCAAAAAGTGCATTTTGCATGATAGGACACCTTTAATACACTTAAGCAAAACAACATCACATTTTCAAAGTAACCCTCCCAATCCTGCACACTTAAAGATAAACTGATCCAAACCCTGACAAGAGAGAGTGACAGGCTGAGGTACAGAGCGATGAGATGCTGGTTCTGATCAAACACACATAATGAGATAGAACTGGTCCGACTGGTTTTGTGTAAACTCTGGAGATGGTGAAGGGAAGGTTAAGGAACATTTAGGAGCCCTTCCCTGAAAGTGTTTTTCTACTTCCTCAGGTATCATCTATGAACAACAAAGCGACATTTCAAACATCCCGAAATATTAGGTTTGATTATATGCCTAAAGGTAAGAAAAACAAATCTACATATATATATTTGGCAGTTACATTTTGTCATTTGTTTTTTTCATAAGAAATGCTATAATGTAACACTCACTATGTTTCATTTTCAGTCGACACCTCCTAAAAGCAAGATATTTTAAGAAACGATTGAATATATTCAAATGAATGAACACTAACACGGCTTTGAGTCACTCTAGTGAACTATATAGTCATCTCCCTCCATCACTCTTAAAAAGGCAGCAGGGAAAGATGAGGAGCAGTTTGTAAATGCTCTTTTGAAAGGAGCCATTTATCACCTGACAAGCACCTGCCTCCCTCTCCCTCCATCTGGGCTTTGTTTGAAGTTGAATGAGGCCAACAGAAACCAAATAAAAAGCCTCGGGGCTTGTTTGCTTGTGCAGACAGTTAATTAAAACTTGTCGCCATATCTAAAAAGAATTACATGACTTATGGGAAGGTGGAGAGGCGGATTGAATGACACTCGGGCCGAGCACCAGGTTTTTAAATGATGGGATGGATATGATGCTGTCTGAAAGAGTTCTAACAGGTTCTTCATTCTGTGACCAAAGGGCCAAATATCAGACAGTCCTGGCCCTTATATGGCTGCCAGATTTCACTACTTTCCTGGGGCTTGGAAAGACTGGACTGACTTGGCCCGGGTGGCTCCTGAAACAGGTTGATTCATTTTGTACAAGTGTGCCATGATTCATGAAGCCAAGTGCATTATTCAGTATCACATTCACATTCTGTTCATGATTTATCTTGTTCTTTGAAATGTGAGACTCCTGCATTTACTTGGTCTCTTACAACATTCTCTGCAACATTTAGCTTTTTTTAAATGTATATAGTTTAGCAAGACATTGCATGATATTTCATTTTTGCTCTCTTTCTTCTTGCACTATTTCAGTGTTTTTAAATGAGTTGTATTGTTTTATGTCTAATATATGTTATGTTGCATAGTTGGAGGAGCCTGGGACTTACGTTTTTCATTTATTTATACACTGTACTCGGCAAATAAGTGAAACGTTGAATTTAATGAAATGTATCATGTCAATAGAGTTCAAATAACTTAGGTTAGGTGAAAGTAATAATATTAAGTTGAACGTAGTATTCTTTATTTAAATATTGTATATATATATTTAATATTGTTGCTTTTGACTAACCTAAATGTGGAATCTGTTGCGATAAAACATTTAATTAAAGTCAACATTTCAGTTTTTTCAGTGTGCATAGGACAATAAAGCCTTTGAATCTTTGAAGTTGGGTTGAGCAATTTAGGCTTCCTGGATACAAGCTCAGGGTTTATCATTAGATTTATATAAAATACATCAGGCTTATTAAACAATTGTTAAGATGGTTATCTTGCTAATGAGACCAGAGGCCTGTACTACGAATCCAGTTCAACAGACCCTGGATATGTTTGAGTTACCCGGCTAAGCGGTCCTACGACGCTGGTTATCAACTCGGTAACTCAAGCCAGGGTTTCTCTGTCCGGCTGAGAAACATGAAAGGGGTGCTAGCAACATTTGACCAATGACAAAAATGGAGAAGAGTACTGACCATAGATACATATAAACACTAGATGACTCACCCGCGCTGCTGGCCAATGGAGACCGACGTTGCCATATGGCGGCCATCTTGCCACAGGCAGCTCGCTCATTCATAACATTATGTCTATCGTGCACTATTGAAATAACCGTAGATTGCTCAATTTTCAACCAATTTACAAACGGTTTTGTTCGTTATAAACATGAAAGATGTAGTTTTGATACTGCATACTTATCATTATATTCAAGAACTTTTTTTTTCAACATGTCTTGTTGTCTCCTTTATCATAGTCATGCTAATAACGTTTATAATAAACCAAACTGTTTGTAAATCCAACACACTCTCACTCCATAATCGTCCAATAGCGACGTTTGGTCAGTGTCCGTGGCGTCCAGTTGTGACGCTCCTAGGCTCCTTCAGCTTCATAAACGGACGCAAATAGCTTTCAACTGATTGCAATGTATTCCCATCTGCAGCAGGATTTGACGCTCATGGAAGCACGGCAATCGTTTGTGTCAGCTGCCCTTAAAGGTAATGTGAGCGTCCATTCCCATTGGATAACGGAGAATTGTACACCCGGAAGTAAGTATTCCCCTTACTGTCGATTGATTTTACAGTAATATATGCACTACTCATCGACTAAAAAACACCAGATTATCCTTGTTAATTACACAACATTGATTGGTTGAAATTGTGTGCAATGCTTTTGTATTTTTCCCCTTCGATTCGGAGAAACAAATATTCTTTCGGAGTAAAGGATGGCAGAAGACACTACCCAGAATCCCCAGCTATCGTTTAGGACTACACCATGTGCTCTGTTTGACAAACCCCGTGATTAGTTCTCAAGCTCGGTGATCTTTTATTAACTACTAGACCGCTGGGTCATGTTAAAACCATCTTTTCTGTGTTGCTGTGGGTTTTTTCCATCGATTTTGTGTTACAAATATCAAAACAATAACTAAATATATCTGTCGTAAACTAAACCAGAAACAGCAGTATATTTTATTTTGTTAACACTGTAAACTTTACAGCTTTTTAACCCAAACCACCTACTGGTAAAAGCACGTTATTACACGTTTAGAGTAATGCAATGCAGGTAGATAGTGTTGCTTTTTAATGACTGTTTAAAATGCCCTTTTCTTAATGTCTTTTATTATTATTAACTACATGTTACTTGTTGCTCAAATTTCTCCATGCAGAAAAAAAACACATAGCCGAACTTCGTTTTATTCTCGGTGGAAAATGCCTATTTTAAAGTTAGTTTGGCCATTAAAATGCATTTTGATGTAATTTGATGCGAGAAATATGAGTTGTTATTTCAGATGATGTGTGCAGTGGATGTACATGATCTTTAGTTTGCTAGTTATTACGAAGATTACTTCAGGAAATTGCGTCCATAGAACATTTTCATTGTTACCAAGGTGGTTGCTAGGGACGCTGCTATTGATATTATTTATGTGATGTTGTGTAACTGTTTAATGGTGTTATCTTTATTGCTACCCCCTTCCCCGTCAATGTATAGTGTTGGTCCACAGCGCAAACGTATTAGTTTAACAAAATCCGCATCTAAAGATAGCCTACGTTATTTTCCCCTGTGTAATTCCAGTCTCACATCTCACAGCACATCGTCATTAACAAATACCGGAAACAGACCGAAAACATTTTAAAAAAATAATAATAATACTTTATTCCTAGTGTGCTTGCTTTTCTCTTTGAAAGTCATCACATAACGGCATTGTAATACACGGTTCGGCTGCATTAAATATTACATATCTGCCCGTAGTTCTGTATTTATAGAGCCCTGATGAGAAGACTTCTAGACAAACATGAGGAACTGAAAACGTGACGTGGATCATAAATATATCAGCCATTAAACAACATCTTACATTTCTTTTCACACAATACGTCTCCTTGCAGTATCAACACTAATTCGGCTGACTTTTATATTTGATCCAATTGGTAGATAGGCTGTATTTACACCATAAAGGTGCACAGCTGATATAAAGGGACACCTAGTGGTGAAAGCATGTTATTGAATTTCATTATTTGTATTATTAGATATTAATAGGATCCCTATAAAGTATATTCATTACTCGTTATTCTTAAATTAAAGACTGTATATAATGACTATTTTTCACATCCCTTTCAAGATTTCAAGATTTTCTAAGGTTTATTGACATATCATATAGGCCTACACAACTGTGGTGTAGTTCTGCATTGAAAGAAAAACTTGGGTCGCAGGTTCCTCAATAGTGCATTACAAGACATCCATCAATATTTGTGCATACCTCCAGCAATGTTAACTATGTTGAAGCACTTATTTTAACTGATATTATACATAATGTATTATACTCTTATAAGATGTATGTAGATATTTCATCTCCGGCCTTGTCAGGTATTGAACAATCAATAAATAAAGAACACAGAATTGTTAAATATAAAACACAGAATTTGTGTGATTATACTAAATGATTTACAAATAAACACCACTGCATATTTACAACTGTTACACATGCTGATGTAACGCAAATGTTCCAACTTGGGATTAATAAAGTGTATCTTATCTTAAGCTTCAGTTCAGTTTTAGGTCCGCTATTATTCTCTATCTATATTAATAGTTTATGTGAAAATGTCGAAGGAGCAACCTTACATTTTTATGCAGGTCCCTCGATTAACGAGGCTGTTGTTAAATTACAGGCTGTTTTTAACATTATTCAGGCTCAGCTCTCTGAGCTTAAGCTTATTTTAAATGTGGATAAAACCAAGGTAATGCTCTTTTCTAAAGCTAAAGCTAAAAATACACCAGAGACTGCTTTGGATATTGTAACTACGCAAGGAATACAACTTGAAGTGGTTACCTGTTACAAATACCTTGGTGTCTGGCTTGATGACTGTCTCACTTTTAAATTTCATGTAAATAACCTGCTTAAAAAGCTGAGGGTTAGGCTAGGTTTATTTTACAGAAATAAGTCCTGTTTCTCGCTTGAGGCCAGGAAAAGGCTAGTCACTGTGACCTTTTTACCTGTGCTGGACTATGGTGATGTGTTATATATGAATGCACCTGCCAATTACCTGAGCAAGTTAGATGCTGCGTATCACAGTGCAATGAGATTTTTGACAAATTGTAAAGCACTTACGCATCACTGTACCCTGTATACCAAGGCGGTTTTGCCATCACTTACTGTACGGAGGCTCAGTCACTTTTTTATTTACAAAGCCATGTTGGATAAACTACCTTCTTATATCTGCTCCCTGATCTCTCTGCGAATTGAAAGTACTTATTGCCTGAGATCGCATGCTGTGGTTTTATTAAATGTGCCAAGTGCTAGGACTGTCTTAGGGAAGAAAGCTTTTAAATGTGCAGCTCCACTGTCTTAGGGAAGAAAGCTTTTAGATATGCAGCTCCACTAACATGGAACAGTCTGCAAAAAGAATGGAAAATTACCAAGCTAGTACCACTACATGTTTTTAAAGCTCGGTTGGATGCTACAAAATCAGATGCTGTTGGTACCTGTACATGTGGTTAAATATGTAAATTGTAATCCCTGTACATTTTGCTGTATGATGTCCTTTTGTTGTTCTGTTGTTTATGTTTTTATGTTGTTTATGTTTTTATGATATTTGTGGAACCTACTGCTGCAGGTCTCCCTTGAAAAAGAGATCATTGATCTCAATGGGATTTTACCTGGATAAATAAAGGTTTTGAATTGAATTGAAGATGATCGATGGCTACTGCCATATTTGCAAAATGTGCCTCTGAACCTAGTCAAGTGCATGTTTCAGGCTTATCAATTAATGTAATGTAATGTAATGAAATCAATTAACAACAGGAGGAGTCACAAACATAAGACCAGCTGTTAAATAAAGCTCTTCTGACCTTAGCTGGCATGTGGGTATATATATTAATGCTGCCCATTATGGGCACAAGCAATTTTCACCCATTTATTAATTATATGTTTTAAATGTGAGTGTTTCCTGTCCCTTAAACCTCCAGGGATGTACACAATTTAATACTGGCAACTTCTTATGATGGGAAATACGAAAACGTCTTTTAAAACTACAACTCCCAGTAGAGACGTGCCATAGATAGAGAACATGTTGCGAAACAGAATAGCCAGCATGTGTAGTTCTGGGGACGGGGTGGGGGAGTGGGGACGCGGTGGACCCGTTCAAATCCAGTTTTGGACAGTCTGCCGTGGTTCCATCCCATTTCAAGTGCCGTTTGACGCTCAGCGTAAACCCTCGGAGCACACTCTCCAATCACAGAGCTTGAGGACTATCACGGGGTTTGTCAAGCGAAGCGGAGAGAATACTTACTTCCCGGTGTAATATTCTCTAAAGCAAATGAGCTGCTTCCGACCCTGACGGACTCCAACTTGTGTTTATTAATCAAACAAATACATAAACACAAGGATAATAATGTGTTATTGTTGAGTAAATGGAGAATTGCACAGGGGAAAATAACGTATCTATGCCACGATTTTAGATGCATATTTTGTTAAACTAATACGTTTGCGCTGTGGACCAACACTATACATTGACGGGGAAGGGGGTAGCAATACAGATAACACCATTAAACAGTTACAAGAATAACAGAAATAATATCGATAGCAGCGTCCCTAGCAACAAGTAACAAGTAGTTAATAATAATAAAAGACATTAAGAAAAAGGCATTTTAAACAGTCATTAAAAAGCAACACCATCTACCTGCATTGCGTGCTTTAACCAGTAGGTGGTTTGGGTTAAAAAGCTGTCAAGTTTACAGTGTTAACAAAATAAAATATACTGCTGTTTCTGGTTTAGTTTACGACAGATATATTTAGTTATTGTTTTGATATTTGTAACACAAAAGCGATGGAAAAAACCCACAGCAACACAGAAAAGATGGTCTTAACATGACCCAGCGGTCTAGTAGTTAATAAAAAACAATAATATCAAAACAAAATATTACTGTTGACCACAGCATATTACTGGACCGACTGGAAAACTGGGTGGGACTTTCGGAAACAGTTCTAAATTGGTTTAAATCCTACTTAAAGGACAGAAACAACTTTGTTTCTATCGGTAAATACACATCTGAGTTGACAAATATGACATGTGGGGTTCCTCAAGGCTCCATCTTGGGGCCTCTTCTCTTTAACATCTACATGCTTCCACTGGCTCAGATAATGAAGAACAACAAAATAAGTTACCATAGCTATGCAGATGACACACAAATTTACGTAACAATTTCACCAGGAGACTATGCTCCAATTCAAACACTGAGTAAGTGCATTGAACAAATCAATGACTGGATGTGTCAGAACTTTCTCCAATTAAACAAAGATAAAACTGAGGTAATGGTTTTTGGAGCCAAGGCAGAACGTTTAAAAGTTAGCGCTGAGCTTCGGTCTGCAATGTTCAAACCAACAGATAAAGCCAGAAATCTAGGTGTAGTCATGGACTCTGACCTGAGTTTCAACAGTCACATTAAAACAGTTACTAAATCAGCCTACTATCACCTAAAGAACATATCTAGGATTAAAAGACTAATGTCACAGCAGCATTTGGAAAAACTTGTCCATTTCTTTATCTTCAGTAGACTCGACTACTGCAATGGTGTCTTCACAGGTCTCACTAAAAAATCTATTAGAAAGCTGCAGCTGATTCAGAACGCCGCTGCTCGAGTCCTCACTAACACTAAGAAAGTGGATCACATCACTCCTGTTCTGAAGTCTTTACACTGGCTTCCTGTGTGTCAAAGAATAGATTTCAAAATACTGCTGCTGGTTTATAAAGCACTGAATGGTTTAGGCCCAAAATACATAACTGACCTCCTGCTAAACTATGAACTATCCAGATCTCTCAGGTCTTCTTGGACTGGTCAGCTTTCTGTCCCCAGAGTCAGAACTAAACATGGTAAAGCAGCGTTCAGTTATTATGCTCCAAATATCTGGAACAAACTCCCAGAAACCTGCAGGTCCGCTGCAACTCTTACTACTTTTAAATCCAGGCTGAAGACTTTTCTTTTTGTCGCTGCTTTTATTTGAACTATTCATATCTTAAACTGCACTGTAACTTTTATCCATGTACTTTTTCTTGTAATGTTTAATTGAACTATTTATATTTTAGACTGCACTGTAACTTTTATCCATGTATTTTTTTCTTGATGTTTATTTGATTAGCTTTTCTTTTTTAATGCTTAATGTCTTTCATTTTTTTTTGTAAAGTACTTTGAATTGCCTTGCGTTGAAAAGTGCTCTATACATAAACTTGCCTTGCCTTGCCTTGCCTTGCCTTACTAACCTTATTGTGAAATTCAAACTGAACAGTAAAAGAATAGTTTCCGGTCTATTCTGAGCCCGATCTCTGTAGATAACATGGAATGCAGTTGGAGGTCAACCAATCACAGAGCTTGAGAACTAATCACGGGGTTTGTCAAACAGAGCACATGGTGTAGTCCTAAACGATAGCTGGGGATTCTGGGTAGTGTAGTGTCTTCTGCCATCCTTAGTTTACTCTGAAAGAATATTTGTTTCTCCGAATCGAAGAGGAAAAATACAAAAGCATTGCACACAATTTCAACCAATCAATGTTGTGTAATTAACAAGGATAATCTGGTGTTTTTTAGTCGATGAGTAGTGCAGATATCACTGTAAAATCAATCGACAGTAAGAGGAATACTTACATCCGGGTGTACAATTCTCCATTATCCAATGAGAATGGACGCTCACATTGCCTTTAATGGCAGCCGACACAAACGAATGCCGTGCTTCCATGAGTGTCAAATCCCGCCGCAGATGGGAATACATTGCAATCAGTTGAAAGCTATTTGCGTCCCTTTATGACGCTGAAGGAGCCTAGGAGCGTCACAACTGCACGCCACGGGACCCTGACCAAACGTCGCTCCTGGACGATTATGGAGTGAGAGTGTGTTGGTAAATCAGTCAAGATTTCAGCGAGTTAAGAGTATTTTTGTGGAGATCACTCACCTTACAACAGCTGTAGCAGTAGTTGTTGACTGTGGCAAGATGGCCACCGGTGAGCTACGCTGGCGACTCCCCCTTGAGCCATCTAGTCAGTGGCGGCCGGCCCATAGGGGCGCTAGGGGCGCAGCCCCCCCCTCTTCCCACATGTTTGATTGTCATTAAAAATTAAAAATTAAAAAATATATTTAAAAAAATATTGAGTGGCAATAACTCTCCTTACCAGCAGGCGGTGGTAGTGTGTATTCGTCATTCAAAAGAGCCAACAACCGGAAGACCGAGAAGAAGAAGAGTATCTTTTCTCCGTAATATCATACAGAGCTGGCCTCTCCTGGATCAAGGTGATGAGCAGGTCTTCGTTTGCATCATTCCAGATCGCCATGATGAGATGAACATGAATAGCAGTCTGTGTGTGCCTTCTTAAATCGTTTGTTTACGTCCCTCACTTCCGCTTCGCTTCTCATGCACTGATTTGCTAGCTGAACAGCTAATCAGAGTGATTATTTGGTCCGACTGCCAGACCCGATGCATGGCCGATTCAACATGTTGAATCGGCCATGCATCGGGTCTGGCAGTCCAAATAAGGCGTGTCACGGTCGACGGTGCGGGACACACCAACCTGACTACGGCGCCGCGAATGCCCGACAGCCTCTGACTCCCAAAATCGGGTTGGTGTGTCAGGGCCTTAAGGGCAATGCCAGTAGCACCATGGAGCATATGTGTGGGCTGGACCTGTATTTTACAGGAAAGGAGTGATTCTTGTTCAGTTGTCATCTTCCTCACCCAATCAAACTTTGAGTTGCGCGCGCTGCTAAAGAGACGCGCTACCATGGAAACCAAACAATGGTGTAGCTGTATTAAAGTCAGAGTGGATCTGACTTTAATTACTTCCATCTTCTACCTCTCTTTCTCTGTCCTATAAATGCATGTTACCAACACAGCGTCTGCATTATTTTTCACAAATAAAACAGTCATTTATAAAGAATATTAATTTATATGAATCTTATTATTTTGTTTAACTTCAATTTAAATACACTTAACACTACTATGGCTGCGCTCTAAAGTCCTGGGGCCTCATTTATAATCGGTGCGTACACTCAAAAAATGGCGTATGCCAGTTTCTACGCAATGTTTGCGATTTATAAAATACTAACTTGACGGGAAAACGTGCGGTCCTCCACACAAACTCTAACCCATGGGTACGCACTAAGCACAACAACGGGAGAGAAGAGAAACTGTGACACCGTTGGCAGAAGGAAGAATGGTGAGAAATATGTGGAAATAATACCATAAATAAAATGTTACCTCTCATTTATCATATATGAAGAATTCATTTTAAACATTGATTAAAGCCAATCTTAAAATGATTTAACAAACGCCTGTTTGAGACTCCTCAGTGCACACAAAAACATAACTTGAATGAATAAATAAATACGGATATGTTATTTAAAACCACCTCGAATATGTTGTGCTAATGTTATGAAATGTTTTCTCATAAATGATGCGGTAAGCAGGAGGACAGAATTACGTCTAAACTGACGCCGTTTTGCATTTCTATAGGTTGTAGATACGAGCATGGTTTTATATACTATCACGTTTAATCGTGTTTTATGCCGTTTGCCAAGACTTGATAAGTCGCTCGTAAAACACAGGAGGTATGGAAGCTAAGAACACCATATGTGGTACATTGTACAGCTAATATAACACAACACATTAGTTGTATTTCCTTTAACTGGTGGATTATGGATATATATAGTTGCTGATCGACATCTGGAACACAAACCACCAAATACAAAAACATAATTCAGATCCAGTCGTCATGACTCCACTCCGGAGGGATTCCCCGATCACTTCTTACAGTTTCTCATCAAGGGGGGGGGTCTCCTGTCCCCGGTACAAACACACTGCCTGAGGAAGGCTATGTGTATTGTTTTTGTAATGAACCTTTTTCGGACCACTTATTTATTTATTTTGGAGACGATCCGACCTCCATGCTGCTACTCTGTTCAAACTGCATCCACCAAACCATGTGATTTATCTCCACCTCCCCAAAATAACCAACATCTGACACGGTGAGAGATGTCTTTAGTACAGAGGCGGCGCTAGGGGGTGGCTACTTGGGCTCAAGCCCCGGATGTTTTCTGAAAGAGCCCCGGATGTTTCACTTAAAAAAGAAAATTAAAAAAAAATAATTACATTTTTTTTTGAAAATGTCTCGGGAGTAATGTGCAGTACCGGAGTCCACCAGAGAGGCAGCCGCTGCGGGACATTAGCCTGCGTACTGCGTAGCCTTCCCTGCCCTGAAGAAGAAGTGATCCTTCCTAGTGCCTGACGAGTTTTAAGCTAATAGCCTATAAAGTTATGGATATTCGAAAGTTATTTTCATCGAAGCAGGCGCCACAAGCTGCAGCAGCAGTATCAGCAGCTGACAACAATGTCATCACCAGCAGTGAATGACATGGATGTTTCAGTTTTGTGAATCTAATGGTGATATCTGCACTCTGGCTGACTGAGTAAGAAGTGAAAAAGAGTGATGTACTGTAACGTTAATCTTATAGCTAGTAAGCATGGAGTAACCAAGGCAAGTTTATTTATATAGCACCTTTCAACACAAGGCAATTCAAGGTGCTTTACAAAAATGAAAGACATTCAGACAAAGGCATTTACAAACAGTAAAAGATAATAAAGGAAACATTAAAAGAAAAAATACATGAATAAAAAGTTACAGTGCAGTTTAAGATATGAATAGTTCACACAGAAGTTCCACTTTACTGATGAACACAACAGCTCAGTTTAAATTAAAAGCAGCGACGAAAAGATAAACCACACTAGTCAATACCCTTATATGTTAGTATGTATACAGAACATGACTAAAGATGATCCTAAGATGTAACGTTAACCCTTCATACCTCAGTCTACTTTTAAGACACTAAAATAACGTATTCCAATTTTTCTTTTGTTTTCGCGCGTGGAATTATACCGGCTCTCGTTTCAGTACACATACCAACGGAACCATAGCAACGGAACTGACAGGCAACTGTTATGGAAATCTAGGACCCAACACTGTGGAGAGTACAAGTCAAAGTGATCAAAACAAATAAATGGTGAATCAAACAGAGCTGTCTTTCTAGTTATTTATTTGAAGCTTCAAATAACTGACAGGCAACACTCTGAATCCGATGGCTGTGACTGCATCCACTCAGAGTGCCCGATTCAGAAACGTGACTCTTACACTCTTTACGTCACAAACAAAGATGGTGGATGAGAATAGATCTATAAAACGATAAGCAATGCGCAGTGGATCTGAAGAGGACGGTGTGTCGGCGTTGTTCTACAGCGGTGCGGTATGCTAATGTGAACACACGCCAAACATGCTAAATCGCATCAGAAGGCATCGCCCAGATTTGCCAATCACCGGAGCCCAGCAAAAGACAACAGCAGTTTAACAGCTGATCCCCGCTGTTTTTAAGAAGCCAATAGACATGAGAGCCGAGAGACCAAAATAAATAACGGAAACTTTTGGCATATTTTTTCAACGACTTTGCGTTCTTGAAACACTTTCTTATTATTTATGATGTCATATTTTCAAGACATTCTTTTTAGTTTTACAGCTTGATGAAACCTTTTTGTTTGACATCAGCCATTATAGATGATATGGCCATCTGAGTGTGTGGTACTGTTTGTGGTTTGTTTTTAACTGTTTAATACAGTTAATTATTCAAAATGTCAGAGTTCCTTATTTTTAAACTGAAACTTGCACTACTGTTCAAAAGTAAATAACAACAAACCTGGAATTATGCATTTGGGACTTTTTTTTGCTTTTTCTTGTTGTACCGAACCGTGACCCCCAAACCGAGGTACGAACCGAACCGTGACTTCTGTGAACCGTTACACCCCTAGTCCCTGGTGTTCCAGGGAACTCACCAAGTGTCAGAAAACACAACCCTCTCTCTTTTCCTCCATACCCAAATCTCTAAAAACGGGGCTGCAACGGATCTGATACAGACTGTTCTTATAATAATATAATAATAATCCTTATATTTATTATAGCGCTTTCTCAATGACTCTCAAAGCGCTTTACAAATACACATTACACATACAGATCATACATATAATGGTCATCTACTGTGGACAATACCCACAGGAGCAAATTCGGGTGAAGTGTCTTGCCTAAGGACACACCGGCCTGCCTGATCTTGAATTATTTTCTACGTCACAGAAGTGGTGCTCCGCTTATTGGTCAATTCTCCACCTATCAGGGGAATGTGGGGTTGGGCCACGGCCGGCCATTGCGCTGGAGACGCTGTAGTACATATGCCAGGCCTGTAAGTGGCGCTGTAGTCTGCCACAAAAGCAGCGAAGAAGACTTCCCGTGCATGGTTGCCCTTCTGTTTATACTCTGCTCTGGCTCTTTTTCTCCCTCCCCGAGGCAAGCGTTTGCTCCCGCTGCTGTAATTCTCTCCGGTTAGTCCACCAGCAGATGACAAACACCCTCCTCTCCGGCTCTTCCAAGGAACGAGGGGACCGTGTGGCAGAGTTTCAGTTCGATTTTTATTTCGCCGGTCAACATGTCCGTTAAAGTTTAAATCTTCCGGACAAAATTAGAAAAGTGCCGGTCAAAGGTCTTCTTTGTTATGTATTGAGCTTTAAAACAAATGAATAACGACTCTATATAATAATAATAATATAAGAATAAAACACGGAGGACGGAGATCTATTTTTCTCCCCCTCTTCTTCCCGCTGCAGCCCAGCAGCTGATCTCAGAGCACGCGCCCCTCTCCTGCAGGGGGGCGTGGTGCAGCTCACAGAATCAGCCCCCTGTAAAAACAGCGCTGGAAAGAGCAAATAGAGCTAAATGAGGCATGGCTAAAATGCAGGATCTGTTTGGTATTTTGAAAGAAAAACTATTTATACTTTATATAGGTATGGCCCTACAATATATTGTTCAAATATAGCATGATATGTCCCCTTTAAGGTATTATTAAGGTAGGGTTAATGTTGCTCTCAAAGTGCACCAGATTGATGCTTTTAACTTCAATATTTAAAAATCATTTTTCCCGGGGGAGCATGCCCCCGGACCCCCCTAGAGGAGGTGACGACCCCCCTAAAGCATGTTTGGTCCACCCCCCACTTGTAAAAAAAATAGCACTTTACCCCTGCACAACAACTCCTGGGCTAAGCCCCGGATCTCCTACAATCCTAAATCCGCCTCTGCTTTAGTAGCTGTTCTGTCCTCATTTCCTGCTCTCCTTCATGCGGTCAGTCAGAATGAATGAATGGGCGTTTCTTTGACTATTTATAGGCAAATATGGGCGTTACGTGAAGCCCGCAAAAGCTGCGTCGCATTTCGAGTTGATCGTGATTTATAAAGGGAAACCGGCGTAGGATGTGCCGTACGCACTTTCCTCGCCGGTACGCAGTCTTTTATGAATCGGAAAGTGTCGGTGCGTATTTATTTGATTTGTCCTACGTAAGCAACCTTACCAGGCCAATCCTACGCAAGGCTTTAGAAATGACTCATGAGGCCCCTGAACTTACAGTGCTGACTGTCTGCACTGCTCGGAGTTACTTTGCTCCTGTTACTTAATATAATATGAATCTAATATGATTGTCATCGGTCTAAATTAGATTTCAAATGATTAACTGTGTATGTAATGAAGATCATAGTGTGGGTTGAATCCATTTTCATAACCACTGTCTTTTAACTGATTTAAATGTGGAAACTGGGCTTTTCCATCAGAATGTTGTCTGACTTGACTTGCTTGACCTGAGCAATGACTTGACTTGCTTGACCTGAGCAATGACTTGACTTGCTTGACCTGAGCAATGACTTGACTTGCTTGACTCTCACCACAGTGACTTGGGACTTGCTTGATACTTGTAGGTCAAGACTTGAGACTTGCTCATGACTTGCACATGTAGGACTTACTCCCACCTCTGACACACACACACACACACACACACACACACACGCACACACACACACACACAAACACGTAAAGATGTATCCCACTCACACACCAATACAATGACAACACAGAGGCACGAAAGCAACTGCATGCAACACGAACATGCTTCCCACACTCACAGACAATCTGAACACACACACACATGCAGTGAAAAAACACTCTGCTACCTGACATTGGGACATCAGGATAAATAGAAAGGCGAGAGTCCGTTTTAAAAGACATGGTGAAGTGGAAAATGGTCAGGCCAGTTATCCGACGCGTGAGACGAAACACACACCTCTCCTGACCCAAAGTACACCGGATTCATCTCACTGTTTTGATGCAATTCAGGTAACTATTATTATTTTACATTTTAGGATGTAGAATAAAAGGCAATACATGGTTTTCGATTGAAAGACTGGATTTAAATAAGTTTATTAAAAAGTGCTTGGACCTGATCGTTCCTTTTACATAGAAATATCTCAAGCCATCTAAACGATATGTAAAAGGTATGATCCAATTCAATTGGCTGGATCCTCAGAATCCAGTCTTTGCCAGGTGCGTTTCCACATACAAGGAATTTGCTTTGGTGACTGGGGAAAACATAAACAACATAAGGAATTCACTTGTAAGAGAAGGTCCAAAATATAACAATTATGAAAAAAGATTTATTTTTAAAAAAACGATGTAACATTAAAAAAGATGCTGAGCTAGGCAATTTGGGATGGATGAGAATCTGAATAAAGCCTGATCAATGTCTAATTTTGTTTGAGACTGCTGATTTAATCTCTGTGAGGCACATGACACTGAGGCCTTTCTTTTCTCCACCATGCCTTCTGTGTGTCCTGATATTCTGTGAAAAGCATATTGTGTGATTTGAGTGGTTTCACACACGTGTGTCCAGCTGTCAACAGAGCACGTCTCGTCTCAAACTGTGGGAATTGCCACAAACATGGTAAGAAAATGTGATGAAATGATTTAAGATACATCCTTTATTTATTTGATAAGGATTTGTTTTTTATGTTATAAGAGTCATTCTATAATTTAGTATATACTATATTATAAACTTAATTATATACAATTGTAAAGGGTATGTTAATAATAAGCCTAATACATGCAGGCAGAGCAGGTTTTAAAATGTCTATTTATATATTAATTAAGAATTAACAACAAAATATATTATTTTACTATGACCAAACTGTGAATTGTATTGTATTTTTAGAAAATACTGACACAATGTCCAGTAAAAAAGAACAATATAATATAATAAATAAAACAAAAATATTTGTCAAATGTTACACCCTGATTACAAGCATTATGTCAATGAAATGTAAATATGCAAAAGAAATCCTCTGGCTCTCTCCAGGATAATGAATTATACACATCCATCACCTGATTCATCATGAATGAGGTGATTGTACTGTAACTGAATAAAGGTGTCTGATGTAGCATCTTAGAAATTCACAGCTCTTACTTATCCAGGGTTAATATTTTAAATGACACAAACATTGGCATTAAAAGCTTTTGTCAACAAGCAATTAAAGGTATGATGTGTCTGAATGGAAGTGATTCAGAGGGGAGACAGGGGGGGGAGTCTGGTCTGAGAGGAGAGGAAGGAATCTGTTCACCACTGGGGAGACAGAGGACTCAGGTTTTCCCTTATTCTCTCTTTTAATAGTTTGAATAAATAGTGAAGTCAACAGAAACAGGAGAGTAAACACAAGGATGTGAATGCAAAGCTTCTTCTATTAATGCCGTGTCTTTTGAACATATTAAGGCTACATGTTTCACTGTTAAGGTTATAACATGATATGATCAAATATTGTAATGTTATTTTTGATAAATCCTGTTATATAAATACCTCCGATCTGATCTATCAAAAATGTATTAGAATTATTATTATTATTAATATAATTATTATTATTATTACTATTATTATTATTATTATTATATGCATTTATTATTATTCTAAAATGGAAGTCAAGTTCATGGAATATGACATGAAAAATGAACCCCTAACCTTAACACATTTGTCACTAATAGTACAAAATAAGCTAGAAATAAATACAATTTAAATATATGTGTTTAT
Organism: Champsocephalus esox; assembly: GCA_036324585.1. Classification (NCBI taxonomy): domain Eukaryota; kingdom Metazoa; phylum Chordata; class Actinopteri; order Perciformes; family Channichthyidae; genus Champsocephalus; species Champsocephalus esox. The sequence continues at coordinate 41,695,350 of CM070493.1, forward strand.
ATAGAATACATGCATTATGTTAAGAATGATGTGATTGTGTCACCAATGGAACAGATTTGAGTCCCACCACAAGATCCTCTGTAGGACACACTGCACTTTTGGACTCTTCAGATGAAATTGGCTCGTCGCTTGCTCCGGATTTAGTTTAACAAACTTAACATGCAACAGACCCACAGTGGTGACTGACATTCAAATCAGATCCTTGTCTCTCGCATTTAATGATATTTCTGTTTCCCTGAGAAGGTTTCTGGCTGCCGTGCGGAGTGTGGAGTAATGAGTGGGACATTTTGGAAGTGGTCTCAGTGTGACTGTGCCAGTGAGGTCTGCCTGGAGACAGAGGGCCTGCATCAATAGACAGAGTGTGCTGCTGCAGGTACAGGTGAGCTGCAGCCAAACAGAACAGGTCCAGTTCATTTCCAGCGAGGGAGAGAGACCCAGAGCGAGTGCAGCTACATCCTCAGTGTGTTTCCTTCAAAACATCCGCTCTATGAATCAGACATCTTATTTACCGAGTGCCCCCCCGTTCTCCACCCATACCTCTATCCCATTCCCTCTTCTCCTCCCGACCTCTTCTGGCCTCCATGTCTCCTCCCCTGTCTCTTCTCATACGCCCAGAAAAGGGAAGGTTCTTTAAAGTTCTTTGGTTACCACGTGGTTTGCTATAAAACCACTATGACTCAAAGAGCCCTCTGACTTCGGGGAAAAAAAAACTACAGATCAGAATAAATAAGCAACTGTGGCTCCAACAGTTATTTTTGGTCCAATAACATCTCACTTGTGCTCAAAGGATTTACATGTAGAAAAAATAAACACTTACATTCAGCGTCAGAACATACCATTATTACATTTACTATGAACACCATTTTTTTCTTTGGCCATTATATTTATGAATAATGGGTTTACATTAAGAGGAATAACACCATGACAATATGAATATCAGTGATAAAATGCCTGAATTAAGTCATTTGTGTTAGAATTATGTTCCATGGTATTAAAGGTGGCCTGTTTAACCACTAGGATTGCTATAGAGCAGCTTTTTACGAGTGTCTTTTATTCCATTGATTATCAGGTTATAAAATCCGTGACAAACACCCTTTTATTAAACTAACACGTTTTGTTCAGCAGGATAATCTCCACGTATTAACACCACTTTATGATTTCTGAAGCATTAGTACGGTGGCCCTGAAGTGCAAGACAACACAGCATTTCAGAAAACGTCGCAGCATTTCACACCCAGCATTTCACATTGGACGGAAAGGGTATTCCTTTAGGGAGAACACTTCTTGTTTGTGATTGGACAGAGCCAGCCAGAGAAGCACTACTGTGATTGGTTGTTTTTGCTGCCAGTCAAGAAATGACGCTTCGCGATTGGTCAACACCCGACAGCGAAATATATCCCAACACATCAGCCATTAGCACACACAGAGCTCACAGCTCCTCATATCTGTTTAGAATAGGGTTGCCAACCATCCCGTATTAGCCGGGACGCCCCGTATTTGAGCCAAAAGGGGCGTGTCCCGTACGGGACTTTGTTTGTCCCGGACTCCCGTGTAAAGGGAAAAATAAAAAATATGTTTCTGTTTGCGCGCAATGCAGTGTGTCTGGCTGCGTGCCTGTGTGTTTGTGTGCTGTATGCGAAGGGAGCTAGGACCGCTCAGTTGACAGGGCAGGGTATATATAAATGGACGTAGTGTCCGTGACGTCACCTATAGGATTCTGCAGAGTTGCCGTGAAGCCCTTAGTAGGCAGAGTCGGCCACTAACGGCTCGACTGTGACGTCAGAGTCTAATCCCGCCTGCTCCAAATAAGGGCAAAGAGGCGGAGCCGAGGCGGGACCTGCTGCCTCCGAACTGGAAGTAAACAGAGCTAGCTCAGGCTAAGAAGCTAAGCTAACATGAAATACATGCATAGGCCTACCAAGTTACTGCTAACAGTGTAGTTCCCCTATATAAACGTTACATTCATAATCAAATGAGACAATCTGCAAGAGAATTAGCTATATTTTGTTATTCTTAATGCTTGTCATTCACACGTTGAGAAAAGACGGACTCCACCGCCCGGACCTAACGGAGCCGCAGTGATTCCCCTGCGGCTCCGTTAGCTCCGGTGGCCACCACTGGGATAATTGGGTCCCCTATTAACATTTGCTCCCGTTTAGCATTATGGGCGTCATAGCCATAGACTATAAAAGTCTTACCCAAGGCTGAATCATAAACTAAAATGTATATGTATGCATAAAGGGTTATGTCCTTAGCTGGCTAATAAGTAGCAAGCTAAGCTACCAAGCACACAAACACCTGCGAACGGGGTTAACATGTATAATATTATCATTTTAGACTTCTTTGAAGTTCTGTTAGTACATTCAAGCGCACAGCACGACATTTTAATTGTCTGGTATTTGTAACAATATTCCCTAAAAGGCACAATCACCACGAACACGGCTAAAGCTAAAGGGTCAAGTACAGTACTATGACTAACTAACGTTGTAGCCTCTATGGTTGTAGCCTAGCAGAGTGGACAAGTTGCTGTTAGCTGACAGTGAGGCATGTACATGTCCATCAACGTGACCACGCCCTAATTTATGCAAAAACGTTAAGACCTAATATAAATAAAAGGGTCGTGTTAGAAACCAATTCACTCACAGATTCATAATCATGAAGGTGGAATCTAACTATATCGATAATAATATTTATTGCATCCATGGGTAGAAACATGTTTTTTTTGCTGTAAAGTTGGGCATTTTAACATGGGGGTCTATGGAAATTGCTCCTTTCTGCAGCCAGTCCCTAGCGGCCCATGTATGAACTGCAGTGTGTGGCACTTCCGTATTGGCTTCCCGGCTGTTCCCCAGACTTTGCCGCTTGGGTGGGCACCAGCGCGGCATCATTGTTTGTGTGGCATGTCAGCCTGTTTAGTCGTGTGGGGAAATGAAAGAGGAGAAGAGAGAGAGGATGTGGTTCTGGGCCCTGGCCCTTCTAAAAAGAAAAGACTTGTGTCTTACAACAAACCGTGGGAAGAAAAACACAGTTGGGTAAAGCCCGTGAGTGGAGATCTGTCTCGGGTCTTCTGCACCTTGTGTCGGAGGGAGTTTTCAATAGGTCACGGTGGAGAAAACGACCTGAAACAGCATGCTGGCACAGAAATACACAAGCGAGCGACACAAAATAAAGGTGCATCAAATATAACTAAATTCTTCGGCAGTTCAACTGCAGACAGACAAAGTTGCTGCATGTGAGGTAACATCAGTGTATTATACAGTTAAGCATGGTTTGAGTTACATGGACTGCAGTAATAAGCTGGCAAGTGCCATGTTTAGTGATTCGAACACTGCAAAGAAAATGCAATGTGGAAGAACAAAGGCTGAGATGATAACAGCCAATTTGGCCCCAAAACTGTTCGGGATATTCTAAAAGAGCTGTGTCCTCCTCCCACCGAGGTCGCAGCAGGTGAGGAGGTGGGGTAACTAAAAAAGTAACTAAATCCGCAAGAACCCCGAAAATCTTTGCGCGCACGCGCGCGGGGGACACATGCATGTGTCCCGTTTCTCCATTTCTGGAAGTTGGCAACCCTAGTTCAGAAACTGGACAAAAGTTAAACATTTCATTTCAAACCTTTATTTAATCAGATTGGTCCCATTGAGATCATAGATCTCTTTTTCAAGGGAGACCTGCAGCATATAGGTTCCACATGAAACATAAAACAATAAAGGACATCATACATTATATTTACAGGATACATAGTTATAGACATTTACAAGTGCACATTGTATCAGCAAGCATTTCATTTAGCCCTAGCTTTAAAAACATGCAGAGGAATGAGATTGCTCAGTTTCAATTCTTGCTGAAGATTGTTCCAAGCAAGTGGAACTGCGCACATAAAAGCTGTCTTACCTAAGACAGTCCTTGCTCTTGACACATCTAACAAGACTACATCATGTGATCTCAGACAATAGCTGCTTGCAACTCTCTGTGTGATCAGAGAGCAGATATAATACGGGAGTTTACCCAACAAAGCTTTACAGATAAACGTGTACCAGTGACTGAGCCTCTTTACAGTAAGTGATGGCAGACCTGCCTTGGCATACAGGGTACAATGATGAGTAAGTGCTTTACAATTTGTGACAAATCTCAATGCGCTGTGATAGGCGGCATCTAACTTGTTCAGGTAATTGGCAGCTGCATTCATATACAACAAATCACCATAGTCCAGCACAGGTCAAAAGGTCACAGTGACTAGCCTTTTCCTGGCCTCAAGCGAGAAGCAGGACTTGTTTCTGAAAAAGAAACCTAGTCTAACCCTCAGCTTTTTAAGCAGGTTATTGACATGAAGTTTAAAAGTAAGACAATCATCAAGCCAGATACCAAGGTATTTATAACAGGAAACCACTTCAAGTACTTGTCCTTGCATAGTAACAATATCCAAAACAGGCTCTGGTGTCTTTTTAGCTTTAGAAAAGAGCACTACCTTGGTTTTATCCACATTTAAAAGAAGCTTTAGTTCAGAGAGCTGAGTCTGAATAATGTTAAAAACAGCCTGTAATTTAACACCAGCCTCCTTAATGGAGGGACCTGCACAGTACATCACGGTATCATCCGCATAGAAATGTAAAGTAGCTTCATCCACATTATCACCTACGCTGTTAATATATATGGAGAATAAAAGTGGACCTAAAACAGAACCTTGAGGAATACCATTAGCAATGTTTAACCACTCAGAAGACAGTCCATCAAAATGAACACATTGGGACCTTTCAGAGAGGTAGTTCACAAACCTCCCGCTGCATTGCTGGATATGCCAATACTGAGTAGCCTCTGCTTTAAGATGTGATGATCGACGGTATCAAACGCTTTGGAAAGGTCAATAAATAGAGCTGCACAACTCTGCTTATTATCTAAAATGCTAGTAATGTCATTCACCACTTTCATTGTCGCAGTGATGGTGCTGTGTTTCTTTCTGAAGCCTGACTGATGTTTAGACAGGATGTCATTCGTACATAAAAACTCCTTTACCTGTTCACTCACAAGGCATTTGAGCACCTTCGCCAGAACTGACAATTTAGAGATTGGCCTATAATTATTTAAAATAGTTGCCTCCCCTCCTTGTAGCAAAGGCAGGACATACGCTGACTTCCATACTTTTGGAATTGTGTTTGAGCTGAGGGAGAGTTTAAAAAGAGTAGTAAGAGGAAGAGCAATAAAATCTGCAGCTATCTTTAAAAAGAAAGGTTCTACGTTGTCCGGGCCAGCCGGTTTCTTAGGATCTAGCTTAGATAAGGCTTCATGAACAACATTGACAGTAAAAGGAGTAAAACTAAAAGGGTTTTCCAGACCACATTGTTCAGAGTCACGGATTGGGGTGTTCACAGAAGCAGAGTTAGAAACAGAATCAAACATAGAACCGCAGGACACAAAATGCTCATTAAAGCAATTTAGCATAGTAGCCCTGTCCGATATAGTGCCAGATGCTGTGGTAAGGCACGGAGGTAGCTCATTACATATCTCACCGGTGGATATCGATGTTTATGGCTTTCCAGAATTTCCTAGGATTATTTAGGTTTTCTGTGGTAACTGAAAATAGTACTTCGACTTTGCACTTTTGACATTTGAAGTGAATCTATTCCTTAGCTGCCTAAAACGCAGCCATTCTACCTCTGTGCCTGATTGCTTAGCCTTTGCCCAGGCCTTGTTTCTCTCATGAAGGAGACTAGACAGTTCAGCAGAAAACCAAGGATTGTCTCATCCCTTAACTCTAAATGTACGCAGGGGTGCATGTCTATTAATGATCTCCATAAAACCAAGATAAAAATAAGACCATGCGGTTTCTACATCAGCACACAGATCGATTTTACCACAATCAAAATCAAACAGATCATGCACAAAACCCTGCTCCACAAAATGTTTTTTGTCTCTCTTACTGATAATGCGAGGTTTAACCTTTTGGACCTTAGTGTCCCTAATTGTGGCTACAACACAGTGATCACTCAGATCATTTGCAAATACTCCCACAGATGAATATTTATGGGGAACATTAGTTAGAATGAGATCAATTAGGGAGGATTTATTAGGGCACTTAATGTTAGAGCGAGTAGGACAGTCCACAATCTGAGTAACATTTAAAGAGATACAAAGGTTTTTAAAATCCTCTGACACTGCAGTTAACCAGTCCCAGTTAAAATCTCCAAGTAGCACTATTTTCTTGTAGTCTAGTTGTGATAAAAGATTTGCTAGTGAAGACAAGGAGTCTTTGACAGCTGAGGGGGGTCTGTAACAACTCACCACCATGACCTGTCGACCCTTTGCCACTTCTATATTTATTGCTAAAAATTCAAATTGCTTACTGATCGATTTGGAAACTAATGTGGTTAAACTGAACTTATTCTTAACATAAATGGCAACGCCACCACCTGTATTAGGCCGGTCGGTACGATACACATTAAAACCATTTAAGGCAATGTCAGAGGCCAACATAGATTTGTTTAGCCATGTTTCTGATAAAACAATGACGTCAGCGTCAGTCGAGCTCGCCCAGATACGGACAAAATCTAGTTTACCTAACAGACTGTGCACATTCAAGTGGATGAAACCCAACCCAGACCTAGCTTTAAAATCAGCAGGAGTAGCGATCTGACTACTACTACTGGGCGGACCAGGGTTAGGTTGTACATTTCCTGACAGTAATAACAACAACAAAAACAGGCATCTTTTCCTCTTAAACGACACACATACTAATTTAGAAACACCGGAAAAGTCTGCGAGAGTGTGATTAGAGCTTAAGAAGCAGTCCTGAAGAACCATCATAGCAGGAAAATAAAAAAGACAAACATATTTTGTCGAGCAGATTGTCTGTGACAAGGCAACCGATAATTGTTTGAGCAACACATCCGAACCTTTGCAGGGGATGCCCACTGCGGGTGGCAGAACAGACCTGAATCCAGTAGACTTCTCAGAATGACTAGAGATCTTCTCATAGTCCAAAACAGTTAACAGGCACAGCAGAATCCCAATATGGGCCATTTTCCCAGACCAGCACACAGTATCCGCGAAAAAGTAAAAACCTCTACAGTACAGCCATATTTCTACAGATGGGAGCAGGCCTCCGTAGATCGCAGATCGCAGGCAGCAGGCAGCAACAGGTGGAGCCGCTCCGTCTCTTCGCGACGAGCAGGCCTCCGTAAATCGCAGATCACATGCAGCAACAGGTGGAGCCGCTCCGTCTCTTCGCGATGTCTCCAGAGGAAAAACACCTCAGTACAGCCTTACTCGACAGGTGGGAGTAGGCCTCGGCAGATCGCAGACAACTAAAACTACTACTTGTATAAGCAGGGATGGCTAAAAGTTTGTAAGCAGGAGAGCTAGATGCTAACAGATGCCAGATGCTAACAGGTAGTGCGAGCCTGAAGAAATTGCGACTGCCCCCAATGACAGCGGTGTACAAACCACAGACTGTCTATGTCATGGCGAATACAGTCGCTGCTTTATTTATGTCTGTATGACGTTGTTGTGAGTGTGGACGGAGCAGCAACAGGTTAGTTTAGCCCAAGCGGCAAACTCTGGGGAACATCCGGGAAGCCAATACGGAAGTGCCACACACTACAGTTCATACATGGGCCGCTAGGGACTGGCTGCAGAAAGGAGCAATTTCCATAGACCCCCATGTTAAAATGCCCAATTTTACAGCAGAAAAAAACATGTTTCTACCCATGGATGCAATACATATTATTATCGATATAGTTAGATTCCACCTTCATGATTATGAATCTGTGAGTAAATTGTTTTCTAACACGACCCTTTTATTTATATTAGGTCTTAAAGTGTTTGCATAAATTAGGGCGTGGTCACTTTGATGGACATGTTCATGCCTCACTGTCAGCTAACAGCAACTTGTCCACTCTGCTAGACTACAACCATAGAGGCTACAACGTTAGTTAGTCATAGTACTGTACTTGACCCTTTAGCTTTAGCCGTGTTCGTAGTGATTATGGGAATATTGTTGCAAATACCAGACAATTAAAATGTCGTTCTGTGCGCTTGAATGTACTGAACAGAACTTCCAAGAAGTCTACGCTTTTTTCGGTGAGTAAAATGATAATATTATACATGTTAACCCCGTCAGCAGGTGTGTGTGTGCTTGTTAGCTTAGCTTGTGATGTAGCTTATTAGCCCGGCGTTATAACTGGAGATCAAGGAATGCAGCGAAACCATAGAGTGAAACGCGGACTTGGTTCGCCTGCAGCCCGCTATAGTATCAGCTAAAGAAATGATGTTGAACAAGGCTTATTAAGCTGAACATCGCCACAATTGTTCTGCTATGTATCGGTACTTGTTTTTATTTTCTTAACGTGTGCATGACAAGCATTAAGAATAACAACAAATAGCTATTTATCTTGCACATTGTCTCGTTTGATTATGAATGTAACGTTTATATAGTGGAACTACACTGTTTTACCAAAACCAAGTGCCACGCAGTAACTTGGTAGGCCCATGCATGTATTTCAGCAGGAAATGTGCAACCTAGATTACATTTACCAACACAGACTATATAGAAATATTTGTAAAAGTTGTTCATGCGTTATTAAGTGAATATGGCATTAACCCTCCTGTTGTCTTTGGGTCGGTTTTCATGTATTTTCTAATAAAGGTTTCCTTTAGGTGATCCAGACAGGCTGGACCAGTGGGTGCTGAACATCCGGAGGAATAAATGGACCCCCAACGTTTCATCTCGCCTGTGCAGTGAACACTTTGAGAGTCATCACCTCAGCACGGACTCATGGTAGATCCTTTTTTTTTAAATAACTTGGTTCCATTTGTGAGTGTAAATTGTTGTTACTAATTAAATACATGTTATACATCATACAATGCTAAATAATTGTTATGGCACAGCTTGCACATCAGTGATGAGTAATGTTCTTTTGATTAAAGGCCAAATTAAGATGTTGCCAGTTAAGTATAGAAACATAGAAATCAATTTATGCAAAGACTCTTTATCATAGATAGAGAATTGCCATTTCCCCCACATACTCCATGTTAAAAACAGATGAATTATATTGCCTTTTTTTACATTATTTTAATAGCAACATTCATTCATCTGTTGTCATCTTATAACTTATTTATCTTAACAGCTATCACTGTAAAAAAAAAGGATTTAAGTTAATTTTACTATACAATATTTATCTTTACATTCTGTTCTTGCATATTTCTTATTATATTTATGTGTATATAGATTTCTGCCTGCACTAATTTATTATTCTTATTTTGAATTTATTTTTATTGTTTTATGTCTTATATAACTATGTTGCATTGTTGGAGGAGCTCGGGACAGATGATTTTCATTGCCATTCCTACACTGTAGCCTATGTGCATATGACATAAATCCTTTGAATCTGAATCTTGGAAACACGTAATTGTTGAATGGATTAACTGCATAGTTAACATGTTGGCCCTCTATTGTCTTTTATAATGCACTCTTCAATTTAAAACAACATTATTCAAAAGAAAGTTGAATATCTACAGACCTCAAAAAGTTATTTTATGTGTTTTTGTTTATTATTTTTATTAGGGAAGGAGATGCCTGAAAACACTGCAGTGCCGACCATTTTCTATTTCACCAATGGCAAAGAACAACAGCCTAGAAGGAGAAGCAGGGTGAGTAGCAATGACGAGGTAAGTGACAGTCCTAGTTCGACTGTTAATAGCAAGGAGGAGGTTGCAGATGTAGACCATGGTAGTAGGGCTGAACGATTAATCGATTTTAAATAGAAATTGCGATTCGAGATGATGCGATTATCAAATCGCAAAGCCTGCGATTTTTTAACATTTAAAAAAAATAACTTTTTAAAAAACTTTTCTGAAGTGCTGTGCTCCACATGTACCAACCATTGTTAACCAATCAGAAGTGGCCCAAGGTAACTAAGTATACGCCCAACAACAACACTTCACGTGAAACGCCCGCGTGTGAAGACGTTTCTAACACTCTAAAATGGCTGCAGCCGCGCCAGATGAAACGTTCGATAATTTAGTCCCGAAAAAAGCAGCACTTCAGTGGTCTGGACATATTTCGGGTTTAGGACCACAGATGTGGGACAAAAGCAGGTTTTTTGCACGACATGTCAGGGAAAAGTCGCCACATTCCGAGGCAACACAACAAACCTTTATCAGCACTTGAAAAGGCACCACAGGCAGGTATATGACGAGTGCACAGCCAGAAACGCAGTGTTTCGTCCCGTAGCCCAGTCTAGCGCTAGGCAAGCTACTGTTTCAGAGTCATTTGCGGCTGTTACGCCGTATGAAAAGGGCTCACGAAGGCACCGTGAGATAACTAATTCGATAACGCACTACCTCGCTAAAGACATGGTTTCTATTAACACTGTGAGCAACGAAGGGTTTAAAAAACTCATCCGAACGCTGGATAAAAGATATGCTATTCCCTCCCGCACGTACTTTAGTCAAGTGGCCATCCCAGAAATGTACACTCAATGTAGGAATAAACTTGAGACAGAGCTGAAAAATGTCGAGTACTATGCGACAACAACTGATCTGTGGTCGAGCAGAACGACCGAGCCGTATCTCAGTCTCACCGTGCACTTCATAAATGACGACTTTGAGTTGAAGAGTCATTGCCTGCAAACGGTATACTTTCCTGCTGACCACACGGGAGAGAATATTGCGCATGGACTAAGAGAGTCCTTGTCCAACTGGGGTCTGAAGGAAGAGGATCAGACGTGCATCACCACTGATAACGGATCCAATGTTGTAAAAGCTGTGGAACTGAATCACTGGACAAGGCTTCAGCGCTTTGGACACAGGCTGCATCTTGCGATTGGTAAGTGTGTCTCCCTCTCTCAGTTCTATAATTATTGTTATTACATTTTCTATTTGAAAAATGCAATACTGTACCTTAATCAAATAATGTTTGGATTGAACCAATCCATTATTTCATAAAGTCTTGCACCTTAAAATGTGCTGATATATTTTATAGTAAAACTTTAGAAATAGTTTTTGTGTTGGGAGCAAAAGCCTGTTTGTATTCTAAATACGTTTAAATTAATAGAAGGACATTATAATTTAAGATGGTTATGTGTTTGTAAAGCAAGAATACATGTTAATTCTTGTTGTGTTTCAGTTTTGGGAGTAAAAATATGGAATCATCTTAGTGATGATTTGAAATTGTGTAATTCTCTGTTCAAATTTAGAAAAGTCTCAAAGAGTAAAATAATGCAGCATTATAATTTAGCATGAATGCTTGGTTTGTCTTTTTTTTCTTTATTTGAGATGTTCTGGGTTTTGTTTTAGATTGTATTGTACAGTCAAGGATAGGCAAAAAATAAGCCTTGGCTTCAGCATATTGCTTTTTTCGGTCTTAAAATCGTTTGAGTTTTATTGTGTGAAATGGTTTTTGATATGTTAGATTTGTTTCTTACTGTATTTTCACACACATTTGTAAGAGTATGACCGAAAATTATCCAAACCATTCATTCATTTATTAATTAATTCATGATTTTATTTTCCAGAAAATGCTCTGAAAGAGAAGACCGTGAGCGACCGTATAAATCGGGCAACAGGACTTTGTAAGTCTTTGGTTTGCCATTTCTCACACAGTTGGAAAAAGAAGGCCGCACTGAGTGAGGCCCAGCGAGAGTTGTATCTGCCGGAGCACTCGTTGATCACAGAGTGTCCAACAAGATGGGGCTCAAGGCAGAAAATGGTCGGGAGGGTGTTGGAGCAGAGAAAGACCTTGTCTCAGGTTCTCTCTGAAGACAGGAAGACGCGTCACCTGGTCCCCAGTTGGCAGGACATAGAAGTCCTTGAATCCATCAACAATGCCCTGCGTCCTCTCCAGGAGTTCACAGATGCCCTCTCTGGTGAAGCTTATGTAAGCGTATCGTACCTGAAGCCAATCCTGCATCTCCTGAAAACATCAACTGGCTCTGGCTGCAAAGGACGAGGACACGGCCCTTACCAAGAAAATAAAGTTACTGGTCCTTGGCTACATGGAGAATAAATACAGCGACCCAGCCACACAGGTAGGGATGGGAATTGATAAGGTTTCAACTGTTTTATTGTCTCTGAGATCATTGTTTTGCAATTAGAAAAACATGCCTGCATTGATGAAAGGAATTGATAAGCTTGGAGGCATACAATGTAGATTCTTTGAGTTAACTATTCTCTAATAATTCTACACACAGGAGCTTCTGGACATCACTTAGTTTATTGATCCAAGATTCAAGACAGACTACATGAGCGCAGAGAAAGTCCCAGACATCAAAGCAAGAGTGAAGATCGAAATGGAACAGGTGGCACGAAAGGTAACTTGTATTTATGTGCAATTTAGTGAACACAAGATGCCACATGCAATGATATTGTATTTTGATTTAATTGATTGGCAATTTTTTTAATGTTTACATAAAATGCCCAATTGCTCAGAATGACATTGATGCAAAACTTAACAGTTCTCATCTCTACGCTCATCTGTGTTTTGCAGGAGAAGAGGGTCTCAAGCCAGCACCACAGACGCTGTGCTTCCGAGTGCAGGAGAGGCAGAGCCATCCACTTCGAAGAAGGCAAAGCGGTCATTGGGCAGCTTCTTTAAGAGCAGCGCTGCTGTGCCCCCTGCATCAACCGCTGTGCAGTTGGAGGGTGCCATAGAAGCTGATGTGAACACCTACCTAATGACTCGCACCATCGATGGAGAGGAAGATCCCCGGGCCTGGTGGAAGGTACACCGTGTTAACTTTCCCATGCTGAGCAAGCTGGTTAGCAAATTCTTGTGTGTCCCAGCAACGAGTTCCCCATCAGAAAGAGTGTTTAGTGTTGGAGGCAACGTGGTCACATGTCAGCGTTCATATCTGAAACCAGCAAAGGTTGACATGCTGGTTTTCTTGACAAAAAATCTGTAAAAATTAGTTTTGAGAAGTAGAGACATCAGGGAATCACAATTTTATTTGTTCTGCAATATTTAGATGCTGCTCCTGAGCCATACTTGAATAACTTTGTTTGCAGAAAGGTCCTATTTTATTTTCCTATTGAAATTGTTCAATTTGTGTGAATTTAAAGTTGTGTCTAAGGCTGCAGTCGAATAGTCCAAAAATCAGCTCCTAAGTTCTAACCCTATCTCCTATTCCTTGACCTCTGAGTGAAACGTCACGGGGTTAAGGGATAGTGGATAGGAGAATTCAAAAGGACTTAGGAGAAGAGACTGCGGTACTTTAGAGAATCCGAATGCACTTTCACTATCCGACGTGTTTATGATGCGCCAGCGGACGTCCTGAATGTGCGTCTGCTGCTGTGGGGAAACCATGGAAACCACAGTTTTCTATACAGCGGACTACAACATGGATGTTTAATAAGAACGAGGGACTTCTGTGAACTCATCTGGAGACTCTGCACCGTGCTCTGATGCTGCTGCTTTGCTTTATGAACGTGGACAACAGAGAAACATATTCTTCATGACCAAAGCTGGAATTGAAATAAAAAAGGAAAGTGAAACTTCTGCTCGTCACCCTCTCCCTCCGGTCCACATTAATACCAATGATCCCAATACGTATGATTGTATGAACTAAAGATCTTCAAATCAATACAGATGTATTTATTATAAACGTTAGTCCTTACCATCTATCACTGTGTATATCACCATTCAAACATCTTTTAGAAGTTGAACAAACCCCACACAGCTCAGTAAAGACTGAGATGTTGACTTTATTTGATCATTTCAGTAAAAACTAACGTTCATATTTCTCTTTTTGATTATAATACTGATGAACGTTCAAAACAAAGCACTTTGGCAACTTACCACCTATGTTTTAAAATGCTTAATAAGCACCGTAACTTTCATGATATAATTTCTCGGTCATAATCGGTTGTTTCCGTGAACGGCCGACTGTTGAGTGACGGCAAATGCTGCGGCTGCAAGGCATTGTGGGGCAGCATTTTCGCTTCTCCTGTCAGTTAGGGAGGTCCAGTGGTTCCTAAGCTAAAGGAGGTTATAAAGGAAGTTTGAAACCTCCTTTCCTTTCATTCTCATCATTCTAGAGAATTCGAACGGCACTTATCATGGCTGCCACTGAGGGACTTCCGGGTCATTTCACTCCTTTAGGAAGGTTCCTAAGCTAAATGGGCTATTCCACTTCAGCCTAAGACTTGTTGAGAGAAACAAAATGGCAGCTGTTGAAAAAAAAACCATAAATATCTTGTTTAAAATACATTTGTTATTCCATATCTTTTAAGTTCACATCCTTTCATTAGAATTAGAGCAGATAATAGTTTGATTGTATCATGTGGTAATGCTCTCTGAAATAGCCCATGATAGAAGGTGATAGACAGATTGATCCAATCACCTGCCAAGTATTTTTGAAAGTGCCTGCCCTTTCCAAATGGCTTCCAATGGAGCTTTCCTAGATGGTTTGGTGAAACACAGCATCTGAGTCAGGTTAGTAATGCTCCATCACATGTTTCTATTACAGGGTGAATCTTAAACTGAAGCTTGACTTTAAAGCGACCCAACAGAAGTTTCATGTAACTTTAGTTTTTTTACTCGTAGCTCGGGCTGCGGGGCGCTAGAGATGGGAGCACGTTGATACGACCTTCCTAGCCGGAGTTATGGCCGCATTTTACAATAAACTTCCGTTGGGTCGCTTAAAAACAAATATCGAAATTCTAATCGCAATCGCAATTTTTTTCAGAAAAATCGCAATTCGATTTTTTCCCAAAATCGTGCAGCCCTACATGGGAGTGGTGAAAACAGTCTTGCTCCTGATCAGAGCAATATCATTATGATACAAGACACACCTGAGGAAGCCTTTGTTGTTCCACATGTGGAGCGTAATGACATTCCAACAGTCAATGCTTGTGAGGAGGATGTTGGTTTGGGGAGCAGCAGCCAACAAACAAAACAAATTGGAAAACAGGCAGACTCCGCCTCTGTTCACTCTTACACTTGGGGTTTAAACTAAGACGGGTCGTACTGAATAGTTTGTGCACACATTTTTAACATGTGATCTTTCTTTCATGTAGCACGCTTGAGGGAAGTTGCAACGCCTCGGCCAATGGAATGTCTTCTCCACGTGAAAGACATTGAAGGCATCATTTATAACTTGAGACAATTTTCCAAAAGTTATGACTTTTACTTAGGTAGTAATGGATTACATCGAACACGAATCAAGATTGTATAGAAAAAAAGGAAAGTGTAATCCTTAGATACATAGGAAAAGATGTAATCGGATTAGTTTTACTTTTTTTAATATAGGGAAACTCAGGATTACAATCTTATTCAAAACCTAAAAAGAGCATATAGTGTTTGTTGTAAAATGATCAAATGGTATCTCTTCTCTGGAAGCCGTACTGTTCTGTAGGCTAATACTTTCATTGTGAATCTCTACGCCTACTGCCTGAATCTGCTTTATGCCATTATATTATACATTTAAGTAAACAAATCATATTCATATTCCTTCTCTCCTGTGTTTATTTGCATTGCATTTGATATTGAAGTAATCCAAAAGAAAAATAAAGATATCAGGTTACATTACTTTTATATCTTGATACTTACATGAAGTTACTGGTTGTGTTTTTGGCAAGTAGCCCTCCCAACCCTGTACATAAGTTATATCATTTTAATTACTGATACAGTTGTTGCACATCTTTAATTTATTTTCTCGTGTACTTAAGTCATAAAATGATTCGAAACCTTTACTTTTCATAAAATGCAAGATGTAACTTTCAATGTGGCTTTATCACATTTTCAATGTCAAATAGATCTGATTAAATAAAGAGTAAAAGCACAATCTTAAATGTTGACATTTATCATTTTCCTATGCTTATTGTTATTGTAGTGGTGTTATAAACAAAATCTTGTCATAAAGGAAATTAAGATGTTTTTTATTTGTTGACAAAAGATTTAAAGTAGATGCTCACAACATGTGGGAACATTTATGGAGAAAAATGTTTCTATTGTAAAACAAATATTTATCTGCATACTGAACAATTTTCGAAACTCTCTAAAAGGTATTGTCTTCTGTGACGTTACTACCCTGTAGGGCAGGGATCACCAACTACATTTGTCCAAGGGCCGAAATGTAACCAATAGACGCCATCGCGGGCCAGCGATTTTTATATAGCCCAGAATTTTATAAATAGTATTCAGATTACTTTTTGAATACTTTCTTTTTCCATAACAGATGGGTATGTTTGGGGGAACAGGAGACACTTATTTTACTGTTCTAATGGCTTATCAAGAACTCAAACACAACATTTTGGTGTCATTCAGCTCTCTCATCTGCGCCCCACATAAAAAACATCACCCGGACTGCATTCTTTGTACTGTCTTAAAACCTTTCCTTTGAATATGTTATGAATTGTAAGGTGTCCTTGGGTGCTTTGAAAGGCGCCCCTAAATAGAATGAATTATCATTATTATTTATTATCTGAAACGATGTAATAACTTTTAAAACTTGTTCCAGTCACTTGCCCCATGCATTCAGCAGCAGCAGGCCATTCACTTTGATTTCATCCCGTTATAAATGTCATCATTTCGACAATAAAAAATGCTACATAAACGTTATTTGCACGTTTTATCTAGCCATCTCCGTTTCTAACTTTCAATATATTTTAAAAGAGATCTCTCTCTCTCTCATCTGCGTGCGGGGGCGGGGCCTCACAGACACGCTGGCGCTGCATCTCTCTCTCGCTCACAGACATGCTGCAGCGCAGTGCAGTGTGCACACAGTTCTTCAGGTAATGAATATTACATTTTGTGAGGAAACTTTTCCACCAATAATTCCAATAAGTATTCCAAAATGTATTCACTTCAGGTTTACGAAAGTAAGTACGTTTTTCAAATGTAACGCCAGCTGAGTTAGCCTACTTAATTTTTGTATTCTGATTACGTAACGCCGTTATGTATTCCGTTACAATCCAACCCTGCTTCTAGGCTACTGTCCCGCAGCTACAGCCTCTCTGTTGGACTCTGTCGCAGCGGGGCTACTGCTGTGGTGCGGAGCGCATTAACCAGACTCTTCACAACGAAGGATCACTTCTTCTTCAGGGGAGGGAAGGTTTCGCAGTACGCAGTCTACTGTCCCGCAGCTGCTGCCTCTCTGTTGGACTCCGGTACTGCACCTTACTCACGAGACGTTGTAAACAAATGAAATGGGTTGGGGGCGAACGCAGTAACCACTCCGCCAACGCCACAGTCACCCCCGTCGTGCGGGCCGGATGAGAATTTCTGGCGGGCCGGTATTGGCCCGCGGGCCGCCAGTTGGTGGTCACTGCTGTAGGTTCAAGAACATTTAAATCAAAAGGACAAGTTTTGTAAAGTTACAGGGTATCTTACCTTCAGAATATGGCGGGAACGAGGAGCAGTGACCGCAAGCTGGGTTGTTAGCATAGACTGTGTTGTTAGCATTGGTTGTTAGCTTAATACTGAGAGCATGTTAGCTTAGCTTCTTAGCCTGAGCTAGGTCTGGAACGTCACGCTCGGTGGCAGCAGGTCCCGCCCTGTCCCGCCTCGGCTCCACCTAAGCACCGCCTCTTTGCCCTTATTTGGAGCAGACGGGAGAAGGCGGGAGTTAGACTCTGACGTCACTGTCGAGCCGTTAGTCGCCGACTCCGCCTACTAAGGGCTTCACGGCAACTCTGTAGAATCCTATGGGTGACGTCACGGACCCTACGTCCATTTATATATACAGTCTATGGTTTAGCCTAATGGATCCAATTCCATTCAGAAAACACGTATTTTAAAAGCTTTTCACCTGCCGTCTTGTTTGCAGACTTGTCAAAGCGTTAATTCATGGTTTTTACTAACCGTTATCAGTATGTAGTTACTTCGGTATCACTTTGAAACGTGTATTACAATTAAATCACGGTCAAATATGTTCATTTTGTTGTAGTTGGTATCTCCCATAGGATTTACATGGAGATACGCCCCGCCCCCTCTCCAGTGCCTCTTGTTTGAATGACAGGAGCAAACACAGCTGACAGCCGCGGTGAAACTCGAGTGATTAGAGCGATGCGAATATTGGGTGGTCTACCATAGTATTTACATGGAGTTAAGCCCCTTAAAAACCATGAATTAATAAAGTATTAATTCTGTGTTTACTCCTGTCATTCAAACAAGACGCTGGAGAGGGGGCGGGCCGTATCTCCATTGTATCGGAATCGGATCAATCAGCTAAACTAACCTGTAGCTGCTCCGTCCACACTCACAACAACGTCATACAGACATAAATAAAGCAGCGACTGTATTCACCATGACATAGACAGTCTGTGGTTTGTATATGTTTAACTTTTGTCCAGTTCTGAACAGATATGAGGAGCTGTGAGCTCTGAGTGTGTGCTAACAGCTAACGGCTGATGTGTTGGGTCAATCATTCACGAAGCGTCATATCTTGACTGGCAGCAAAAACAACCAATTACAGCAGTGCTTCTCTGGCTGGCTCTGTCCAATCACAAACAAGAAGTGTTCTCCCTAAGGAATACCCTTTCCGTCCAATGTGAAATGCTGTGGTGTTTTGTGAAATGCTGTGGTGTTTTGTGAAATGCTGTGGTGTTTTGTGAAATGCTGTTGTGTTACAATTATTGCTTTTATTTTAAATCGTATAATTTCGGACTTTTGTTGCCGTCTGTGAGGAAAATAAATGGGGCTCAGAGCCTCAGGATACTGAAATCTGTATTTTTTAAATCTTTTTTTCCTTCTAATTTGTTATTCTTTTCAAAATAACACACTGTTATTTACTCACCAATAACACACAATTATCCTTGCTTTTATGTATTGCTTTAATTTCATAATTTTTGGCGCCCGCCATGAACTGAATTTCAAAATAAAAATAACCGGAAACAGACGTAGGCATTTCGAGCGATTACCCAAGATCCTCAGCTATGGTTTACGCTCGCTGATTGGATGTTTTAGCCGCAATGCATACTGGGATTTGGTGTTTATATTATATGAAATCCGTAAAACATTTTAAAAGAATAAAAGAATACTTAATTCCGAGTGTTCTTGCTTTTCTCTTTGAAAGTCATCACATAACGGCATTGTAATACACGGTTCGGCTGCATTACATATTACAGATCTGCCGTAGTTCTTTATTTATAGAGCCCTGATGAGAAGACCTTTGGAAAAACTGAAGAAAGCCGCCGAAACAGAATACTTGACGTGGATCATAAATATATCAACAATTAAACAACATCTTCAATTTCTCTTCACACAATACGTCTCCTTGCAGTATCAACACTAATTCGGCTGACTTTTACCTTTGATCTAATTTGTAGATAGGTTATATTTACACCATAACGGTGCACAGCTGATATAAAAGGACTGATATTCTTTGAATATAAGAATGTAAATATTGAGTCTGAAATAGTATAGCAATATGCTGTAAAATGATGTGAAAACATGACTAAAACTACACATCTTCAGATGTTGTACATACATAAGTGTCCTACACTAATAATACAAAGTTATTATGGCTGTGTGTACCTTGTGTGCACCGCCTAGTGGTTAAAGCACGTTATTGAATTATTGTTTTTATGTGTTATATTTGATTAAAAAAATATTAAGAGTACATACTTTCATATGGGGAAACAGGGGCGGCGGGAACTGTAGGCTAGGGAAGGCTAAGCCTTCCCAAATATTTGTGTCACTGCATCCTGGTAAAATAAAAATATAATGTATAATGTTTGTGTCTTTGACATTAGCACTGCTATGCAGCCACTGTGCCCTGTACTACGAAGCCAGTTCAATACGAAGCCAGTTCAATATGTTTGAGTTATCTTAACTAACCCTAACAAACGAGATCTCGCTTAGCGGTCCTACGACACTGGTTATCAACTCGGTAAATCAAGCCAGGGTTTCTCTCTCCAGCTGAAAGCGCGTTCACGTGAAAGGGGCGGGGTTAGCAACATTTGACCAATCACAAACAGGGACAAGTGTGACAGCGCAGCGTCAGACTTCATGAATGAAAAAATAAACTAATATTAGACAAATATGAACTTTAAAAATCCATGACTTAAACATATAATCCAGGATACAAGCCACATAGTTGCACCTGCAAGGTGAATATAGAACAACTGGTTAAAAATTAACTACAGAGTGTTTGAAAGCGTACAACAGTTTTACGATATCACTGCCCCATTTAAGACACGATTGGATCGGACTTTAATTACTTAATGTGTTGCTTACAATAATACGTCTGCATACAGTATGTGACAATGTAAGTGTTGCACGGCCAGATATGGCTCAAGAAGCTGACTCAGATAGGAAAATATTGTGATATTATATGATCGATGATCTGATTGATGATGTGATATCAGTGTGATATGAATGATAAGTGCGACACGTCGGCATCTTCTCTGCATACGGCATATGACTTGATAGATTTAAACTCCGCACACTGAGCTCTGATTGGCGGGCGGTGCTTTCATTGAGTTGATCTCAGACACCGGAGGCGGGCAGCGTCAGGTAAAAAAAAATTATTTAGCCTTCCCAAACCTGAGCCTCACGCACTGCCTATGGGGGGGAAAGTAGAAGGTTTGTGATAGAAATATAGAATATAAAAAATCAGAAGATACTGCAAGTGATCGCTACAATAAAACAGTTTAGTGCAGGATGTACAAAGATATATTAATAGGAGGAGGTGCAAAACAGAAAAACGAATGAACCTTTATTTAAACATTAAATAACAGATTAAGGTCTTCTTTTAAATAAGAAAAAACGTTGGGGGTATCTATCTACAGATAAATATTAAGCCTGACAAAGTACTTAACGTCTAATAAATTGCTTTCCTGCAATGTTAACTATGTTGAAGCACTTGTTTTAACAGATATTGTACATATGAATTAAGATGGACTTTTATTAATCCCTCATGGGGAAGTTGTTTCTCTGCATTTGACCCATCCTAGTGTTAGGAGCAGTGGGCTGCTTGAACGACGCCCGGGGAGCAGTGTAGGGAACGGTGCCTTGCTCAGGGACACTCGTAGCACTTGGTCTTGCCGGGACTTGAACTGGTGACCTTCCAGTTGCCAAGCCAAGTCCCTATCGACTTCGCCACGACCGCCCCAAGCACTTGATGCTCGAAATGTCCCTTATAGGCCTACGTCCGGTTATTTTATTTTGAAATTCAGTTCCTGACGGACGCCAAAAAAGCCAGAGATTATGGAATTAAACCAATAAATAAAAGCAAGGATAATTAAGTGTTATTGGTGAGTAAATAACAGTGTGTTATTTTGAAAAGAATAACAAATTAGAAGGAAAAAAAGATTTGGAAAATACAGATTTCGGTATTCTGAGGCTCTGACACAACAAAAGTCCGAAATTATATGTTTTAAAATAAAAGCAATAAGTGTGGCTTGATATTGAGTAAGAACATGTTTTTATGAACCACACAGCTTCCGGTCTTCCACGACCCGACCGGAGAAAAAGACGTGCTGCAGCCTGCAGGCACGAAACACATTACCAGTAGAAATACATTGCTTTTAAAATCGTGCTGTGCAACACGAAAAAAAGGGGAAATCGTGTCAATAGATTAAAAATCATGAGACTGGGTTGAACATTTGGAGCAACATTAGCATAGCTCCGACACCGTCTGCCATTGTTGTTGTTGTGAGCGATATTCACGCTGGCGTTGCTGAGTAAATCATCGATGTACATGTAGTATTGGGCATTGGGAAGGGAAAACCAAACTGGTTTGCATTTGGATTGCAGTTGGTTCAACTAGCACCATTGTAAAGAGGTTACAGTAACTCTTCCCGATTTCATGTCCTTGATCATTTGAAGGGTGTTCTTGATATTTCGATCTTTTCTTCAACAGTAAACAGTAACAAGTCCTCTTCACCAAATCTTGGCCTAAAAATATAATTTCCTCTCAGTAAATCCTCCTCACCTTTCATAACGGGGGAAAGCAGCAATTAAAGTGCATTTGATTTTAGTCTCATCTGGCATGCTAGCCGTACAAAGGTGTTAGTGTTAGCTGGAGGCCAGCGAGAGAGAGGGAACACAGAGGTATTTATAGGGAAGAAAGTAGAGAGCAAAGATGGAGGGAGGAGTCTGCGTCTGAGAGAGAAATAAAAGTGACAAAGAGGTGAAGTACGAGGATAGAGAGGGTCATATTTGATGTTTTCATTCCCGCAGTACAATGAGAGGAGCTAAACTGTTGATGTGGCACTGAGGGTTTACAGAGCAGAGAAGTTAAGTCTTCAGAGAAAACAGAAAACATTAACAGTTATTATCTGATATTGATGTCTTTGAGAGTCCATAAGATGTCATTATTATTAGTGATTGATATTGTATGTAATACTTTTGACGATGTAACGATTGTTATTCCTTTGGAGCAGAAAAATGCTTATGGCGTGAGTTAAAGGAGGAAGCATGTTGGATAGTCGTAGATTGTGGGGGTTTTTGATGAAAGAGAAGGAGCACATGTAGTTTTATAGAGACGAACATCAGAAGCAAGACTATTTTTGATATGACTGTGGGATCTCTAAACCTGCATTCACTTTTTTCTCTCATTCAACACCTGAGGCAGCTACTCTCTGTCTGTCTGCTGTTTGCTGCTCAGCACAGAGTGTACAGAGGATTTTTTGAACACAAGAAAAAACGGAACACCACCAACAAAAACTCAAGCGTCATTTACGGATGACGCGTTGCCATCCTTGTTTGACTAACAGGTAATCTCAGAGCTCATCTGCAGATTACAAAAACAGCACAGCATGAGACAACAGCAGAGATAGAAATATGTTGATTAAAACTTGGTCATATCTGCAAGAAATCTTACAGTTTTTAGATTTGTTTCGCTGTAATGGGACAAAAAACAATGCTAATTGACAACTTCAAAGCAAACATTTCATATTATATCAAAATATAGGGGCTTAAACATGTATTTCTTTAGTTCTGATAAGAGTTGTTCTAATACAATACAGCAGGTGATATTCTGTATGTCACTTTGTGGAGTCTTCGGTTTGTCACAGTAAGACTTTGAGTACTGCGATATAAAAATACGTTCCTGTTCTGTAGTTTTATTCTCCCTCCATGCACCTTCTCTAACTTTTCCACCTGCCCTCCCCCTCCCTCTTTATGTTCATTGTTCCAGCTTCAGGTGCTGCTCGGCTGGTTAATGGTTAACGTAGGGCTGGGCGCTGGCCAGAGCGCGGGAGGAGGTGGCAGCCATGAAGAAACGGTGACATTTCGCCATTATTCATCCGTGCTTTGTTCCCGCAGCATAAGGACTGTTTGCACTGGGATGGAGTACAGGGCGGAGGGATGCTGAGAGGGAGGGATGAATGGGGAAGGGTGTGGAGAAAGGAGGGGGGAGGGGGGAGTGATCGGGGGTTTGAGAGGTGAAGAAGTCATGGGGTTAAAGTGTGAGACACCTACGAGGGGAGGATAAGAGAGACAAAGGCCTCTGTGTTTCTATCTCTGATCTAATCCTCGTCATCTCCTGGTGTTCGTCTGTCTTTTACTTTTCTTAATGTTCTTTCTTATAGTCCTTATTTCTTTCTATCCCACACATTTATATACATGGGGCCCACACACACTCAAACACACACTTGCTCTTCCCAGCTGTTTACATGGTGTGTTTGCACAATATGGTGGCTGGGAGGTGGAGGGCGGGGTGTAAGCCTTCGTCAGGGATGTTCTCCTCCGTCCAAACTGCCACAGATAACCTCATCAGCTGCTCCGCTCCATTGTTTCAGGACTGATGCAGCGAATTCATAAACCCAATGATGAGACAACAACATAAAGCTATTTTCCATAAGCCACTTAAAGCTTTGCATGACCATAATATATGACTATGGTGGTTTGCTTTCTGCTCTCCAGCTTTTCAAGTTAGATATATTTATGTTTTTGTTCCCAATCTGTTGATGTTGTTATGCAGGAAAGTTCATTAACCATGTCAGCTCAACCAGGATGGATTTATCTGACAGTAAAATAAACTGTGATTGAAACTTTCTTCAAATTTTAATCCAGGTAATTTACCCTATAATTAGCCTCAAAATAATTGACCAAATAATTAGAGTTACAATAAAGATACACTAAATCCCCAAAAGCTTCCTCTCAACTCATCATGAAAAAACAAAATACTTGATACCAGGTATTTTCTATTTGTATTTTCCACTGAGGGCAGTCACCCTTATTGTAGGATGGATGTTTTAGCTGATCGTCATAGTGACGCTGCGTGAAACTTCTATGACATCATCTTCAACACCCTTACTTTAGCCAACTGGAATGATGGAAGAAGTACTCAGATACTTTACTTACTTTGTTGTTAAATTAGTTATAACACAGTCGAAGCGTATTCCATTACAAGTACAACTTCTTAGTTCAACATGTTACTTAAGTAAAGTACAGAAGTGTTATGAACAAAACGTACTTAGAGTATCAAAACTAAAAGTACTCATAGTGCAGAATGGTTATTTTAAAAGATTTGTATTTTAAATGAAGTCATATAACTCTTTTTACCACTAACAAATACATATAAGAGTGTTTTAATGTTGTGATTCATTAATGTGAAGCACATTTTGGATACTTTGTGTACTACAGAGTGTTAAGTACTGTACAAGTCATCGCTTTTTGTAGTTTTAGTATTTTTACCCAAGTAAAGGATCTGAATACTTCTTGCACCACTTCGGTTTGGACAGGCAAGGCAACAGGGCATCATCCTCACGCAATGAGAAAATGACTTTAGGGCCAGTTCTGTTGGAGCAGAAACAATGACAACGCAGGGTCATCAACGCAACATGACGTCACCTGGTACTGCTTCGTCCAATCAAACACATGCAAGAACACATTCCTGATACATTACCTCGTAATGTCAACACTGTATTTGAGCTGCTTACCTCTTGACCTTAAAGGTGAAAGAAAAAGAAATTCCCGTCATAACATTCCAGACTTCTTTTATTGTCTGGAATCAATCTGATCAATGATGACATGTATAGCCGCATGTCTTGATTTCAGCGCTGGTTGTCTAGGTGGTGCCCAGCAAACGATGTGGGCTTCGTAAATAATTGGACAGCCTTCTTATCTGGGGAAAACCTGGTCTGATTAAGAGAGACGGCATTCATCCAACTCTGGAAGGTGCAGATCTCATTTCGGCAAACATCTCAGGGCTTTGTGGACTTAATCCATGACAAACTGGAGTTGAGACCAGGAGGCGGAGTCGCAGTCTTACACGCTTCTCTGCGCTCTCTCCAATAAAATACCCAATATTAACCGTGAAAGTAAAACCTAATAGAGGTGTCATACATAATAACTTAATAAAAGTAAATGTAACAACTACTACAGTGCAACAAAACAGGAAGATTAAATGTGGACTCTTAAACATAAGATCTCTAGCATCTATCTGGGGATAGTGGTGGTCTAATGGATAGTGAGTTCAAATCCCGCCAGGAACACCACCACTAGTGTGCCCTTGAGTAAGGCACTTAGCCCTTAGTTACTCCAGGGAGAATGTCCCTGTCATTGTAAGTCGCTTTGGATAAAAGCCTCAGCTAAATGAAATGTAATGTAATCTAAGCAGGGGTGTCAAACTCAATTTCATCACGGGCCACATTAGCATTATGGTTGCACTCAAATGGCCGGTTGTTACTATATAAATCTAAGTATATATATATATATATACATAATGTATTATATTATTGCCTTTGAATTGGATTATTATCAGATAGGGTAATAACTAACTACGTTTGAAAGCAGAAGTCCAGGGCAAATAATTGCAAGTCTTTTCAGTGCGCATGTCACAAAACGAGATGCATTGTGGGACATATAGTTTATGGGCAACATACTTACATGTAGTAAAGTGGCATGTAACAGTATAATAAATGTATTATATTCTTTGAAAGCTCTTGCGGGCCACATTAAATGAAGTCGCGGGCCGGATTTGGCCCCCGGGGCCTTGAGTTTGACACCCCTGATCTAAAGCAATATCGGTAAATGATTTAATATCAGATTATAATATTGATGTGCTGCCCCTTTAAGAGGGCCTGCAAAGGGTTTTGGGTTTTGCACTGTGTGTCCATAAATTCTTGCAGTAGTTTCCTGTTTCTGTCTGTCTATGGAGCACATGGGTTGTTTCCTGTCAACAAAATCCTTGCTCAAATCCTAGGGTCTTTATGTCTGTAAGTACCATTCCATAGATTGTCTGTGTATACTTAGTTGCACATTTAAACTTTAAACATCCATGACTTAAACACTTTATCCAGGATGAAAGCCACAGAGCTGAACCTGCAAGGTGAATACAGCTGGGAACAGAACAAGTGTTTGAATGCGTTCATTAACAGGTTTATGATATCACTGCCACGTCTAACACACCATCTGACTTTCATTACATTTGACTCGAGTGTTTCGTCAACTTAATGTGTTGCTTAAAATAATACTTCTGCATACAGTCAGTATGTGACACTGTGAGTGTTGCACGGCCAGATACGGCTCAGCTGACTCGGATAAGGAAATATATGATACATTATGATGTGATATGCTGCGGACTGTACTTAATGTTACTTGTGTTGTGGCAGATATTTAATTAAGCTTTCTTAACGCTAATGTTATAATAGTCAGATTGCTCTGAAGATGAAGGTGATATTCTATTGATGTTCACGTTCACACAGTCGGTGATTTTGCCGGCCGGCTTTCCTGCAACGGCAGTTTTTCTGTATTTCCTTTCTCCTGTAATATGACGCCACGGGCAAAGTGATGGGGTCATGGGGTGCGGAGAGCTCAACCTCACCACCTCCCAGACCGGGAAAAAGAAGATGTGCTGGATATGCCCATCGTTCCCGAGGGAATTTTCGGCTCCGCTCTCGCTTCCATGCAGAGGAGGTGCGAGTCGAAAAAGAAGGAAGACGAGGCCCTCCACCTCTGTCTCCCTCGAAGGGTCCAGCCGCTGCCTCCGCAACAGCGACCCTTCGCCCAAGCTGCTCCGAACCCTGCTGGATCTAGAGTACCAGATCAGCAGAGGTCGCAGTCCGCCCCGAGTCCCCAGCCCAGGCAGGAGACGAGGGCCAGTTGGTCTAGAAAATCTCCGGTCCCGGCTGCAGCCCAGGCACAGCCAACCCAGAATTTCGGCCAGCAATCAAGGAGGAAGAAGCGAGCGGCATGACAGCCCCTCCTTCTCCCCTCTGTGACAGAGCTGGAAGTTCCTTCTCCGGCTCGAATTGTGTTCCCGCTGCCTCGAGAGATGCCTCAACGCCATCCTCAAGTCTGCACAAAACACATGTCACAATTATTGTTTAAATAAACCATTTTTCGCTGACGCATCCAGGCCTCGGCCAAAGGCGCAGCTCAAAAAAATGAAAAGAAAAACAATAAACAGTCCGTTAACCATAAATCCCCTTCTGAGAGCAGCCACGGCCTCTCTCAAAAGGCGGATAATAAACGGGTCTGTGAAGGCACCACCGCCACGCGCATGCGCAGTGCCGGTTGGGGCTTTAAGGGCACTACCGCCACATGCATACGCAGTGCCGGCTAGAGCTGTAAAGAACGGCCCGTCAATCCTTCCCCTTTCAAGAGCAGCTGCGGCATCTCTCAAAGGACGGATTATTGACGGGTCCGTGAAGCCACCGCCACACACATACGCAGTGCCGGCTTGAGCTGTAAAGAACCGCCCGTCAATCCTTCCCCTTTCAAGAGCAGCTGCGGCATCTCTCAAAGGACGGATTATTGACGGGTCCGTGAAGCCACCGCCACACACGCGCAGTGCCGGTCAGGGCTTTAAGGGCACCAGCGGTACGCGCAGGCGCAGTGCCGACTGGAGCCGTGAGGGCACCACCGGCACACACATGCGCAGTACCGGCTGGAGCCAAAAAGGCACCTCCGTCCCGCACATGCGCAGTGCCGGTCGGAGCCATAAGAGTGACATCCCAGCTGGCTCTAAGGAGCATACAGCAGGAGATACTCACGATGTCTGCCTGGGCTTCTCAAGACAGTTATAATTTATCTGTTTTCACAAACCCAGTGAGAGTCAACCCACATTCTGGAGAGAAGAGTTCTCTCTCCTAGAAAAAAGGGTTTTATCTATAAAGCCCACCGAGCGGAGTCAGATTACGGAGGAGAATGTCCTCGTAAAGCACCCGCTCAACATGGGCCTCATAATAAAACGAAACCCCGAACGCCACGGCTTACGGAGAGTTTTGGTGATTATGAAATGCGTAGTGGCACTACACCCGACTTTTCCAGTGCGGGACGCGCCTACGGGTGCAGTCCTTTCACGGAAGGTGGTCAC
The DNA here is from genome assembly GCA_036324585.1 of Champsocephalus esox. Taxonomy (NCBI): domain Eukaryota; kingdom Metazoa; phylum Chordata; class Actinopteri; order Perciformes; family Channichthyidae; genus Champsocephalus; species Champsocephalus esox. The sequence continues at coordinate 41,723,548 of CM070493.1, forward strand.
CACGGACGCAGGTCAGACGGACTGACAGGGGACTTACGAAGGTTGCCCGGTGAGAGGTCTCTAGAACAGAGACTTCCAGCGGGCACGCGTAAATTACCCGGAGCTTTTAGCGGTGTTCCCCACCCAAAAATGCTTCCTGCCCTCTCTCAGAGGACTTCATGTCCCCGTGAGGATAGACAACACGATATCGTGGATGAACCGCCAGGGGAGTTTACGTTGTCTCCAGTCACCACTGCATTAAATCTGTTCGCAAGGGGAGAAAATGCTCAATGACAGCTGTTCTCTTTAATGCACGATTTAAACGCACCGTTAGGCGGGGACGCACTCGTACACGATTGACCTCCGGGTCCTCTGTACACGTTCCCACCCCTGGTTCTGTTCCCCTTAACTCCGGCCAGAGTGAAAGAGCAACGCCACACACGTACTCTGATGTTTCCACCCTAGCCCGCAATATACGGGCTGGCGGGGATATATCAGCTGTTGTGCGGGCAGCCGTGGCAGCCCCCACCACGCAGGGACAGATTGTCTCAGGCGGGGAGGGTGATCCTTCACCCACGCCCAGAGCGCGGGGCACTATGGGCCTGACCCGTGAGTGGTACAATCTGAATACAGTGGGACTCCCTCAGAAGGTGATAAACACGATTCAGAGTGCGAGAGCTTCCTCCACCAGGTCTCTTTACGACTGTAAGTGGAGGGTGTTTGAGGAGTGGTGCCTTCAAGAAGGACACATCTCTTTTCAATGTCCTGTCGGGGTGATTTTATCATTCCTACAGGACTTGATCAATAAACAGAGCTTTTTCCACGATCAAGGTGTACCTGGCTGCTATTGCTGCATGCCATGTGGGCTTTGAGGGTAAGACGGCTTGCCAACATCCTTTGGTTTGCCGTTTTATGAAGGGAGCGCGCAGGCTCCTCCCTGTCTCCAGGTCGCTGGTGCCCTTATGGGACCTGGCAGTGGTCTTAAATGGGCTCAAAATGACCCCATTTGAACCCCTGGAAGGAGCTGACATGAAACATCTGTCACTCAAGACAGTGCTGTTACTGGCCCTGGCATCCGCCAAGCGGGTCAGCGATATCCATGCACTGTCTGTACATCCCTCATGCACTCAGTTCGCCCCAGGGCAAACAAGAGTGTTGTTGAAACCCAACCCTGCCTTTACACCAAAGGTGGTTGGTTCGTGTACCCCGATTGACATTGAGGCATTTCCTCCGCAGCTGGTTTCCTCCGGGGAGCAGCAGCAGGATCTGTTGTGTCCAGTCCGGGATTTGCACACATATATGGACAGATCAAAAGAGCTTCGTCTTAATGACCAACTCTTCGTGTCCTGGGCTAAACCTCACAAGGGTAAGCCTGTTACTAATCAATGACTATCCCACTGGATCGTGGAGGCGATTGCTTTGGCCTATACGAGTCAGAATCTGCAAGCACCTATGGGTCTGCGGGCTCACTCGACTCGGGGCCTGGCTACATCCTGGGCTTTGTCCAAGGGTGTTTCCATCCAGGATATCTGTGCGGCGGCAAGCTGGTCTTCGCCACTCACTTTTGTCCGCTTTTACAGACTGGACGTCTCCACTCCAAGCGTGGCCCGAGCAGTGCTGGGCACCTTGTTGAGTCGGGACTCCACCTGTTAAATTCTGGTTGATCGGTGATCTTCGAGATAAGCTCGTCTGGCAATACGGGAGCTACAATATCCCATAGTGAGACATCGAACGGAGTGTTATGAATGAGAACTATAGGTTACTTACGTAACCCCAGGGCTCAGAGTAACATGAAGTGAGATGTCTCACCAGACGGCCCTCCTTGCTATGGTGAAGCGAGAAGAGGTGCTTATTTTGAATGACGCATGCGTCATGGCGCAGGCTACTTATAGGGGGTGATTTCCCCTGACGTTGACGTCAAGAATCACCGGCCAATCAGGATTGGCGTAATGAGATTGATGCTTCTGTTTGCTCCGCGATGAGGCGCATCCCATAGTGAGACATCTCACTTCATGTTACTCTGAGTCCTGGGGTTACGTAAGTAACCTATAGTTTTCCCTGGAGTTAGCCGGCTAAGCGAAAATCCTGCTTCGTAGTACAGGTGCCTGCTGTCTCCTGGGTGAAATTCCTGATCGTGTTAAGCTATCTGCCAATTCCAAAAATATTATTGCAAGGGCAGAATAATTGATATATGCTGTCTCACTGACACTTGGTTGAGAAATTAAGAATGTCAGCATAAATGAGGCCACTCCACACAGCCATATTAATGCTCGAGGCACAGGCCGAGGAGGTGGAGTTGCAGCAATCTTTGACTCAAGTTTACTTACCAAAATTAAATGATACCTCCTTTGAAAGCCTTGTTTATAGTCTTACGCAACCGACCTGGAAAACTTTGCAGCCAATCTTATTTGTTACAGTGTACCGTCCACCAGGTCCTTATTCAGAATTTTTGTTTATCAACTTTGGTACTTAAAACTACAGAAGAGGATTAGGGCCATATTACTTTTTTTTTGGGAGGATTTGAAAAAAATCTGAATTCTGACTTTTTCCTCGGAACATAAAAACATAATTTTTTTTGGGGGGGAAAAATTCAGAATTCAGATTTTTTTTTCGCAAAATATTTTTTTTATGTGGCCCTAATCCTCTTCCATATAAAACAGAACGTAATTATCGTAGGTGACTTTAATATTCATGTTGACAATGATAGCCTTACTGTTGCATTTAACTCTACATTAGATTCTGTTGGTTTCCGTCAGATTGTAAATAAACCAACCCACTGCTATAATCACGCTCTCAACCTTGTTCTGATTTATGGTATTGAAATTGAGCAACTATTAGTCGAACCGCATAATCCTGCTTTATATGACCATTTCTTAGTAACTTTTGAAGTACTGTTACTAGACTACAAAGCATTAGTCAAAAGCTCTTGCAGCAGAAACCTATCTGTTAGTGCTATAGCTAAATTCAAGGAAGAGATTCCACCAATACTTAACTCGATAGCATGTCTGCATGTAAGGGAGGAAACTTATACAAAATGTACACCACCCCAAATTGATCATGTTGTTGATAGTGCTACAGATGCGCTGCGAATAAAATTAGATTCTGTTGCTCCTTTGAAAAAGAAGAAAATAAAACACATAGATTAGCTCCATGGCATAATGCCGAACCCGCAAAATAAAGCAAAAGTCGAGACAACTTGAAAGGATATGGCGTTCCACTAAACTTGAAGAATCTCGTTTAATTGGGCATATTACTCTCAATGAATATAAGAAAGCACTGCGTAAAGCGAGAGCAGCTTACTACTCTTCATTAATAGATCAGAATAAGAATAATGCAAGATTTCTTTTCAGCACTGTAGCCAGGCTGACGGAGAGCCACAGCTCCATTGAGCCTTCTATTCCCATAGCACTCAGTAGTAATGATTTTATGTGCTTTTTTAATGATAAAATTGTTATTCTTTGAAAAAAATTAATGACCTCTTGCCTTTGACCAGTATCGTGTTATCAATAGCTCCCGGAAACGTAAGTTCTAGTATTACACTAGATAGTAAACTAGAATGCTTTTCAGCCATAAACCTTGAACAATTGAATTGAATGATTATTTTCTCTAAACCATCAACGTGTATCTTAGACCCAATTCCAACTAAATGGTAAATGGACTTATATAGCACTTTATCCAGTCTTTAAGACCCCTCAAAGCGCTTTACATACTTAATTTCAAACCTTTATTTATACAGATAAATCCCATTGAGATCATTGATCTCTTTTTCAAGGGAGACCTGCTCAAGTAGTTCCACATGAAACATAAAAACATAAACAGAACAACAAAAGGACATCATCCAGCATCATCCAGCATTTACATAATTATCCACATAAACAGGTACCAATAGCTTCCGATTGACTAACATCCAACCGAGCTTTAAAAACATTTAGTTGCACCAGATTGTTCAGTTTCCATTTAATTTGCAGACTATTCCAAGACTGAGGAGCTGCGCATTTAAAAGCTGTCTTCCCTAAGACAGTCCTAGCAGTTGGCACATTTAATAAAACCACAGCATTCGATCTCAGGCAGCAGCCACTTCAAATTTTCCGTGAGATCAGGGAGCAGATATAAGATGGAAGTTTCCCTAACATGGCTTTGTATATAAAAATGTACCAGTGACTGAGCCTCCGTACAGTTAGCGATAGCAAACCAGCCTGTCATTTTTACATAAAAACACCTTTACCTGTTCACTCACTAAGCGTTCAAGAACCTTAGCCAGAACTGACAACTTAGAGATTGGCCTATAGTTATTTAATAAGGTGGCCTCCCCTCCTTTTAGCAAAGGCAGGACATACGCTGACTTCCACAATTTTGGAATTGTGTTAGTGCTGAGGGAGAAGTTAAAAAGACTAGTGAGAGGTGGAGCAATACAATCTGCAGCTATCTTTAAAAAGAAAGGTTCTACGTTGTCCGGGCCAGCCGGTTTCTTAGGATCTAACTTGGTTAAAGCTTCACGAACAACATCAACAGTAAAAGGGATAAAACTAAAAGGGTTTTCCAACACACGTTTTTCAGAGTCACATACTGTAGTGTTCACAGAAGCAGAGTTAGTGACAGAATCAAATAGAGAACCACAGGACACAAAATGCTCATTAACGCAATTTAGCATAGTAGCCCTGTCCGATATAGTGCCAGATAATGTGGTAATGCATGGAGGTAGCTCATTACGGACATCGCCGGTGGATAACGATTTAATGGCTTTCCAAAAATGTCCAGAATTATTCAGATTATTTGTGGTTACTGACAGATAGTACTTTGATTTAGCACTTTTAATATGTGAACATGTACTACATGTCATTCATACAGAGCAGTGTACCTTACTCTAGGACCTAACATTCACACACATTCACACACTGTTGGCCATGCCATCGGGAGCAACTTAGGGTTAAGTATCTTGCCCAAGGATACATCAACATATTGACTGCAGGGGCTGAAATCGAACCCACAACCTTCTGGTTGAAAGACGACCGCACTCCGTCGCAGCCACAGTCACCCTAACTAAGCTGTTAAAGAAAGTGTTTACATTAATTAACACTTCTTTATTAAATATGATGAATATGTCTTTATTATCAGGCTATGTCCCACAATCATTTAAAATAGTAGTGATACAACCTCTTCTTAAAAAGCACAACCTCGATCCAGAGGTTTTAGCCAACTATAGACCTATTTCTAATCTTCCGTTCCTCTCAAAGATTCTTGAGAAAGCGGTCGCAAAACAGTTGTGTGATTACTTAAAAAAACAATGATTTATTTGAAGATTTTCAGTCTGGCTTTAGAACACATCATAGCACAGAGACAGCTCTGGTTAAAGTCACAAATGACATTCTAATAGCCTCTGACAAAGGACGTGTCTCTATTCTTGTCTTGCTCGATCTCAGTGCTGCATTTGATACTATCGACCATGACATCCTATTGCAAAGACTAGAGCACTTAGTTGGCATAAAGGGAACTGCTTTAGGCTGGTTTAGGTCCTATCTATCTGAACGCTCTCAGTTTGTACGTGTCAACGATGAATCTTCCACGCAAACCAAAGTGAGCCATGGAGTGCCACAGGGCTCAGTGCTTGGACTTATTTTGTTCACACTATATATGCTTCCGTTAGGCAATATTATAAGGAATCATTCTGTACATTTCCATTGTTATGTGGATGATACTCAACTATATTTATCCATCAAGCCTGATGAATCCAATCATCTAAATAAAATTCAAGACTGCCTCAAGGACTTAAAAATGGGGATGACCTTAAACTTTTTGATGTTAAACACAGCTAAAACTGAAGTTATTGTACTCGGCCCAAAGAATCTATGAAACAAACTATCTAAAGATATATTAACTATGGATGGCATTAATTTGGCCTCCAGTGAGACTGTAAGGAATCTTGGTGTTATATTTGATCAGGATTTATCCTTTAACGCCCACATAAAATCTACGTATTATCAGGGTGTACCAAGAAGTCAGTCAAGTCGCTTCAGCTGATTCAAAATGCTGCGGCTCGTGTACTAACCAGAGTTAGGAAAAGGGACCACATTACTCCTGTACTGGCTGCCTTACACTGGCTCCCTATAGAACACAGGATAGAATTTAAAATTCTTCTTCTCGCCAACAAAGCCCTTAATGGGCAGGCACCATCTTACCTTAAAGAACTCATTATACCCTACTGTCCTACTAGGGCATTGCGTTGCAGTGAATGCAGGGTTGTTGGTTGTTCCTAGAGTCTCTCAAAGTACAATGGGAGCCAGAGCCTTTTCAAGCTCCACTTTTGTGGAATCGGCTTCCAGTTTGTGTTCAGGCGGCAGAAAGCCTATCCATTTTTAAGAGTACGCTTAAGACCTTCCTTTTTGATAAAGCTTATTGTTGATAAAATAATCTAATAAGAGTGCATTGACGTAGACACGTTGTGCCGCTTCACCTATACATTTTAGTTCTTACTCTTTTTCCTTACTGATGGTACGTAATTTGGTGGTGTGTGTAGACGGTGTAAGCAGGGAGAGGCATATACGTGCCTTGATCCCTGCCGAGTTGATGCACAACTGTTGATTGGTGTCAGTGCCAAAACACTTTTTAGGAGCAATGCGCTCATGGTATAGATGTGGCGCAAACATCGTAATTCCTGCTCTTTTCCCTCACTCTATCCTAAAGGAGTGCATGTACATAGACACGTTGTGCCTCTCTACCTCTGTTCCCTACTTCTTACTTGCTACCCCTTTCCCTCAACATATCCTAAGGGAGTGCATGTACATAGACATGTTAGTTTAGCTGCTATAGGCTTAGACTGTCAGGGGACACCTTACTTCTTCCTTCTGTCTGTCTGTCCCCGTGTACTCATGTTCCGAATAACCCAGCTTCCCCCAAATCTCTTTTTGATGTCTATTGACACCGTGATCCTGAGTCGTGGCTGATCCTGTTGCTGTGGTCCTGTGTCCTGGATCCTCTATCCTGAGTTCTGGATTTGAGTCCTGGACTACGAGTCGTGGCTGAACCTATCACTGTGGTCCTGCCTGACTCATCATACTACTTCCCTGATGGCTCCCACAAGATTGTTGACATCCTCATGGATTCATCTTCTTATTATAGACACATGCATTTCCAAACATTTGGTCTACCTACGCTGTAAAATGTATTATCTCTTCGATTTACACACGGCATCTATTGCACGTCTGGCCGTCCTGGGAGAGGGATCCCTCCTCTGTTGCTCTCCCTGAGGTTTATCCCATGTTCCCCTTTAAACTGAGGGTTTTCCCTGGAAGTTTTTCCTTGTATGATGTGAGGGTCTAAGGCAGTGGTTCTCAAAGTGGGGGGCGCAGGGGCCTGACGGGGGGGGGCGCGAAAAAAAAATCATATTTTGAAAAATTATTGATTCAAAAATAATATGATGCAGTACTATTACGTCTGGGTCTCTGTGTTTCATTAAAGCTCGACTATGTCTGTGTGTGTGGAACAGCCATTTTGTGTGCGTGCGAGAGAGAGCGCACCGGTACCGGAGATCGTTGTTGTTAGCTTCTGGTGCTAGCGAGCTACGCTAACAGATATAAGGAGTTTTTTCAACAACAAAGTGGAGGAGAGTCCTCTCCTGTAAGACTGAGAGACTCAGTGAGCTAAAGGACTCTCTGTTATCTCAGTGGGTCTCAAACGTTTTGGTCACCATTAATGTAAACAATTATTTCTGAGGCACACGTTTATATGATCATTATAAAAAAATAAGAGAATAAATTAAAAACGAGTATGAAATACTATATGACATTAAAAAAAGAATAAAGCTCAAAAGGGGAGTGATTTGTAAAATATCCATAAATAAAAAGTAAATCTGTTTACAGTTCTGTTTCATATTGGTGTTGAGAGATATACATAGATCTCTTCATTTTGCTCTCAAAGTGCACCAGATTGATGCATTTAACTTCAATATTTAAAAATCTTCCCGGGGGAGCCTGCCTCCGGACCCCCTATGTGAGGTCCACACACCACCTATAATAATAATAATAATAATAATAGCACTTTACCCCTGCTTACACCTATATGCCGTGAGCTGATTATCGAGCCTTCATTGTAACAGTCGCGGGTACACTGTGTATTTGCGTGGGGAGTGTTGCAGTAGAACATTCCACTGTAAAAACTACAACTCCCAGTAGAAACGTTCCATAGAGAACAGGCTTGTTTGAGACACATTGCGGCTCGCCTCGAAAGTAGACGAGAGTAGCCGATCGCAGCCGGGGGAGGTGTCAAAAAGCTTGTCTTAAGTCGGACAGCTCGGACTCGGAGTCGGCTTGACTGGCTGGGTTTGCAATAGCGGAAATTGCGTTGGCGTTTTTCGTTGCAGATGAAGTGGATGCAATAGAAATCCCACATGTATTGTATGGAGAATTACATAATGATGAACCACGACTGGGTTCCATAATTAGAAATGCTCCTCCCTCTTAATGTTTGCAAAACTGATAGGTGGACAGGCTACAAATGATCAGTCCCTTCAGATCTGCCACTTTAAGCTTTATGATGTGTACAACATGGATGTAATTTAATTTAATCTTGCCATTTTAAATGATGTATTCAATAAATAAGGTTAAACCAAATCATTACAATAGATTTTATTTTAATGATTTGGTTTAACTTAAAGAGAAACTTTATTGTTAGACAACGAAATGCAGTTTAGCTTCTAACCAGGTGCAACAAGCAGTGAAGTGGAAAGTAATGTACACAATCTACAGAATAACATATATAATGAATTGAATGATGAATAAACAGTGGGTATGAATACACTAGATATCAGCCTATGAGCAGTATGAACAGTGTGTATGAATATGCTAAGATATATAAAGTATGAAAACGGTAAGCAGTATAGTATAAAATATATAGATATTAATTTCATGATGATAAACATTGTGGAACAATGATGAAACATGGGAATGGATGTGGCGACGTAAAACTGACACAAAACAACAACAAACTTTTGCCAGCCAATTGGGGAGTTTCATCAGCAGCACGTGGTAAAAACCACCAATGAGCGCTCAGCTCCAGATACCAGCGAGCCGTTTCCCATCAAGCATTTCGCTTCCGCAACTCGTGGAGAGCAAGTGCGCCAACTCGCCTCGCCTCGCTCTCAAGGCTGCGGGCGTCTTTGTCCCGCGAGATTTCAAAGTCTCATGTGGGCGAGCCTCCAGAGCAAGTCGGACAAAATGACTAACCATCATGCAACGCATGACCTTGGACCGGACCAACCCAATTTGTATATATTGTATATATATATTTGATATTTGTATATATCGCAGCAAGCTCGTGAAAAAGACAAAACGTATCAACAAGGCTTCTCACGTAGCTGGTACACCATAAAGGCATGGCTAGCTGGATGCAAACAGGTAAATGCTGTCTTTTGTTTCCCATGCTTGCTCTTCAAACACCCAGGGACAGATACGATCTGTTCAGAAACTAGACAAAAGTTAAAGTACAAACCACAGACTGTCTGTGTCATGGAGAATACAGTCGCTGGTTTATTTATGTCTGTATAGGCCGTTGTTGTGAGTGTGGACGGTCGGAGCATATATAACGTTAGCTTAGCCAAGCTCCATTTAGAAAACACGCATTTTAAAAGGGTTTTTCGCCTGCCGTCTGTCTGCAGACTTGTCAAAGCGTTAATTCATGGTTTTTACTAACCGGTATCAGTATGTTGTTACGTCGGCATCATTTAGAAACGTGTATTACAATTAAATCACGGTCAAATATGTTCATCTTGTTGTAGTTGTAGCCCCCTTGCCAGCGATTCTCTCTAGTTTAACATACTCAGCCCGACTCAGCCTGGTTGTTCCTGGCCCTAGAACCACGATTTTATGGGGCTAGAAAAACTGTGAATTAGGACCCGCTAGCCGGTACTAGGCCAAGTGGAAACGCAACCAAAAACGCTTAAAGCGAGCTCCGCGCTGCACTGGAAACGCGCCATTACATCACCAGAAGTCCTAATTTAAGGGGTCAAATTTCTCCCAAAAAAAAATGTGTTACTCACTATATCAACAGCCCCACCAAAAATATTTTCCACCAGCTTCCACTGACACACACACACTTTTGCATTTCAAAGTTCACTGCTGAATGATGTATGTGCAGAGTTTAACCCTTGAAGGCTGTTTCTTCTGCTCTGAAATGGAATATATTTGTTATATTAATAGAATTTTTGATTTCTTTATTTGATTTTGGATTTGTTAATGGGAGAAGTAAAAAATACCAAACACTAATTATTCAAATTAGAGTATTTCATTTTATAAACGGTAATACTAAGGAGGCATAGGCCTATATGATATCATGTTTGACATTATTGATATTAAAAAAGTGATTTGTTTTCCATGTCATTCGTGTGTTTTTCTTATCAGAAAGTGGGTTCTTTTTAACTTATATTATTATACAAGTTATTTATTTGTAAGCTCCAAATCCAAATGTTTCCCTCAATGGCCTTTGTGCCCTGGCACATGGCCTTTGCGCCCTGAAAAATGTGTGACACCGAAGCCCAAATGCCTTGCCCCTAAAATGACTAAATCCAAGCCTGATTGTCATACTGATATTCTGTACAAACTGTGAAGTCCACTGAGACAAATGTAACATTTGTGATATTGGGCTATATAAATAAACATTGATTGATATTGCAGGTATGTGATGGCCACAGCCACATAGGGTAAACCAACTACACTGCATCCTCATCTTCAGTAGTTTTGCTTTAGTGCAGCTACAATAAAACATGCCAATAACACCACACATTTGCTCTACATGGTAAACTCCTTATTTGATTGTAAGCTGACATTACTTCAAACATTTTAGAGCAGCTAAACCACAAGTATTTGTTTGTATTAATTACCTTCTTTGTCTCTTGAGTTACCATGTCCATTGGGGGAGGTTACTTCCTGGTTCAGCAAAGGGTGTGGCCGAGCGCTGAGGGCTCATAAATACTGCAAGGAGCCAATTGGGACAAACCACCTGCTTCCATGTCAAGGGGGGGATTTGGGTTTTGTCAGTGTCCTGTGTTTTCTGTTACTATTAATTATCCCTTGGGTTCAACTTGGTTTGGCCAAGCCACTATATAGGTTCCTTGGTTTTTCATTGTAGGAGGTCCGTTTGTTGAGTTAACACCTGTTATGTTTCTTTGAGGTATTTTCTGTTGACCTCTTTTATAGGCCTTGCTATTTATATGATGTTTTGTGGATTTTTGGGTAAATAAAAACCCTAGTTTATTTAAACCACTCCTGTGTCCTGTTGTCTTACTGCTTGGTCCCTGACAAGGTATAAAACTTTGATACAAATCTAATATGAGGAGGGAAATGCATTCAACACATTTATACCTTACTGATACACACAATGTCCTTTTATGATTAACAAAAATGTTTATAACAGATGTAACCTATAACATCTAAGCTACATTTTTCACAGATATTAAAAGACCTGCATGATGAAACATTTTGTATTCAATTTGACTTTTATATATTATTTATATTAGATTTGTATGTACAATATGGTACTTCTCAAGCACTTTATCCTGATGAAATAAGGCATGTATTTGCGCAATGCTTGTGAAAAAAAATGTATAATTTACTTTAGAATATTTCAAATAAATAAATGCAGTCCTACGAGTTGTTACTGTTCTACCTAATAATAACCAAAGGCAACCATTAATCTCTTAAAATAAAGAGTTTGGTACAAAAGTTAAATTATATTTTAAAAAACAGGTATCTTCAATATCACATCTGGTGTCTACCTCATCCTCATTGTATGGCACACTTGTCTGCATGCGAGTCATTCACATGTATTGTGCATGTCGGTGTGTGTATGTGTATCTGTATACAGTGGGGTATATTCTTACTGAGATCACTCGCACACACACACACACACATGTTGTGCAGAACAATGGCTGGCTTTTACAGAGCCGGGCTGTCAGGAGGAGATGGGCTGGACCTATTGTCTGCTGTGTTTACTCACAGACTCACCTGGCACTGAACTAATAGCAGCGGCTCTATCTGTCAGAGCAGAGGACGGGGTCTCAGCCCACACACACATACACAGTCACATATATAATGTGAGATACACAGAGTGGAATACAGTTTTCATATCTGTTTGCATAAAAATAACATACAGACTTGACAAGGAACCGATCTGTGTAATATTTTTCTCCTAAATCCTGTGTGTGTATGTATGTGTGTGTCCATGTATATGTCCAGTCACACCTGGGTGTCCTGGGAGGTTCTGGGTAAAGGGGAGGGTTTATGGAGGAAAAAAGAGGAGGAGGAGGTGGGGGTTCTTTCAGGTTTTTACCACTGTGCAAACACACACACACTATACACAGTTGATGGGTTTTGATGGGATCAGTTAGAAGCCTCAGAGTGACCCTGCCCCAACCCCACCCTTGTTTGATCAACAAGGGTGAGAGAAGAGGGTTATGTGTGTGAGTGCCAGCATGAGTGCCGGGAGTGTGTTACAAAAATCCCAACTATTCTGACTAGACAGAAACACAGAAAGACGCCAACATTCCACTTATCCGGAACCTCGAATATACAATGCCAGACATGGCAAAACTTAAATTGCATAATGCGCCATGTTATGTTTTTGTTATTTGTACAAAATATATAGTAGGAAATAAGAATTTGCTATGTTAAGATATGGTGGAGTTATTGCTTACCAAGTCACACACTCTCTGTATGGGTTGTTACCCGAGCTTTGTTTATGTAGCCAGGCCGTCTGCACGTGAATGCTAGTGCATGCTAGTCCCTGTTGCTAGCTAAGCGTTGCCACTCTGCACTATACTCATAAAGCGGTGAATGCTGATAACTCTGTCATGAAGCTATCAAGATAGCATAACGCTCACCATTTTGGTTCCCCATCAGGTTAATACAGTGGCGTAACTATTGACGGTGCAGCCGGTGCAACGCCCAGAGCCGGCCAGGGGACCCATGCAAAAAAAATGTTGGGGCCTCAATGGCATTGACCGGTTCACGCAGTATTAAAAGTAACCAAGCAACCTAAATTAATTTGTAATTTGTCTGTCCAATGACCTTGCTCCCTTTCATGTCATGTGATACCTTGCGTGACCAGCAAACCGTTGAATCCACCTGTACTGTACTGTAGCTAGCAGCAGCAAGTTTGGCAGCATTATAAAAAATGCAATAGCTTGCATTTATAATCTACAGCAAACCAAAGCACAAGAGCGGCGCTCAAAAAAGAAAGGACAATAGAGAGTGTATGTCCCGGCATGTGTGAGCGCATCAGCATGCGCTTATGTTTGGGAGTGGGGGGGGCTCAAAACAATATTTGCACCGGGGCCAATCACAACCTTGTTACGCCACTGGGTTAATACTATAAACTCACTCAGTACTGTTGTTTACATTGCTTTTCACTGTAAGCTCTGTTAGCTCCTTGCTACTTACAACCTAGTCAAGTTGGGACACCCTATAAAGACAATCGCTCAGTCTTAAATATTCTCTGAATTCTATATTGAAAATCCTCAATAACACAAAAGCTAACAAATCCGTCTCTCAATATCTTTTTTAAGGGGTCAGTCATTTTATATTTCTGAGCACTAGTTTTCAGCAAGTATTACTAAAACAACAATACATAGTTTATTTGTCTGGGCCTATTTTCAACAGTGGATTAATACTTATTTGGTGCTCTCATAAGGATTTGACACACATTTATAATGCACAACCCTTACTAACACCAACAATTGGTGCGGTGCGTACCCTGTCTCAATGTAATTCAACTGTTCAGCAATCAAGTTAAATTGGGATATTAAACTAGGATTGAACTGATGAACTTTGAGTTTTAGCTTTGCCTGGGAGGTTTGGTTTCCAGTCCAGTGTGCCTGTTTGCTCAAAATTAGGTATTGGGTCAAGAAGTGTGAGCGATGCAGATTTTTCTTTTTAACTGGGACTGGACTGTTTTTGTCTCTTTCTGAAAAGGTCTCAGTAGATCAGGGCAGCGGTGTCATAGGCCTCTTTTGTTTCACGACATACCCTCTCGTTTCAGCGGTTCGAACCCATGGCAGAGTTTCCCCGGTTCACTCTCAGGACTCGAGGCCTGAGCAGTCAGGAGCAGGGCCGACCTCCACTGATAAGACTTCTTTTTTGTTTTTCGGCTTGGGGCTTGGCTGTCTGCCAGCTGATAGCAGCACAGGGCATACCTGCTGCATTAATGATTGTTTAGCCCTGCCTCCTGCCCTCGCCCAGGTTCTTTATTTTAGCATAATTCTTTATCGTTTAGGCATTGAGCAGAAACCAAATCTTATCAGGGAAAAGGCAGGAGATCTACTCTATGTATATGCCATCGCAGTGCTGATTCTAGAAATTACATATTCTACAGGAAGAAGTTATATCGCTTGCTTATTAAACAGTTCAGTACCTTTCTACATACATACAGAGAAGGTTCTCAGAATGAGGAGAAAAAATATGTGGAGTATGTACTTAGGACATGCAGTAGTACCTGGTCGAATGAAGCACATCCTCATAAACAGTGGAGTCGCACCGACAGCCGGTAATGGAGGGAGGGTCTTTATCCACAGTGGCATCTGTTCAAAGCATGTTGCACACCACCGCACTCCTAACTACCTACAAGTGCATGTGTTGTGGGCTTTCATGTGACATAATGGATCCTGTGGAGGTCCTCAGCTCTCTGAAGCTAAGTACTGACTGGGTTTCAGGTGGAGGCTTTATGCTTACCCTAAAATCAATCAATACAGTGGATACAACATATGTATAACTTCAATTTGATCACCTTATTTATCCACATTTTCATCATATAAACATTAAGGTTAAAAACTTAATTAGACTACTAAAAGACAAAAAAACAACAGTTGAAAACACACCTGATTTGTGGGACTCTTTTAGTAATGTAACATACTTGCCAGACTTTAAATGGATTATATAATGATGTTGTGTATCTCTTGTAAAGATCCAAGGAGTTAATAATACATGTAAATACACTTTTTGAAACATTTGACCAAACAGCAACATAATGTGTTTATCTGTCAAGTTAAAATGGTCAGGTAAAATCTGCTATCTACTGACTATTACTTGTTTGATGCAAAGTCGCTAAATTCTGTTTCTGAGTGCGGGTCGATCACCCTTTTGTTGTAGCACTAGTACTACACTATATGGGAATCATGCTTTCCCCAAAAGTGCTATTCGCATGCATGTTTGTTTACAAACACTGTTTTTTCCCATATAAGTATTTTCTGATCATAATACATTTTGCTTTAAAAAGTCTAATTATATTCTGATGTTATTAAGGTAGTTTACAACTTGGTTAAGGTTAGGGGACCTTCATCATTGTGGTTTAATAACAACACACCTGTTTAGGGTTGAGAGTGGGATGCTTTATTGAGATGTGCATCCATCTAGATCTCTTTAATAACGTCCGCCAACTTCCTCCTCTGCTTTAAATAGACATGAGGGACTATTCCTACAGCTGTAGAGAGCTTTGTCCCTTGGACAGCTGACGTTATTAACGACTTGAGGACATTAAAGACTGGAAGTATTTGTTTTTATTATAAAATCACACAGAATGCAGTTAACAGGAATGAGACAGAAACGTTTTAGTGTATCTCTACATACAGTGAGGTATCAGCTAATTAAGTGTATCTCTACTTTCTAAAATGATCCACAATGCAAGCCCAGAACTGAGCTTAGGCAAACATGCTCATTTAGTACTGACATGTTCAGAGCCAAGCTGGGTAATCATACGAAAATAAATAGGAATAGGAAATCTCTTTCTCCCCACAATTATGGATCCTGATGTGTTCATCCTGTTCATACTTTATATCTCATCTCCAATAATACACATATTCACTGAGCCAAGACAGACATCAACTCTCCACTGAACCATGAGTCAGATCTATCAGTCCTGTGCTGCTGTGTGACAGTGTGGACAGAGCAAGAATTACAACTCTTGTTTTATTTCAGTATCATTAAACCCAAAGAGCCTGTTTAAAAAAGACTGATTTCCAGACATCTGTAAAGAAATGTACAAAAAACTACTATATTCTCTTTCTATATTTTTATCTTTGGGTTGGACTGAGGATATTATCAGCGGAACAGTCAGGAGCAGCACCTGAAACCAAACGCTGGGTTCGGGCAGTGACCTGGGGGGTGTGTGGGCTGGATAAAAGGAAGTCCTGGTTAATGAGTAACAGTGGCGATGTGGCCTGGCGCTACAGGTGGGGTGGGTGGGGGTTGGCTGGGATACACACTGATAAGAGGGGTAGGCAGAGTGAGTTAAGGGGGTGGGGACAGCGACAGACAGAGAGAGACTCGGGCTTTGTTGTCTACACCTGAATTTAATCATCATTTTCATATTTAATAGCTGCGCAAGTGAACTGAATAAAGGAATTGAGCATGAAGATGGAAATAGAAAACAAGAAGAAGAAGTTACGTCAACCACCAGATGAAGGCTGGATGTGATGAAACTGTATATACCACAGTACAAGATAAACAGGTTACAGAACTCACTTTGGCTGATGAGAAATAGACTAGATTATTTCTTGATCGATTCTTATAAATCTCTGAGCCATCATTGCCCCCCTCTGAGGGCAGCAGACAGGCTGTGCTCCTTCTGAGGTGGGTGAGCCGGGTTAGACTCTTCCTTCAGGATACTGCCGCCTGGGGCCATATCCTCCTGGCAAATATCCTCAAAGCCCAGGAAGACAAGTAATTGACCTTTCAAAATGCAGTAAATGTATCTGATTAATAATAATAATAATAATGTTTGATTATAAACTGGCTCCTTGCTTCCTCTCAGTATGCAACAGTGGCCCCTGGACAAAGCAAGTGGATTGTCACTGTAGGTACAAGCCTATCGAGAGGGCTTTGGTGTCCTTGGGTGTCCGGTGTCATGAAAGGCACCTAAAATAAAATGTATTATTATTATTAGTATAATACTGAAGAAGTAATATGAGGTTGAAACAGGTGAAAAGATACATTTAAGTCCACACTCTTGTTGTTGTGCCTCTTACTTTGTAATTGATTCATTGATGATGATGTTTCACAGGAACATATCAAATCATTCATTACGATGCATAAAACCCAACTACCCGATGACGTCACATCATGAGTTGCTCAAAGCCCAAAGGATTCATAAACCCACCCATTGTTGAACGTTTCAATACGGAACTGTTTTGATCGATGCAGTCTTTTTAGAAGTATAACATCATTAGTTGACAGCAATGCAGTGTCACTTAATATAGTGGCTGGCTTGATGGAGGGTGGTGGATCATAAGGCACTGTCATTGCAGTATAAATGCTAACATTCAAGTAGCAGCCGTGCAGCTGTGGTTTATTGATCCTAAAGCGGGGAATTCTCCCCCTGCTGCAATACCGTGAGTGATGCAACACACAGGCCAAAGAGCACTGAGCCCTGCGGGTGGAACACTGTTAATATAGCCAGGTCAGTGTGGACATTTGACGTTAACCTCAACATATTTAAACAAATGTTCAATCTTTAATTGTACACAAAAAATCGTTTTGCAATACAACATTTGCTATGCATGATTTGGACTTCTTGATTCAGAAGAGCTGGAATGTGGAGCGGATCATATTGATCTCAGTACTGTCAGGCAGAGGAGTTTAGAGCACTGATAAGACCCCTGATACTGACCTAAAAGAGGTTGCCACAGCAACACATTTCACCTTTAACCTCAGCACTTTGGCTTCACTTCCTCGTACTACACAGCCGGACAGAGGAGACGGATTCAAGCCGTTAAAGAGTCCAGACATCAGTTTCCAGCTGATCTCTTCATTCACACACATGAGTGATGGGTCTGTGCTTCTCTCTGGTCTTGGTGTCTGACAAGAGGCTAAGGACACTTCATGGAAGACATTCCCATTTTAATTTCAAACCCAAAGCGCAGGCTGTTATTTGAAACCCTCAGTGGCCAAATCTTGTTTGTCCAAAGCGCAGAATCTCGTCCTTCTGGAGAGCTCGGCTCCCACAGTCTGTTTTTCTTGTGACTTAGCTGAACAAAAGCACTCTTTAAACACAACAACGCCGAGGAAATCCTTTGCATTCATGGTCAGGGTGTAAAGTGTAGGGCTGGAAGCTTTAAGGGTTAAACTAATGAGGATATAAAGATATACATTCAGGATGCACCACCTCCCTCCTCTCCTCTCTCCCACTCCCTCCCTCCCACACACAGACCTGGTTCGACCGGACTGGGTAATCAGTTACCTGCTCTATCGGACCTGCACCCCCCACACACACACACACACACACACACACACACAGTCCACTGGTTATTGCATCTGCACTCAGATGTAATAAAAGTGTCCACATTGAAGTTTCAAAACAAAAATGATTTGCTGTTTCTTATTTACAGACTAACTCTGGAAAGTAACTAAGACGTGTTGAAAGAAGTCATCCAGCCCATACGACCACCTTTTTGTTCGTCCCCTCTCGTATGACCCAAGTGATTTGTTAATTCTGCCCAAACTGTAGATAAACACCTTCCCATAACAGATTGGTTAGGGGCAACACAACTACTGGGTAACATTAAGGAGAGCACATTGGTTCTGTGTCAATAGAGTGGTGCAGGAATGAGTCCTAAATTCCAAAAACCCGTTTTACAACTTCCGTTCCCTCGTCTCAAAGTGTCTTGTTTTATGTTAGATGCCGGAAAAAAGGTCTGTGGTCAAAACAAGCTGAAGAGATGTTCACTCAGTTAGTATGTTTGTAACGTTATGTAAATTGGGGTTAGGGTTAAGTTCTGTCCGTGAAGACTTACTATGTGTACGTTTAAATAACCCAATATTGAATTTTGGTTTGGAACAAACAGCCGTCTGTCTAAAAGGGAACTTTGCTGCTCCTTTCCTACATCTCTGGCCACGGAAGGTTGCCCTTAACAATAAAAGTAAACATGGGTCGGAACAAAAATGCTTGTTCAAAAGGACACCTTTTTGGTTTTAGGAACACCTCAAATAATTGATCTTAAAAATCACGCTAGTAGCAGATATTCAAAGATTGAAAGATCCAGAGATGTGTGTGGCTAAAAGCAGAACAAACTGAAGGTCTTAGTGATCATCCATCTCTGACTGGATATTCTGTGTCATTCAGATCCATCTGATGAGCAGACAGAGGGACAACGTGCTTGGTTGGAATGGGTTGAGATATTGACTACAATACATGTCAGCTGTATGTCTGCGGTCAGTGTGGGACTAATTCTAAATGAGTAGTTCATATCCACAAAAAACACAGGATCAGCATTTGTTACCTTAATACTCTTTTTGTTCATGTCCTATATTCTCAGATAGTCCCTCCCACAGAATTACACCCCCACATGTCTCACTCCCTACTGCTTTGTCTTTACTGCCTCCTCCTCATTTCTCCACCAGCTTCCACCTTTGCAACCGCTTTAACCCCCAGATCAGTATCAGTGTATCTGAGCCTTCATCTGAGGCTGAACGGCCTGTACTCGTTTCCCCTCCGCCCCCTCACCATTGTCACCTCCATTCCTCCCCCGCACCTGGTCACCGAGTCCAGCTCTCACAGTCCTGGGTGAAGGGTGAACACAAAACATGGGTTGCTGTCAAAATCAATTTCATTTAGTTCTTCCTCTAACTGGCGTGTCCTGTGAGTGTGGACTTACACTTACAAATATGAATAAGGAGAAGAGACATTTAGGAAGGATGTTCTGTTTTGGTAGCCTTCATTTTAATGTTGAGCTGTCAATGCATATTTGGTGACGTACCAACATATTCATAAGAACCAAGCAGAGCTGTGCTTTCTTTGGGTCACTTCATCGTGTGTGTGTGTGTGTGTGTGTGTGTGTGTGTGTGTGTGTGTGTGTGTGTGTGTGTGTGTGTGTGTGTTCTCCATATGTCCGTTTGTAAGGGACAATTACAATGTTTAGATCTTGAGCAGTTTGGATTGTAAGGACATTTTTCTGAGAGATGTTTGAAAGTTAGAACTATGTTTAAGGGGTTGATTGTTAGACAGAGCTGTACGTTTAGTTTAGCATGTGCAGTGTGGTGATCAGTAGCTGTCAGTTAGTCGGGTGGTGACGGATCTGCAGCCTGAGCCGTAACGCCAACCTCCTTCTTTACATCCCCTAACTGCACCGACAACTGACTGTCCTGGGATCCTGGAAGTGTGTGTGTGTGTGTGTGTGTGTGTGTGTGTGTGTGTGTGTGGTGTGTGTGTGTGTGTGTGTGTGTGTGTGTGTGTGTGTGTGGTGGTGTGTGTGTGTGTGTGTGTGTGTGTGTGTGGGTGTGTGTGTGTGTGTGTGTGTAGAGAGAGAGTTAGAAAGAGGAGGGAGACTTTGGAGGGGTCAGTCTGCAGGCAACCTGTGAGGTGTGTCCTAAATATGATACTCAAGGTTACAACCAGAGTTTGTATTACTTCATAATATTGAACCTTATAAATATAACATAGCCACAAAATATCTATTTTATTATTATTTGTGTGTCTCTTCTCTAAAAACATTTTCAATTCAAATAAAATGCATTTTCACATTCAGCATTTAAAGTTGGGTATAGCCCTATCCCTACCCACAGCACTGCACGGCTACATGGAGGATGCTGTAGTCAAATGACACTGAGGACTTTGCTCCTGTGACAAATGCGGAGCTAAATGTTTATTTCCATTTCAATGTAATACAAAAGGAATTAAACAAATGTGTACTTATAGAGTAGAATCTAATGTTCTCATAAAGGTATGACGCCATGACTTGTACGGGCCTAATGTATTATGTACTTTTGTGTTGCTGGTGGAATTATCTAAATGTTTTTCAGTTAACATGATAATGTAACTTTAATAAAATGGCACATTTTTTCAAATGTAATCTGAACGGTAAGCCTCTGGTTTATTAATGTTTTTTTAAGTGATTGCACAATCCCATTAACGAGTAAGCCATTACTGCCCAACCTTGGTTTTGACAAAGCCAGAAAAAGACGCTTCCAAAATGAACACAAGAAAATGAAAGGATACTTTTTGTATTTGTTTAGCAGGCAACAGCTAAGATAAAGGTTGGCCTATTCAAGTGGTAAACAATGCCTGTTGCATTTTCTCAAATCCACAGTGACATCTTTAAGAACGCAGTTCAAACCCAGAGATGAAAGAAACGCAGTAAATCCTCCCAAATGAAACATTGAACATTTCTGAAAAGATTATTATTATAATTATAATCTTTCGAGAGATAATGCAATACTCTTGTTTTAAGATTCAGCTCTAAATTCAATATTATTTTTATTAGTAATTAATATGCTTATGATTTGTTTTGTCCAAAATAGCCTAAAAACGTTAGTAAGTGAACAATAAAACTATTCAAAACATGCTTTATAAAGATATGCAATGGATCAAAAATAGAAGTTCAAGTAGAAACCAGTTTAAAAAGGTCATTTTTACTTTATAAATCGACTTTCCACACATGTTTTGTTGGAAGTGAGAACAATTCAAGTAGTTTTGCTTCACGATAGTTCATTGGGCAGATAGACATACATTAAAACTATGAAAAGGAAAATAAATAGACTATGAAAATCACCATTTTAGTCAAAAGAAAAGTCAAGATATCTTGAATACAAGATATTGTAAAGCTGTTTTTTTAAACATACATTTACATTTGTAAGGCAAGGCAAGCTCATTTATAGAGCACCTTTCAACACAAGGCAATTCAAGGTGCTTTACGAACATGAAAGACATTCAGAAAAAGTCATTAAAAAGCAAAGATAATAAAAGAAACATCAAAAGGAAAAAAAGACATGAATACAAAGTTACAGTGTCGTTGAATAGTTCCCACAGAAGTTCCATTTGACTGATGCCTTTCTCTAAAGTTGTGTCCGCTGTATGGCACATATACATCCCGAGCAGCAGACATCAGCCAGGACAGAGTCCCCAGACACTGACCCGGCGTTACCAGCCCCAAATGCTCATCAACCAAAACGAAACACAACCACTCAGTTTCAATTAAAAGCAGCGGCAAAAAGAAAAGTCTTCAGCCTGGATTTAAAAGTAGTCAGAGTAGCAGCGGACCTGCAGGTTTAAGTAGATTTTGAATAGTAAAAACTTTAAATACAGGAAAAAATATCTCAGGCTGGCAGCAGATCTCAGGCTGAG
Source organism: Champsocephalus esox (assembly GCA_036324585.1). Classification (NCBI taxonomy): domain Eukaryota; kingdom Metazoa; phylum Chordata; class Actinopteri; order Perciformes; family Channichthyidae; genus Champsocephalus; species Champsocephalus esox. Next base: position 41,745,622 of record CM070493.1, read on the forward strand.
CAGCAGATCTCAGGCTGAGCAGCAGATCTCAGGGTGAGCAGCAGATCTCAGGCTGAGCAGCAGATCTCAGGCTGAGCAGCAGATCTCAGGGCTGGCTGCTGAGCTCAGGGTGCTTTAGGGACCCACTCTGCCACAAAAAGCAAACCTGTGGGATCCTCTTCATTGAATCAAAGACAAAAACAATAACAGGTGGGCTGGGTTGCATGATTTACCACCGATGTGAACAGGTCTTGTATGAAATCATTTGTTTTTATTTGTTTCAATAATCCATGAAGTGAAGTTTTCCGGCCCCTTTTGGATTCTGACACAATTAAATATATGATGTTTATGCATCCGTTTAACGTCAGAATATCAAAGATAATCGGCCTGAAACATCACATATTGCATAGCAGTAAAGAGGACATGTTTGGAGAAATGGAAAACGTTTTAAGCTTAAAGATAACTGTGAGAATGTCATTGGAGAATCATTTACCCAGAATTCAAAGGGAAAAGTCATTTAGGTAAAAAGCCCCTTTAGCAGAACTACTCAGAGTCAGAAACAGGAAGTGTTGTGAGCATGAAAAGTGGAGGCAGTGTTCAGGTAGCTGCTGGGTGACTCACTGGGCTCAGCCCTGACACAGTATCAGACACACACACACACACACACACACACACACACACACACACACTGGGGAAAAGTCTTGCGAGAGGAAAAACCTTTATTCGTTTATCTGCTATCAACCCACTCCTGGTGATTCAGGAAGTTGATAAAAAAGGTAGTATGGTCATGTACATGATGTACTGTAACAGATTAATTAGTAATAGTGCAAATCTTTTCACATTCTTCCTCACCTTAAAAAGAAGGAGAAATTATATATTCCAAAGGTTTCTATTGGATTTTCACTTTTTATAGATCAAGTGTGTGACAAACAAATTGACAAAATGCAAAAGGAACAACATTTAAAGAGGACTAAAGGACAAATAACTAATTACAATAATTGAGAAATTCATTTGTTATGGTTTTCGTCATTCAGTGATGCTTGTGTCACCGGGGGAAAACAAGCATCACTGTCAAGGAGAGGACACGAGGGAGCTCTTCTGCGGAAGTGAGGCACGTCAGCTTTTTATAACCTCGCCATAACTCGCCCTATAGCTGTTGTAAAAAAAATAAAACTGTCTCGTATATTCTGGGATATGGTACCCATGGTTACATCCATGCACACATATACATGACATGCACCTTAAAGTGGAAACAAGTTACAAGCGCAGTGTGTTGTAGTTCATAGGTTTTTATTGCATTAATAAGGAGAACGTGTGTGTGCGTGTGTGTGTGTGTGTGTGTGTGTGTGTGTGTGTGTGTGTGTGTGTGTGTGTGTGTGTGTGTGTGTGGCTGTGGCGCCCTCTATTGGGCTTTCATAATCACACCTGTGGCTTCAGTAGTTTCAGTAACTCATGATGACAGAATACCTTTCATTAGAATAAATGAGCCTGTAATAAATACACTTTTAGAGATGTGGACTACATACTTTCACATCTCTGTCATCAGATCTCGTGTGTATGTTCTTTCTTCATATGTTACGCTATTTATTTATGTGATGAGATTCTTTAACTAAAAGGTCAAACACATTTCAAACTCGATCATTGTAGCTGTTAATATGTATAACTGAATAACAATAAACGAAGCCTGTTGACTCCTCTGACTCACAGCCTTTATCTGTACAGCTTCCAGGGAATAACCTGACCCAGAGAAACGCCAAGCATACAAAGAACTTCTCAAACAGATAGTGTGACGGTGCATGCTCCACATGAACAAAACAATGATATTTTGAGTTGTACATCTAATAATAATAAATTGGATTTTTACAATCTACAATCTACAATTGTTTTACATATACAGTACATCAAAACACACACGTATTATTCAGATGAATGCTGGACAAACAAGCTGTCAGCACAGCAACTTGGAATCAGAAGTAAAGAAGTCACTATGGCCATTCACACGACGCTTCAGGTTTTCCAACATCCAGCATGGCAGATGGTCGGACTCGTGTAAAACATGACAAGCTCTTTTGTACAAAGCACAGTGGAAGACTGGTTCAGTGGGTTCGTGCTCATCTTCAGATCAGGGCAGCACCAGTTCAACCCAACCTTGACACCAACTGCAATCAGCATGCTTTGTGTCCTTGGGCAAGACATGAGCTGACCCCAAATTGCTCCTGTGGGGACTGCCCGCAGTATTGAGTGAATGTAAGTGTACGGTATGTATGAGAAGGAAAATGAAGGGAAGAACTGCCAAAATACAGTTGTGCAAAAGCTGTAATATAAGGCTTTATATGAACGTTATAAAGTTATTTAATTATACAATAAGTTAAATGTAATTAAGTTGTGATAGATCTACATTAATTTCGGATTACTGCAGTGCAGCTATGCCTCTTAATTAAATGAGACCTGTTTTCTTTTTTCATGAAAGGTTAAAAAACGTTTCAACTGATTAGAAAAAAAAACATACCTTTTCATCAAAATAATCTGCTAATGTTGATGACGCCTCACAGTGTTAGCAATCACATGATATGAGAGGAAACCCCTCCCCTGAGTTTATGAAGGCCTCTGTATCCTAGGCTGCAGTCGAATAGTCCAAAGATCAGCTCCTAAGTTCTAACCCTATCTCCTATTCCTTGACCTCTGAGTGAAACGTCACGGGGTTAAGGGATAGTGGATAGGAGAATTCAAAAGGACTTAGGAGAAGAGACTGCGGTACTTTAGAGAATCCGAATGCACTTTCACTATCCGACGTGTTTATGATGCGCCAGCGGACGTCATTGTGTGCGTCTGCTGCTGTGGGGGAACCATGGAAACCACAGTTTTCTATACAGCGGACTACAACATGGATGTTCAATAAGAACGAGGGACTGCTGTGAACTCATCTAGAGACTCTGCACCGTGCTCTGATGCTGCTGCTTTGCTTTATGAACGTGGACAACAGAGAAACAGATTCTTCAGGACCAAAGCTGGAATTGAAATAAAAAAGGAAAGTGAACCTTCTGCTCGTCACCCTCTCCCTCCGGTCCACTTTAATACAAATGATCCCAATACGTATGATTGTATGAACTAAAGATTATTATAAACGTTAGTCCTTAACATCTATCACTGTGTATATCACCATTCAAACATCTTTTAAAAGTTGAACAAACCCCACATTTCAGTGAAATGTTGATTTTATTTGATCATTTCAGTAAAAACTAACGTTCATATTTCTCTCTTTGATTATAATACTGATGAACGTTCAGAAACAAAGCACTTTGGCAACTTCCCAAATACGTTTTAAAATGCTTAATAAGCACCGTAACGTTCATGATATCATTTCTCGGTCATAATCGGTTGTTTCCGTGAACGGCCGACTGTTGAGTGACGGCAAATGCTGCGGCTGCAAGGCATTGTGGGGCAGCATTTTTGCTTCTCCTGCCGGTTAGGGAGGTCCAGTGGTTCCTAAGCTAAAGGAGGTTATAAAGGAAGTTTGAAACCTCCTTTCCTATCATTCTCATCATTCTAGAGAATTGGAACGGCACTTATCATGGCTGCCACTGAGGGACTTCCGGGTCATTTCACTCCTTTAGGAAGGTTCCTAAGCTAAATGGACTATTGGACTTCAGCCCAAGTATTTCAGAGTGTTGCCACTTGAGGAGACAGACCAGAAGGGTTATCTTTATGTCTTTGCCCTTCTTTACCTGTTCTTCTTGGAGGAACTGCAAGTGATCTTAATCCTGAAAATCAGGTCAAAGGTCACGGAATACCATTACCCTGCCCAGCATCATTCCATGGGTATTTGTAGATTATTACTATTTTTTGTTTATTTATCTTTTGTTTGTTTATGATATATTCAGCTCAGAACAAACCAGTATTATATCTTTCTTTTTTATTATTGAATGTGCATACCCCGTAACTCAAGTTATTTTTTGTTTTACTATATGTCTATTGCTTGATTTGCACTGGTCAAGCATTGGGGCATTTGTGTTACTATTTTGTCTTTCCGTTGTGTGTCCCTACCATGTGTGAACAGTGCTCTCTTGTGTTCACTTAACTGTACTACAGCACGGATGTATAATAAGAACGGGATACAGCGTGGGGTTGCGTTCCAATAGTCCATTTAGCTTAGGAACCTTCCTAACCAAGTGAAATGACCCGGAAGTCCCTCAGTGGCAGCCATGATAAGTGCCGTTCCAATTCTCTAGAATGATGAGAATGAAAGGAAAGGAGGTTTCAAACTTCCTTTATAACCTCCTTTAGCTTAGGAACCACTGGACCTCCCTTTACGAAAGGAGAGGAGAAAATGCTGCCCCACAATGCTTTGCAGCCGCAGCATTTGCCGTCACTCAACAGTCAAGTTGAGTGACGGGTTGAGTTTCCGTGAATCGGTTGTTCACGGAAACAACCGATTATGACCGAGAAATTATATCATGAAAGTTACGGTGCTTATTAAGCTTTTTAAAACGTATGTGGGTAAGTTGTCAAAGTGCTTTGTTCTGAACGTTCATCAGTATTATAATCAAAAGAGAAATATGAACGTTAGTTTTTACTGAAATTATCAAATAAAGTCAACATCTCACAGTCTTTACTGAGCTGTGTGGGGTTTGTTCAACTTCTAAAAGATGTTTGAATGGTGATATACACAGTGATAGATGGTAAGGACTAACGTTTATAATAAATACATCTGTATTGATTTTAAGATCTTTAGTTCATACAATCATACGTATTGGGATCATTGGTATTAATGTGGACCGGAGGGAGAGGGGTGACGAGCATAAGTTTCACATTCCTTTTGTATTTCAATTCCAACTTTGGTCCTGAAGAATATGTTTCTCTGTTGTCCACGTTCATAAAGCAGAGCAGCAGCATCAGAGCACGGTGCAGAGTCTCCAGATGAGTTCACAGTAGTCCCTCGTTCGTATTGAACATCCATGTTGTAGTCCGCTGTATAGAAAACTGTGGTTTCCATGGTTTCCCCACAGCAGCAGACGCACATTCAGGACGTCCGCTGGCGCATCATAAACACGTCGGATAGTGAAAGTGCATTCGGATTCTATAAAGTACCGCAGTCTCTTCTCCTAAGTCCTTTTGAATTCTCCTATCCACTATCCCTTAACCCCGTGACGTTTCACTCAGAGGTCAAGGAATAGGAGATAGGGTTAGAATTTAGGAGCTGATTTTTGGATTATCGGAACTCAACCTGGGAGTCCCGCACAGACTGAGGGGACTTGTTATACGGAGGCGCGCCGTGCCCAGGTACTCCCGGTTCTGCCCTATCTGCACCACGATGATGCTGCTGTCATCGCTCGCCTCTCCTCCGGTAGTGCCCTCGGCTCCCTCCGCCGCCACACTGCCCAGCACACCAGTGGCGAGCAATCAGGGCCCTCTAGGCCCTCTGTGAGGGCCTAAGATATTCTAAAAAATAATATTTGAAAACATTTTTATTTTTTTTAAATCAATTTTTTTTGTTACATTTTTAATTTTACCAAAATAACTTGATTTAATTGTATTTAAAATAAAATTTCCAAATAAATCCTTCAAATCTGCCTGTTCAGTTTCTGTTATAATGTGAAGGGTTAAATGTCGTCTCTGCGAGTTAATCGAGCCTAGAACACTGACCATTGTTAGAAGAGTTAAACCAGGTATATTGTGACTTTGAGGGATTATTTATTCTCCAAACATCAGTTAAATTAAGTTTAGAGGCCAAGTGAATAATAGAATCATTAAAATTATGACAATGTCCCCTTAAAGGAAGACGATCTAACCACTCATCAGGAACTACATTAAAATCCCCTACGATTATAATCTTATCAGTCATAGTCATATAAAGTACTTTCCATTCCTCTAATTTGTTGGCACAAGATTGAAAGAAAATTATTGTTTTTAATCTTTCTGTTATATCCATAAACACACACCAGTATGTAATTAGTCCCATTAACATCAGTCACAACCCAGATAGCAAAATATGATTGAATCAATGTTGAAATATGGTTAGGCAGAAATATTGAATCCATGTTGAAACCCGGACATTGAAATTAAACAGAAAGCGCAAATTGTTTTAATGTTGAATAAACGTTGGACTTTCAACCATAACTGACATATAATCAACATTGATTCAACCATCATCTAAATGGGAATCTACATGTAAATTGTAGTTGATTTTATATTGAATCAGTGTTAGGAATCAACATTGATTCAACCATCTTCCAAATGGGAATCTACATGTAAATTGTAGTTGATTTTATATTGAATCAGTGTTAGGAATCAACATTGATTCAACCATCTTCCAAATGGGAATCTACATGTAAATTGTAGTTGATTTTATATTGAATCAGTGTTAGGAATCAACATTGATTCAACCATCATCCAAATGGGAATCTACATATACATTTTAGTTGATTTTATATTGAATCAGTGTTAGGAATCAATATTGATTCAACCATCATCTAAATGTAAAACTTACTTTAAAATATTCAACTTTTCTAAGCATACTGTAACACATTAAAAAAGTGAATGTTTTTCACCAGTGAGTTTTCTGCATATAGGTCTACATCTTAACAGACCATTAACAAGTGCAACATCAATACTGTACTGAATGAAGTGGTCCAAACTTGTAAACACACACTACACCATGTATTGTTGGCAGACGGTTGTATTAGCTTGTTCAAAATTACCTTGAATTACCATATTTCCCAAAATGTGTGAAATCAAACTAAAAATGACAGAAAACATGATTTTAATATTCAAATTTATTTTTTGAAAACAGGCAGCAATGCGTCCCTGAGCAAGACTCTTAACCCGTTATTGCTCCCCAAACGCTGTGGAATAAATGCAGAGGACACATCGCATGTGCAAATATACAGTGACACAAGATACCCCCATAAAAAAGAGGGTGTGTAAGAACCATTGGTGCAACTCCAAACAAGAACAGCCTGAAGCTTCAAGTCTTCCATGAAGACAGTAAGAACAACAGTCTATTGTCCATGAAAGAACAGTATTGTCTATGAGGCGGTAACCTTTGTACTGTATGCACAAGGAAAACACAGAGTGTGGTGGGGTACCCTAAGCTAGACTTGCGCTTGTTTAACTTGTGTTCATTTCACTTGTGTTCCTTGGGATGCCTCCCTCGCGCTCTGGAGCATAACGAAGCCACTTCTTCACAGTTTCACTGAAGCCATCGTGGGTCAGCTTGCGGTCGAACTGCCGAGCAGCAGCTGAAAGACAAGATTACAAAAATAAGCGTGAGGAAGAGAGAGAGTGTGTGTGTATCCCATACAACTTCTGTTATAATAAGAAAATCACTCACTCTGTACAGTAACACAAGCTACAGTCAGCAGCCAGTTTGCTAAAAGACTGGACTGGAAAGAGGAGCAAACGGCTAGCCTGGCTGCGTCTATCGTTATTCCAACCCAGTTTAGATTTAACCACGCCCACTTCCGCATTACGCAAGAACGTAGCTCTACGCGATAGCGTCATAGACTTCTTCTTCGGCAGTTATAGCGGTCGCGGTAAAGCAGGATGAGCAGGATATTGAATAGTTGTTTCTTGTCTTTCCAAAGGATTTGTTGACTGAAAGTAAACGATCCTGTAATCAAAGCCATATCGAAGAGTCCTGAGATTGTATTACTGGTGTGTTATCATCTATAAATAGCCTGTGTGTATTCTCAAATGTCGTTTTCAGGACAAACAAAAGACGTTTTAAATATCTTATCAGCTGGTGTAAGTGCAGAATATTGAATATAACCTTGACTATTACTGTGTACTTCATTTATCTGACAGCATTATTTTATGATACTATTTTATATATTTATTTAATTATACTATTTTATATATACATTTATTTAATTATACTATTTTATATATAATACACATAGGCTATTTATAATAATGGATCCTATGTAAGTAAAGCCTGATAAAAGTGTCAAACTCCCGAAATCCACCAGAATACTGGAAATTACATCTACTCTGTTAAAGATGTCCTGGGGGGACCCCCAGACCCCCTGCTTGGGGGGCGTGTTCAGTATATGCCCCCCCCCCTGGAAAAAAAATCTCCTGTTATCGCACGGTGTGAGGTTGGCAGGTATGGCTGAAGAGCTGATTATCATCCCTAGCTCAATGAATGTTAGGGACCCAAAATAGTGTCACTACAAAGTACTACCATGACATGAAACGTGCTCCTCATTATTTTTAGGTGGTCAATTTTGGCCTCAACACTGAGTGAATTTTTCGGATTTATGTGGGATATTTCTCCCCCACACACAGACTACACCCCTACAGAGTACCCCCCTCCCTCCCCCATCGAGGAAAAAAGAAAAGAAAAGGCAAACAGCATAGATTCAACATTGATTCAATGTTGGCATTTCAATCATTAAATCCGACCACAATACAACGTTGATTCAATGACATCTTTTCAACATTTAAGGTTGATCCACCATCAATCTTCAACCTTAACCAAAAATCAACATTTTTGACCATAATTCAACATTGATTTAACATCTTTTGCTCTCTGGGAACATTAGCCAATGGCGAGTGTTTGTATCACTCCTGTGGTCAATTATATTTCCAGGTAACCTGTTAAATAAAATCATCACTCCAGCCGAATGTGATGTTCCATGGCTGAAAAAGATGTTGTCTCCCCATTGTACTTTCCAGAACTTTGTATCTGCCTCTGCAGAATGAGTTTCTTGCAGAAAAACACAATTTGCCTTTTGTTCCTTACAAAAAAGAAAAATGGCCTTACGTTTCACATTGTTTTTTAGCCCCCTAGCATTTAAGGATATGAACGATAACATTGAAAGAGCAAAGATAGAAACCTTAAGAAAATGCGCAAAGGAATGCTATATCGATGCGCAGGAGTAAGTAACGTAGCCCTTAACAAACATATTTAGTGAAATAGCTCACAACATTTTGAATATGACCTGAGACAAGTCCAATCCTAAAAAATAAATAAATAAACACTCAAACTGAGAACTTCAGCATACCTACTGAGGACCGAAAACCTGCTCCCTGTCCCTCCAGTTAATTACTGCGGTGTTTTTCACGTTATTCCGGGTCCACTCTTTTGTTGTCATTCAGCACGAAGCCTTCCTTCAGAAAAGCTCTCTTCCCCTTTTTCCTGGCTTCTTGAACCAGTGGCCACAGCTTGGAGCGAGCCTCCCGGTCCTCCTTGGAGAAATCCTCTTTGAAACGAATGTGCATCTCGCTTCAGACTCTCGTCACGAACAGTCCTCATCCCTAACTGAATGATGATTGACCTCGGTGTGTTGTTGGAAGTAGCTGCATTACCCTTCATACCCAGTGTCTACTGAGTCACGCAGCTTTTCCACAGACAGCGGAGCAACTCTTGTGAGTATCCCGATCACAGCTTCTCTTGTGTTTTCTCCTTCTTTTTCAGGCAGACCATTCATCCTCAGAAGAGCAGAAATGTCTTTCTTATTTTCTTTAGCTGCTTCAGTGTTTGCTTCAATGCATTTTTCAAACTTTTTCAAACTTTTTTAACAGCTTTTTTTCCGGATAAGACTTGTATTGCCTGGAGAATTCTTTCACACACAGTGACGTCACAAGCTACCCACAATGCAACGCGCTATATATATATATATATATATATATATAAATACACCATTTTCCTGGAGGTGCAAATATCCTGGAGGTGCAAATATAAACTAGCTAACGTAGCCAGGCAGAGCGCACTAGGGTTTTTTTCTGAATTAACGACCGAAGAAATCGCTGCATGTCTTCGGATTACATCTCTGGACTTGAGGGGTGTGCTCGAGGTCGTTACCAGCGTAAACTAGAGCTGTGTCGGATTGCCCTTACAGACTGCCTGCAGATGTATGGAAAAACGACCCTCGAAAGTGGCCTTTGTCGATTTTGGCTGCATCTACGTCTAATTTCTGCAAACACCAGGAGAATACCCCACTTGTCACAATAATATTATCATGCCATTGCATATATGTGGTATTTTAGAGTTGACTAGATATTGATTAAGGCAATAGACTATGATAATCAGTACAGGAAGCTTAGCAACACCTAGACGGTGTACGGCTAAACCCTCGGCCTGCTTGCACCTCGCGTAAAATGGCGGATACCGGAAGTACGGTGTCGCCCTCGGCCCCATACCCGTATGTGTGTGTGAAAGAATAGTGCTGCTGCTATCCTCTGCCATTTGTGTTTCACCATGAACCTTTGATTTCTTTGGATTCGGTCCTTTAGTTGGTGTGTGGTCCCAATTTATTTTGTGTCCCTTAGAGTTGTCCGCTTCCATGTCCTCAATATCCGAGTCATCACACGCCTCACGGAGAACTTTTAAGTTGTAATCGTGGTCGGTAACTTCAAGTGTATCATGAATAAGCTATTGCCTGTCAGTTTTGCAGTCAAGGACTCAAATCTAAACTTTTTTTACGAGCCTGCAACGTTGCTGCTTCTCACTCCACCATCTTGAAGTCTTCCCTTCCTGGGGGCTTGATTCCCTCGACAGAAAGCAGTGGGATTTCTCCATAGGATTTTGGAAAATAGCTTGAAATAAGGTCTGTGGAAAACGAACCTGTTAGATAAATGCACGTTTTGTTCAGCCGGATAATATCCACATGTCTACCCTACTTTTATTATTTTCTAATCATAAATCTAATCGATAGCTTTATGATCGATAGATTTATTATTAGCATAAGTTCGTTCATCATGGCTCAGGGGGGGTCAGAGGGCCTAGGTATAAAAGTCAGGGCTCGCCACTGGAGCACACTGGGCATCACTATCCCGTCGGGGGTCGCCAGTCTCTGGCACTGTTATTTTGGGGGTCGCGGGCTGAAAAGTCTCATCATACTTAATCCTAGACATAGCACATGGTATACATTGTACAACTTTGTAATGTTTGAATGTTGTATGTATTTGCTCATACTGTGCCTTTCACACAGACAATAAAAGTGAATTTTGAAATGACAAATAGGTTTATGTTTCAAGCTTATTTGGATTAAAAACGTGTTTTTAAACCCTTCTGTTCAAAGTTGATATTTTGTTTCTTAAAAGATTACATCTTTAAAAACATGCTGTTTGCCATTTTAAAGTTTGATGGAAGAAATTAAAATATAGGTTACTGACGTGGAGCTTTAGGCCTGCAATGCTTTAAAACAAATCTTTTAGTTGTTTCAGTTTTGAAGAGTGAATAGTAATTCAGAAATTAGTATGAATAATCTTAAACAAGAACAGGATCTTGAGCCATGATGGCTGTTTTTAAAGTACAGAAACATTCAGAATGCATTACGATTCCTTCAAAGGTGTTGTAATAGACCCTAGTACTCTTAATTTATAAAGTAATAATAATACATGTGAATGATTGAGCTCATTAGTGGCCTGACTGGCCCTCCTAATTTGGTCTTAAAAAAAGTCACTGATGATCATTGTGAAGGGGTGTCCAGCCCATATCAATAATATATCAATCAATCAATGTTTATTTATATAGCCCAATATCACAAATGCTACATTTGTCTCAGTGGTCTTCACAGTTTGTACAGAATATCAGTATGACAATACGACACCCTCTGTCCTTAGACCCTCACATCGTACAAGGAAAAACTTCCGGAGAAAACCCACAGTTTAAATGGAACATGGGAGAAACCTCAGGGAGAGCAACAGAGGAGGGATCCCTCTCCCAGGACGGACAGACGTGCAATAGATGCCGTGTGTAAATCGAAAAGATAATACATTTACAACATAGGTAGTCCAAATGTTTGGAAATGCATTTGTGTATAATAGGAAGATGAATCCAAGAGGATATCCATCCAGGACCCCAGGACCACAATATACCAAACTACATAGGCTAATGTGAGATTAAAAAAATAGTTTTAATCATGTTTTCATGTTATAGTAGACCTACCTTACATGAACCTGTTAGAAACCTTAATGATGATGATGTGATTATTTATATCTTAAAACCTTAACCTTTAACAACTATAGTTAGATGTTCATAAATATCTACATTTATGTATAAATACATGTATAGCAGTTAGACAAACATAATGAATAGATTATCTCATTATTACCTATTTTATATGTAATAAAAAATAAAAATAGAGTTTACTAGGCCCCCTTTTTTTGTATTAATTGGACTAAATGATTTGTGCTTAAAGTCATATACTGTTGTGTCTCAAACGGATAGACTAGGTTATTAATTTATTTGCCAAATAGTTGCTTAAAATGCTACAATAATTTGCAATTCGTTTTTAATTTGCCATGTACGGTATCAATGTCTCTCAGTCACCGTAGTGTCGTGTCAGGTGGGTGTGTCGTGTAGTGGGGGTTTCGTGTAGGGGCGTGTCGTGTACGGTCCAAGCGGCAAACTGTGGGGTAGAGCCTATATATACAGTCTATGGGTAGAGCCACAGCCATATAATAGAAGAGTTACGACATCTCCGTTCAATCCAATGGACCACTTTTTTACAGCAATGGCCTATCGTGGAGCCTCTCAATCGTTCCCCGGAAGTTAGCGCCAAGGCTAGCAGAGCAGTAGAGTTGCCGCATAATAGACCGTTCGTGACGGACTTTTAAAGGTATGAAGAAGTTTAAAGATTTATATTGCGGATATTATCAGTACATCTGATTCAAATTAACATGTGTATTAAAGGATGTCAGTGGATTATCCCTACACTAGTAGATTTAGGGAACGTTTACAGATAACAGATTAAGCTAGCATACCGAAGCAAGTTAGCAACACACGTTGAACAGCCTTTTAATTGTAAACTCCGTTCTCTTAATGTCATTTCGTCCAACATGTTGAATTAGAGAAGAGGGGCTTCTAAACGGGATTGTATGCGGGGGTGGAGGGAGTTAAATATTAGATAAATATAACTTTGGTGCGTGTAAGTGTGAGTGTTTTTAGCAGAGCCATATTGTGTCCTTGTGATTATGTTGATTATTACCTGTCTGTATAATGTTGCAGCTCAGCTGATTTTGGATTGATGGCAAAGGGAGAGGGACTTAAGTGAGAGTGAAAACACCAGGTAAGTTTAATACTACTGTTTTATATAAGTAAGCATACTAAACATGTATTCTATCACTGCATTATATAAGTAATCTTGTTAGTAACCTACTGTATGGCAGGTGGAGGGGCAGTGATGTTACAGGTGGAGGAGCAACACTGCAAGACTGCAAACTCACAAGACAGAGAAATCAAAGTTTGTTCTCCAGAGAAGAGGTTGATTTCACTTCAATTTTTTCATATTTTCTAAAGATGTGGAAATGGCACACAAAAACACTTGAGAGCTGTAACCAAGACAACTGTAACAACATGAGTAGAGAGCCACCAAGGTTTTTCAAGTCCCTCTCTTACTCCATTTTGCCAACCCAAACTTCCAGGTACATGACGGGACACCTTGCTTGTTTTTGTTGTTTGCGCTCCTCTGGCTGGGTGCTGGCAGGTGGAGAGCAGTGATCCCTTCCCTTCTTCCTTCAATCTTTGAGACTAATGTAAGTAGAAGACATGGCACTGTAAATGTTCGAACATTTAAAATATTATACCACTTAAAAATAAGAAATATTACTTTTGTTACTAAGAGTTCATACTTATTATACCTGTGTCACCTTTCACACTGTCGCTGTGATCATGAGCTATGGGCTTTGTAGACACAGGGTGCCCTTCTCTTTTTGACCACAGGGCGATGCATGAAGATGGTGGGTATAGCCTCTGCTCTCAGCCTAGTCTTGCCCTTTTTTGTCTTGGCAAACGAGTGACTTGAGGTTACTTCACACACAGAACAACTCTGTGTTGTCTGCCCACATACATATTCCATAGTGGTTGAATACACAGTATTAGGAAACACTTTATACTTACTGGACATGTTTTACTCATTCCATACTGTATATAAAATATGACCAAGAATGTGAGACAACTTTATAGAAATTCATATCACATCTGTTACTGATGCCATTTGTCATACTTTGTTAAACTCACAAATAATAAAGTTCCATAACTTCAGTTGGGAACAGAGACCACACCTTATCTCCCCAAGGCTATTTCCCATCCAATATGTGTGCTATATAGGTGTGTATAACCCTTTCTCCTGTCTGTTACTCCCTCTTTCAGCACAATAACCAGAGGGGGATTCAATGGAGCCTGAATACCTGCACTGAGACCCTCACCCTGCACCCTGAGTCTCAACTCTCAGTGTTTTTCAAGCCTTTCCCTGTTTTTTTGTATTAAACAAAACATTAAGCTTTCCCAATGGTGTGGTTTTCGTTTTGTGAAAAAGTGCAAATGCAGTGTTTGTATATAAATCACATATTTTTTTGCTGTTGGTCGTGAAATTGCTCCTGCTTCCTCCGCTCTGTGTCAGTGGGGAAGCCGTACATTCGTACTCCTTTCTCTGAGCGATTGGAGCATCCCCAGGCAGCACAGCAAACCATGGTGGCGACTAGGAGGCAGCACAGCAAACCAGGACAACACGGAGGAAAAGGCACCGACAAACTGCATGATATGCTATTCAATGTTTATTGAATCCCATGTATTTGCAATGGATGTTCCTAAAACAACACATTTAACATCATCATCATCATCATCATGATGCTGCTGCTGCTGCTAGTCCTTTGACAGTCACCTGTCGGTCTCCTGTCCTTTCTGAAAGCCATAAAGATGACATTAGTCATTTAGATAACTTGTGTCCTCAATTACCATGGGATTACTGAAACTACCATGAATTTAAGAAAATGGTAGAAATTAATCTAATCTGAATTTTAAAGCATTACTTTAGATCCCCTCCCGCTAAATATATCAATAAACATTAGAACGTGATGCTCCTGACTACCATACAAGTTTAAGAAGATAATATTGGTTTTAAAGAATTCAAAGCTGTAAATAAACAACAACAGGCTCTTTAACCAAGGCACTGTTAGCCTAACATGTAAACTAGTTGTTCGCACTAATCCTAATATTATCACTTAATATTAGCATATTTTATTTTTTTAAACATATTGATGTAAATACATACACATATCGATTTGTTTCATAAATATTGCAAATCAAAACTTGTATTAACTAATAATTAACAAAATTCGTAGTTCTATCTCCTGTTATCAATGCATTCACATTGCCCGCCATGAACTTCCGGGGAACGATTCTCGTCTACATGAACCACGTGACGATAACGGTTTTTGGACTTCCGTTGTAGTAACTCTTCTATTATATGGCTCTGCCCTGGCCTATACGGTCGTGTACCGTCTTGCTGCTGCTGCTGCTGCAGCTGGATACTGTTGTCTGATTGGCTGTCCGGCTCTGATCACATGACCTAACATAACCCAGTCTCGTCTGTTTCCAAATCAGTACTCTCACAGCGCAGGGAAAGAGCTCCTTCTTTGTACTTAACCGTGTTTTTAACAATGAAACAACTCGGTTACATGTGATTTTATATAAAGAACAGACCTCAACGCTGTTATCTGCGGTATTTGGATGAACCTGGACGCGTTTTAACAGGTGGGTTGACCGTTTTAGGTAAGGTAAGGTGAAAGCTACTGGTTTTGTTGTTTACCACTGTCGGCGACTCTAGTCTGCTCACTAAACTAGACGTGTGTAACAATGTCAGATAACGGTTAATTACATTATAATAATGATGGTGCGACAAATGGGTGTGCATAGTGCTTCTTATCTAAATGTGTGTTTTCAAGTAACTTTTAAGTAACCCACATTAGTAGATGTTGTTAGCTATGTATCTCTGTTATCTTCTCTGAAGCTCACAGCAAAAGGTGTTGCTTTTTTATTCGTCTGGGTCATTCGATAATATTAATCTTCCCTGACTCACTCTCACTGGTAGTGGAGCCAAAGCTCTCGTGTCCCTGTCAGAGGAGGAATAAGTATTCAGATGCTTTGTTTCAATGTAAGAACAACATTGATTGATTGATTTGTGTGAGAACAAAAAAAATTCCTTTTGTGTGTTTATAATTATATTTATATATGTGACACATTTCTAGGTAATATTGTTGCATCAAGTACCTCAACATTTTACTTAAGTACAGTACTTGATTAATGTACTTAGTTACTTCCCACCTCTGGTTCCTCTCTAATGTGATGTGTTCCTCTGCTCAGACTGCTACCAGTATAAACTCCATAAGAGTTTTTTTCAAGTTGTTTTGCTTTGAATGCTACATATTCCACCTAAAAGGCATCATCTGCTAATTTACACTCAATGCAGATATGGTGGAAAGTAGTAATTTAAAGTCAAGTGGTACTGGAATCTCTATACTTCAATATCTTTCCTCCCTTAGGCTTAAAAAAACTATTCTGATCAAAATATTGAACCGACAATGGAAAATATGATATATGTCAAATTGCAAAATGACTGTTTCCTAATCCAGACTCACTTTCCATAAAACCCAGCATAGCTTGGCCTCCAATATCACACTGGAAGATTTTAACTTTCCTTTTCTTAATTTGTATACCTCTTGTTTCCCCTGGGATCTGTTTACAAGAGCCTCAAAACAAAGCACATATTTAGCTTTCTTGAGACAAGATTTAAGGAAAGCATTTCAGCCAAAATATGTTGAATGGTTTGTTTCCCACATGTGCATGACTTGAACAATTCCAAACTGTTCTGCAAGATCCCAAAAACGTCCAGGGCCCGTACTCTGTTTGTTCCTAACCAGCAGCTTTAATGAGCTGTGAGAAAATGCGTTTTCAGAGAAACTGAAGCTCAACACTGCTACGGTCAGCATTCAGGCGTCCATACTTCCTCTCTGTTTTAAGGAATCAGGAATCACAAGACCTGAGATTCCAGTAAAGAGTTAATTCAGTCGGGGATGTTATTGTTGGTGCTCAGCTCCCACAGCCCTTCGTGCCAGAGATGAGCTGTGCAGGTTATTCTCTCTGTGGAACCTTCCCTTTGTCACATCTGTAAAGAGAGCAGGGACAATGGCTGGGAGATTGCTCTGTTGTGTCATAGCTATGTAGTAGGGCTGTGCCTTGAGTGATATTGCAATAGTCCATACATTGCAATTTCATCTTACGACTATCACTTGAAAAAAAAAGAAAAAAAAATGTGTTTTCAATTTTCAAATTAACTTTATATATTTCCTCATATGTTAACTTGTTTAGATCCCCAACTGTACCCTGGTTGGTAAACATCAGTGAAGTAAAGATGTTTACTTCCTGCTGCCACAATGTGAAAGTTTCCTGTCATTCATCAGATCCTTCCCACTGAGTCATAAACACGTGATGTAACATTTAGTTTTTGTTTGTCTCAGAGCTGCATCACCTGACCGGAGCGGACTCTACCCATATCATCCCAGCAGATGTTATTCTGTCTGTGACAATGAAGACTGACATCCCATATAACCAGGTAAGGACCATAACTTTATTAAATCAAAGAGTTTTAAAAAGCAAAAATATTTTCAATCAGTTCTGTCAAGTAAGGAATACCAATCTTTTACTGGGTCAAACAGGGGTAATGTGACACTTTGGCTAATACTTAAAAATGTAATTGATAGATAGAACTTTTTGATGTTCAATTCTGACGTTCAGGAAAAGGAACCAACAAAAAAAATTATTAATTAAAGTAACCATAACAGCGTGTACTGTATTTAAATACAATGTGCTGTGGGAAATTCCTTTCTGTACATGTCCGTAGTAGTTACTCAGAGCAGAGGAGACCATGTGGTCTGTTGAAGGACGATAGCTTATCTCATGTCACAGTGTCAAATTCATTTCATACTTACTTTCATTTTAGAAAACCTCCCTAGCATACAGAGTTAATAACCAAATAATGCAATGTATTTCACATTTGTAGGTGGTATTAACCTAATAACCTTTAGCTGTGGTGGAGATGAGGTTATCCATTATGAGGAGTAACGAACAGGGCTGAGGTCAAATAGTCCAAAAAATCCAGTCCAGTGTCTTTTCCTAAACACTTTAACTTAACATCAGTGAAAAGTGTCATGGGTTTAAGGAAAGATGGGTACCACTTTACAATAAGACTACCCTTATAAAGGATTCATAAATTGTTATTAATTAGGTTGTAAACACTTTATTAATCTTTAAAGGTGGGTAGGTAAGTTTGAGAAACCGGCTCAAGATACACTTTTTGTTATATTCCATGGAATGCTCTTAACATCCAGATAGCAATGAATATCTGAAGTGCTTTGACACAAATCTATAAAAAACGTCATCTGTGGAAGCCGTACAAAAACCACGGCCAATCATTTTAGCCGGCCCGGCTAAAGTAACTGGACGGCCTACCTGCCTGTCAGCATTCCATCTGTGCACAAACTTATCTCGTGCCCTCATTGGTCATGTGCGCGTTCGTGTGTGTTGGAGGAGGTATTTTCAAATTCTAGCGCACTCGAGCTGGTTTCTCCAAAATGACCTTCCCCACCTTTAAGAACCATTTATTAACCAGTTCTAACATAGACACATACATCAACACAGGCTCGCTATTTGGCAAGATGACTAAGCCTTATATTGGCACTAGCTTACTTCGTGTTCTTCATCAGCCAGCATCCTTGGTATCTGTTGTTCACTGAGTTGATTCCCCCCTTCCATCTTGATGTTTCTTGGCATCTCTTTATGACCATTTATTTACAAGTTACTAACATGTATAACTGCCAAAAGGGAGCGTTGTAAAGTGTAGAACACATTCCTATTTATTAATGAGTTACGACCATTTATAATTTGTTTAAGTTATATTAAGCCTTAAAGTTATGCATACATTAGGGCGTGGTCACATTGAGTGACAGGTCATTCCAGTGACTGCTGCTGTTAGCTTTCTGCTCTGCTAGCAGCTCTGTGACGCTATAGGGGCTCTGCCTGCTCAGCTCATCCGGGGAACATAACTTGAACTCTGCCGTGTTTGTTGTGCTGGTGCCTTGTGAACTATTGAAGCATTATAGCACAGGCCTTTGTCAGATGGTATATTACGCAGTTTTTGTTCTGCTTCGAATAGTTCTCTCTTTTTTCACCATACGTGTGTTTGCATCCCTGATAAATGGACATGTGTATTAAACTTAAAAACAATGCTCCCTTTCAGTAGTTATAAATGTTAGTGACTCATTAGATAGGTGGTGATATGTGTCACACTTTACAATAAGGCTCCCTTTTACCAATTATAAATGGTAGTAACTCATTAATAAATTGGAATGTGTTTTACAATTTACAATAAGGCTCCCTTTTGGCAGTTATACATGTTAGTAACTCATTCATAGATGGTCATAAGAGATGCTAAGAAACATCAAGATGGAAGGGGGGAGAATCAACTCAGTGAACAACAGATACCAAGGATACTGGCTGATGAAGAAGACGACGAAGATAAATGTGGGCTCACTATTTGGCAAGCAACCGGTCACAGTTGCCCTTTTTATCTCATGT
Source organism: Champsocephalus esox (assembly GCA_036324585.1). Classification (NCBI taxonomy): domain Eukaryota; kingdom Metazoa; phylum Chordata; class Actinopteri; order Perciformes; family Channichthyidae; genus Champsocephalus; species Champsocephalus esox. The sequence goes on from CM070493.1 coordinate 41,764,961, forward strand.
CTTATAAAAGCTTATTAATGATTTATAAAGTGTTCACAACCTAATTAATAAATTAATTACAAACTATTCGTAAACCCTTTTATAAGGGTAGTCTTATTGTAAAGTGGTACCGAAAGATGTAAAGCAGAACCATCAGGACTAGAAAGCAGCAAAGTCCGAAAATAATCTGATCCCAGATAAACTACAACTTTCCCAATATAGACTACTAAGAGCGCATCTAGATACTTCCTGTGTATTTGTATCATGTTGTTTCAGAGACCTGGCAAAATCAACAAGACTTTTTCACCTTAAACCTAGCCACACCCCCAGGCTATGTTTACTTGCAGAAGCCCCGCTCCCTGGGTCGAAGTGGTGGGCTGGCTGTTATCCACAGAGCAGAAATCCCGATAAAACAACTCCCTGTTGCAAATACAACCTCTTTTGAGTGTATTGCGTTTTCTTTGGCCGGATCATCACAGCTACAGGGTGTCCTCATATACCGCCCCCCCCAAAGCCTCCGCCATCTTCATGTCTGAGTTCGCTGAGCTGCTCACCTATGTCTGCTCCAGATCTCCATCCACATTACTTCTTGGTGACTTTAACATCCAGTCGACTCCAGTACATGCACCTTTGCCTCTGAATTTCTCTCACTACTTGACTGCTTCAACATCACACAGCACGTCCAAGGTCCCACCCACACCAAAGGTCACACGCTGGACCTAGTTTGCTCTATAGGCACCAGCCCTGACCAGCACGATAGCATCCCACCTAGCCTCCATTCCCCCTACCACCACAGTGGATGGCCTGGTTGCTCGCTACAACTCAGCTCTAGCCCTCAGCCTTGACTCTCTAGCCCCCCTCAAAACCCGGACTGTCTCCTTCACCCGTTCGGTCCCTTGGTTCACCACTGAACTCTGCGCCCTGAAGGCTTCTGCTCGTCGGCTAGAGAGACTGAAAACAAGAACTGGCCTCACTGTCCACCGCGAAGCATACCAGGACAATGTAAAGGCCTACAAATAAGTCCTCTCCCTGACTAGGTCTTCGTACTACTCCACCCTCATTGGCATCCAACAATCCCAACCGAGAATGCTGTTCTGAACCATAAACCGGCTTCTCCTCCCCCCCCATCCTCCAGGTGCTCTCGATCTCTGCTCGAAGTTTCTAGATTTCTTCCAGGCCAAAGTTGATTCCCCCCCTACTCCAACCGCACCCCAGCTGCAAGGTATTCCTCGTCCGCCTAGGTGTTGCCTCTCCACCTTCTCCCCAGTGGATGTCATCCACATTGCCAAGCTGGTCACTAAGGCCAAGACATCGACCTGCTCTCTCAGCCCCATGCCCACAGCCTTGGTCATGGCAGCTCTATCCACCATCTGCCCCATCATTGTTGACATTGTGAACTTGTCTCTGTCTTCTGGGCACAGTCCCACCCTGCCTCAAAACTGCCTCAGTCTCTCCAATCCTGAAGAAGCCTGGCTTGGACCCGGAGGACCTCAACAACCAGCGGCCGATCTCAAACCTCCCATTCCTGAGCAAGATCTTGGAAAGAGCAGTTGCCGCACAACTGCAACACCACATGTCATTTCATGAGCTCTACGAACCCCTCCAGTCTGGCTACGACCTCCTCATCGCATCTGATTCTGGTCTCATCAGTGTTCTCATCCTCCTGGACCTCTCCGTAGCCTTTGACACAATATCCCATAGCATCCTCCTCAGCCGCCTGTCAGACTAACTTGGCCTCAGTCACACAGCTCTTGCCTGGTTCGAGTCATACCTCTCTAACAGGACTCACTTCGTTACCATTAGTGACTGCAGTTCCCCTCCGGCCCCAGTTAACCAAGTTGTACCCCAAGGCTCTGTGCGTGGACCCCTCCTATTCACCATCTACATGCTCCCACTTGGTCAAATCATCCGCCAACATGGTCTCAGCTTTCACTCTTATGCCAATGATACACAGCTCTATTTCTGCACCAAACCGTTGTTGGAGATTTTAGTGGAGAACTTGTCCGCATTTCAAATCTCCGCGCGTCCCTAAAACAAGCTGGTTATATTACAGGAAGGAGTCCAGAGCATACAAGTAACCGTTTAACAATAATCTACTTTAATGGTAATATACAATGCAATACAATCAATACATTACCATACAAAACCATATTATATCATATGCATAATGTCAGGAGTAGGCCTACTCCTGGCTCCTGCCCACAGGCCGCCAGAACCTTCCAGTCCGAGCGACGCGAGAAGAGAGAGGGAGAGCAGCAAGCTGGATAGCCTTTAGTACCAACAGGGGTGGAGTTTCATTTGGGAGATACTAACACGCTGTCTTTTCTGCACATTTTTGCAAAGGCCTCCTAGGGAAATAGCCGTAAAATGTACACTCCATGACAAGTTCAGCCCATATCCAATGCGATGCTACATCGCAAAGGAATAGTCAGTCGCTCGAATGGGGAGCTCACAGGCTAGAAGGTTCCACTTTCCAACATTTAGATGTCAGATAAGCTACTCTGCCTTCCACATCATGTGTCTCTTTCTCACTCACACACACACACACCCACCCCACACACACACACACACATATATACATACACACATACACACACACACATACACACTCAAACACACTGCTGGCAATGATGTTGAGTGTTAGTCCAGCAGCTCCCTCTGCTGGCGGCACATGCAATTACAACATACATATATACACTCCTTAACACACACATACAGCTCTTAAAGCATATAATATATATCAGGCTACAGCCCCTGTATATGTTATGATGTTAAGTACTCTTTGGTTTCATGAAAAAAAGTGTTTATTTGTAGATATCTACTAAAGCATACAAATAAAGTGTGTAATGTAGGCCTGTTACTTGTATTATTGAGAGAGATATATTACACACACTGTTCTGCTTTCTGCACTGGCCTCAGCAGCTCTTCTCACTGTAAATCTTGGCTCACAATTAAAGCAGTTGTATTAAAAACATACATAGCCTAATATCCAGAGGAGATGCGTTTATTGTGTAAACAAACGGTCAAGGGCAGAAAGTCTGCACAACCCACTGCACCACACGCCCCAGTTACTGCTCCTCCAGACAGCCTCCGCGATAATCGATCGTCGACTAGCGGCCACATACGTTTCCGGGTTGCTGCCGGAGGACCAAGGAGTCCGGGACGCGAACATTTGAGAAATTACGAACGGCTCATTTCGGAGGACTCGCGAGCGTCTGCTTGACGCCGGGACGACCAGTGACCCTACCCTGTCGGGGAGGGTCGCAACTGCCCACAACTGCGTGCACGTCTGTGACCGCAGTTTTAATTATTATTGTTTCATGCCGGCTTTATAAACGTGGACAAATGTGAAAAGTATATTACTTCTTTACTAAGATTGGAATTGAAATTAAAAAAGGAAAGTGAAAGGAAATAGTTACTGAGGGTGCTCCTTATCACTCAAATGAATCAACATGAATCACAATTATTAAAATTGGTCAAACTATTTGAATAAATAATACTTTATGCAGTATTGTATGGTTATGCCTATACATCTTCTACTGTGCATATAATCATTAAAACATGTTGAATTTAGAAAAAAGTAGCTTAAGTGACATCACACAATTCAGTAAACACTTTTAAATGTCATCCTATTTTGATAATTGTACAGTAACTAATTAGCATAACATTCATAGCTCACCTTTTGGTTAAAGTTAAACACCTATAAGGACTTGGGCAAGTAATGGCATAAGATGTTACATGCTAAACTTACATGATCTGTGTTTGTCGGTCATCAACGTTTTTCTCCATGAACGGCTGAATGGTGCTTCACTTTAAATGTTGCAATCACAAGGAATTGTGGGAAAGCATTTGCTCCTTTCCTTTTCTAAAGGATGGTCCAGTGTATCCTAAGCTGAAGGAGATAACAAAGGATTTTAGAAGTTGTATGCTCATCGTGTTAATATGTGTTTTCTGATGCCTGCAGCTGGGGGACTTGGAGAGGAGGAGACAAGAAACCAACAGGAAAGCACAAGTGGTAAGTCACACACACACACACACACACACACACACACACACACACACACACACACACATACAATGATTTACTCCATGTTGGTCAATAGCCGCAGCTTGTAAGTGTCACCCCCCCTTGCAGTATTCCAGGTGTATTGTAGCTCTGGCCACTGTGGCGGCTCTGCTGCTGGCTGCCACCGCCCTCTACAACCTGCTGACCCCCAGGGCCCCCCCCACCCATCCTGCACCGAGCAGCAGCCCCCGCCTGCCCCAGGCCCCGTCCTGCTCAGACCCCTGCAGGTAACACACAACTGCAGACACACACAACTGCACACAGACACACACTCCATTTTAAACCGCAGCTCATAGTTTACCTTCTCTAGCTGCAAAGACCTTGCTCAGTCATGATGAAGCTGCAAGTATTTAAAATGTTGTATTATTCAAGGCACCTCTTATCAATGTTGATTCAAAAGTTAAGCTTTACAGTGAATTCCATCAAAAGATCTATAACAAGCAAGCACATTTATTTCTTGAATTTAATTAATTGTGGGAATGTATGAATTTAGTCAGACAATTGTTTTTAAAACATTTAGTCAATAAAATATAAGATGATGGCAATAAAGAAATATAAAATAAGGGCCCAGAGGAGTGTGTAAACTATGGCCTTAAGATGTGCTGTAAACATATTTCAGATCTATGTTACACGGTGGCTGTTTCAAATTAAAAGCATGAGATACAAATGGGAGGAAAAGGAGTCATGTTGCTCTGAAGATTTGTAGAAGACTGCGTTCACTCGGGGCGCTTGTCGCGGGGTGGGGGGGGCGCACGGGAGACCAGGAGGAAAAATGGTTATTAAAAAAAATCATAATTTGAAAAATGATTGATTCGAAAATAATATGACACAGTACAATTACGTCTGTGTCTCTGTTTCATTCAAGCTCGGCTCTGTGTGTGTGTGGAACGAGCCATGTTATGTGCGAGAGAGAGAGCACCGTTACCGGAGATTGTTGTTGTTAGCTTCTGGTGCTAGCGAGCTACGCTAACGGACATAAGGAGCTTTTTCAACAACAAGTTGAAGGAAAGTCCTCTCCTGTCAGACTGAGAGGCTCAGTGAACTAAAGGGTTCTCTGAGTGTTTAGATGCAAAATGCACTTTTGTACGTCTTTTATACATGAATATGTGTCCCCGGTGTGTCAGGGAACTCACCAAGTGTCAGAAAACACAACCCTCTCTCTTTTCCTCCATACCCAAATCTATAAAAACGGGGCTGCAACGGATCTGATACAGACTGATACAGATTTTAAAATTCTCTGACGTCAGGAACGAGGAGCTCCGCCTATATGGGCAACTCTCCACCTATCAGGGGAATGTGGGTTTGGGCCACGGCTGGCCATTGATGCTCGAAGGCGCTGGAGACGCTGTAGTACATATGCCAGGCCTGTAAGTGGCGCTGTAGTCTGCCACAAAAGCAGCGAAGAAGGCTTCCCGTGCATGGTTGCCATGGTTGCCCTTCTGTTTATTCTCCGCTGTGGCTCTTTTTCTCCCTCCCCGAGGCAAGCGTTTGCTTCTGCTGCTGTTATTCAATGCAATCCCTCCTTCGCTGTAATTCTCTCCGTTAGTCCACCGGCAGATGACAAACACCCGCCTCTTCCAAGGAACGAGGGGACTGTGCGGCAGAGTTTCAGTTCGATTTTTTTTACACCGGTCAACAATTAGAAAAGTGCCGGTCAAAGGTCTTCTTTGTTATTTATTGAGCTTTAAAACAAATGAATAATGACTATATAAGAATAAAACACGGAGGACGGAGATCTCTTTTCCTCCCCCTTCTTCTGACAGCCGCTCATTTGCATTAAAGCTGCGTCACAGAATCAGCCCCTGCAAAGACAGGGCTGGAAAGAGCAAATAGAGCGAAATGAGGCATGGCTAAAATGCAGGATCTGTTTGGTATTTTGAAAAAAAAACTATATTTATATACTTTATATAGGTATGGCCCTACAATATATTGTTCAAATATAGCATGATAGGTCCACTTTAACTTTAGTGTAAGTTATCTCAGTGGGTCTCAAACGTTTTTGTCACGATTAATGTAAACAATTATTTCCGAGGCACACGTTTATATGATCATTATAGTTATAAAGAAATGAGAGAATAAATGAAAAACAGGTTTGAAGTACTATATGACAGTAAAAAAACAATAAAGTTTAAAAGTGTGATTTGTAAAATATCCATAAAGAAAAAGTAAATCTGTTTACAATTCTGTTTCAAATGGGTGTTGAGAGATGTATCCATAGATCTCTTCATGTTGCTCTCAAAGTGCACCAGATTGATGCATTTAACTTCAATATTTAAAAAAAATCTTCCCGAAGGAGCGAGCATGGCCCCTGCAGTGCCACACAGGCTCATTGCAGCCACTAATGCTATGATAAGACACACATTTTTGGCAAATATCAGCATTTTCTTTCTTTTCATTTTTTAGCCCAGATTGCAAAGTGGCAAAGTATTATAATTTATTGTTCTAGCAAAGGGATTGTACAATTGTATTATGTATTTATTTATTTTTTACCACACAGAAAAACTTTTTTTTTCTCCAAAGGGGGGGCCTGACGGAAAAAGTTTGAGAACCACTGCACTAAGCCCAACTTTACACTCTATATAAAGTTGAAACTTTCTAAATACATTTAAAACATAACAGTGTTCCAGGATTGTTCTGTTGGAGAGCATCCCTGAAGGCCTGACGTTTAACTCTAGCACCCCCCACCCCTCCATCTACCAGGCCTGGCTCAACCTGATGGCCGAGGCCCGCAGCAGCGTGGACATCGCCTCCTTCTATTGGACGCTTACTAACAAAGACACTGGCACTCACGAGCCGTCGGCCAATCAGGTCAGCCCGAGCTGTGAATGGCCACATGGCACAGGATGAGTTTAACTCCTCAAAATATGTGTTTGATTAACATTACCTGACATTTACCAATATAAAATAAGTGTTCTATTTTTTTTATTATAGAAGCGTAAATAACATTTAATGTTCCGGTTGTTTTCTTGCTGTTCGCAGGGTGAGACTGTTCTGAAAACACTAGCTAAACTCTCCGGGAAGGTGTCAGTTCGTATCGCAGTGAACACACCACAGCACAGTCAGCCGCAGGACAACCTCCGACTGCTCAACGCCTCAGGTGACACTTTTGCTTTGTACCAGTGAGTCGAGACAAACGTTTCAGCTGTTGAGTCTACAACTGTAGTTCTTGTTTTTTTTTAGATGACATTTAGCTTGAATTCGAGGGCTGACAGTGTAAGAGCCAGAATATGTATTTGTTTCAGAAAATAACCAAATGAGTTTGTTTTATATGTTTTATCAAACATCACTTGTCATATACACTCACTGGCCACTTTTTGTGGGTACACCTGTTTTAACTGTGCGTTAACGCAAATATCTAATCAGCCAATCACATGGCAGAAACTCAATGCACTTAGGCATGAAGACATCATCAAGACGACCTGGTGAAGTTCAAACAGAGCATCAGAACGGGGAAGAAAGGAGATTCAAGTGACTGAACGGGGCATGGTTGTTGGTGCCCGACGGGCTGGTCGGAGTATTTCAGAAACTGCTGATCGACTGGTTCACACACAACCATATATAGGGTTTACAGGCAATGGTCCGAAAAGGGGGGAATATCCAGTGAGCCGCAGTTCTCTGGGAGAAAATGTCCTGTCGATACCAGAGGTCAGAGGAGAAAGGCCAGACTGGTTCAAGGTGATGGAAAGGCAACAGTTACTCAATTAACCACTAGATACAACCAAGGTATGCAGAAGACCCTCTCTGAACCTCAACACGTGGAACCCTGAAGCAGATGGGCTACAGCAGCAGAAGACCCCACCGGGTGATGTTAGAAATTAAAATCAATGTTTTGATGGCATAATGTAGCTTAAACATACCGTCAGTTTAAATGCTGTTTCATACTGAAAACCAGAAGTTCTCGCGCACAATGTCTGATGTCAAGCTTTTATTTTGAAAAACCTTCATCTCCGGTTAGCATTTAGCATGTGGCTAATATTTCTTTCTCTATAGAGGTGAACTTCGAAGTGAAATGACATGGAGTGATGCACACCGAAACCTACTGATTTTAACACTACAACTATAGACGTCGAGATATTATTGCTGAATATTAAAATGAAGGTACAGATTATTTTAATAAGTTTTGTTTAGCATATGACAACTTCCGGGACTACTGTAAATGATAACTGTCGTAAAGTATTTCCAGTGTTTTTAAAGTATTGAATTACAGCGTTAGAAATGTGTTAAATGTAAAGTCATGAAAGAGATAAGGAGGAGAAAAGGCGTGTTTAGATATATATTGAATGTACAATGTCTGAATCCTCTGTTATGCGCAACAACGGACATTAAATACGTGGAGGGTCGGCCCCCAGCAGCGCCAACCGGCCCACAGGGGGGAGCCAGCAGAGGATATTTAACAGCTGGAAAGGTGGTTCTCGCCCTCTTTTCTGCCCTCTCGAGAGCCCGAGAACACAGCTGTTGCTCTCACTGAACCATATTCTGCTTGTAACATTACCGCGCCTTTTATTAATTAGTACCCATTAGTACCCATTTGAACCTTCACAGAGACTCCATTGGTCTCCTACTTTTAAAGCTTCTCTCCTGGACGCGAGAATAATGAACAAAGCTAATAGTGACCCTCCTGTAGCCTCAGTTTCTGTAGGAACAGGAAACTGAGGCTACAATTCACACGTGCTCACCAAAATTGGACAATAAAAGATTGGAAATGTATTTTCTTGGCAAACTTTGTGACCCTTAGTACCACTTGAGCATGGTTTTAACGCCACAGCCTACCAGAGTGTTGCTGCTGACCATGTCCATCCCTTTATGACCACAGTGTACCCATCTTTTGGTGGCTACTTCCAGCAGAATAACTCCATGTCTCGAATATCTAATTATTTCCAACTGGTTTCTTGAACATGACTTCATGAGTTCACTGTTCTCAAATGGCCTCCACAGTCACCAGATCTTAATCCTATAGAGCACATTTGGGATGTGGTGGAACGAGAGATTTACATCATGTGCAGCCGACCATCTGCAGCAACTGCGTGATGCCATCATGTCAATATGGGCCCAAAATCTCTGCGGAATGTTTCCAGCACCTTGTTGAGTCTTTGCCACGAAGAGTTAAGGCAGTTCTGAAGGCAAAAGGGGGTCCAGCCCGGTACTAGCAAGGTGTGTCTAATAAAGTGACCGGTGAGTGTATATGTTTCGATATATCAAGTATTTACCTTGGTCAAAAATATCAATCATCTCATGAGATAGATTTTTAACCCTATTGTAGAGCCTTATTACTTTCTTTTGTGTACTGTAGCAGAAAATATCGACTACATTGTATACTCACTCTCCATGCATTCACGGCTGTCAGTGTCTCTGTAATTATGATAAATACTTTTTGTTTCAGGAGCTAATATCAGGGAAGTGAATGTGAAAAAGCTCACCTCAGGAGTCCTCCACACAAAGTTCTGGGTCGTGGACAAAAAACACATTTACATTGGCAGTGCCAACATGGACTGGAGGTCTCTCACACAGGTACACACACACACACACACACACACACACACACACACACACCACACACACACACACAGAGGTTATCAGTTAGAATGAAGTTTCACCAAATCAACTAACTAATTCAAGTATAGCTAAATACAGTATGTATTTGTTTTGTTTTGTTTTCTCATATGTGTAAATTAGATTTTGTTCACATTCCAGGCAATAATGTGTTAAACTCAATAAGAGGGTGTCTTGTAACCGATCCAAGCAGAATTGAGTTTCTTCTGCTTTTAAGAGGAAGTTTGCTCAAAATAGTTTTTGTATGTGTTGCTTCGGTAGTTGTTTTACTCTTTATTGCCACAGTTTTAAAATGCAGAAACAATTGAAATGTAAGATAATGTCCTGCTGTGGTGCAGGTGAAGGAGCTGGGTGCCGTGGTGTACAACTGCAGCTGCCTGGCTGCAGACCTGGGGAAGATCTTTGAAGCCTACTGGTTCCTGGGGGAGAGTGACACAGTGCCCTCACCTTGGCCCACCAGCTTCTCCACCAACTACAACAAGGACACGCCCCTCGAGCTGCCACTCAACAACACGCCGTCCAACGTCTACCTGTCGGTGAGAAACACACAGGGAGGTCTGTGAATGTCAGTATATTATTAGAAAGAGCCCAATCTGTTTAAAAGGGGCTTGCTGCATATTGTCCCTAAACTGACACCAGAACACGACTGTTGTGTCGCCTCACGTCTCCTGCGTCTTGGCCAACAGTCGCACTGGAACACACTGCAAAAACCTCAGCCGACGGCCAAGTAGCATGTATGAACTGCGCATGAGTGAGTGGCAATAACTCTCCTTACCAGCAGGCGGCGGTAGTGTGTATTTGTCATTCAAAAGAGGCAACAACCAGAAGACAGACTGCGTGATACAGCGAGAGAAGAAGAACAGACTGCGTGATATAAACAAACAAATAGCGTGCGTTCCATCTTCCCTCTACAGCGAGAAGCTCACGGGGCTTTCCCGAACCTGTGTTGAGATCTGGAGTTAAATGAAATCTCAGATTTGCCTTCTTAATAATTTGTTTGGGTCCCTCACTTCCGTTTCGCTTCTCATGCATTGATTCGCTAAGCTGAACAGCCAATCAGAGGGATTTATTTGGCCGAAGGCCTTTAGCCTTTAGCCTACCGATTCAACATGTATAGTAGTATTAGTTTATTAGTCCCCGAGGGGAAAATGAGTTGCAGCACATCACAGTGGCATTTAAAAAGTTAAGACAATACATCACTGACAACAACATAGACACAGATAAAAACAAACAGACATAAGAAAACCAGATATCGGCAGACATGACAAGGGGCCAATAGGCCCTCATTTGCGAAATAGGGGGGGACAGGGCCAGACCAGCTGGGTAAACAGTGCGTCCGAGCCATCATTTATTCAGGAGTTCGATGGCTTGTGGGACGAAAGACAGCCTAGATCTGTTCTTTTTTAAATAAGGGGCACGATATCTCCGCCTGGATGGCAACAGTTCAAAGTAAGAGGCAAGTGGGTGCCTCAGGTCACTCACAATATTGTGTGCCAATTTTAAAACTCTGTCAAATCAATATAACTAGACACTGTCCCAACCCGTTCATTAATATTGGGAGTATTGAATGTTTCCCACTGTGTGCAGTCAAAGCATCCCTGCAGGGCCATAATGCTGTCTTCCACATGTTGACAGTCTTAACTTGAGGTTTCTCCCTCTCAAGTAGCCTCCGATAGACAGGGCGTAGGTGGACTGCACTGTGGTCAGATGTCCCAAGTGGTGGAAGCGGGGATGCAGTGTAAGCGCCCTTAACAGTTCCAAAGCACATATCCAGAGTCTTCTCCTTCCTGGTGTGGCAGTCAACATACTGGTAGTAGGTACGCAGGGGATTTTTTAACGGGACAATTATTAAAATCTCCTAGAAAGAATTTCGGCGCATCAGGAGAAAGTGATTCAAGTTTCTGAGAGAGATTAAAAATGATTTCGGTGGCTTTGTTAAAATTTGCTTTGGGGTGTATGTACACCACAGTGAAGAGTAATTGAGGAAACTCCCTGGGAAGATAGAATGGTCGTAGAGAGACACACAGCAGTTCTATGTCCGGAGTGCACTCTAATCACCACTGCCCGACACCATTCGTCCCTGATGAGAAGACAGACTCCGCCCCCGCGTACCTTCTCGGTGAGGATTGGGTCTCGGTCGGTTCTAAACGCCGAGAACCTGGAAGGCTCTACTACACTGGACTCGATGTTGTTATCCAGCCATGTCTCCGTGATCGCTAAGATACATGCATCCCGATATTCATGCAGGTAGCGGGTGTTGGCTGACAGCTCGTCCGTCTTTGCTCTCAGGGACTTGCATTAATGAGTAGAGCGGTAGGCAGAGGGAGTTTATTTCCTAACCTTGTCAGCCGGTGACGGGTGCCTCCTTTGCATCCGCGTTTTCGCTTTGTGCGATAGGTAGAAGGGTCCTTTTTAAAACAGTTCGGTAGCGATCCAACACTGGATAAGAACTCCTGTGGCAGATCCGGAGATGTGTTGTGCAGCAGCAACAACGTTTCTCTGCTGTAATGTATTTCTCGGGCTGTGCCGCCAGCAGCATAGTCGTGGTTATATCCATGGGAGAAATAGCCGTTTAAAATCACTATAAACAGGCTGATCATGCACCACAGAGCGAGATCCATGATTTCTTCCATTCGGGGAGGTGACGAGATAAAAGGCAGTCACAAGCACTCAAGCAAACAAACTAAAACAAGCAAAATGCCAACGTGAAACACCGCAGGGCAGCCACTGAGCAGCGCCCCCAAACCGGATGTCGAATCCACGGCGGAAGGTGTCGGCACGGCCAAAAAGACACAACGGTGCGGGACACACCAATCTGAGTATGGCGACAGGACGCTCATCGACGGCCTGACATCTATCGACGGCCAAAATCGGATTGGCGTGTCTGGGCCTTTAAAGGTCCCATGTCATGGCCATTTCTACTGATCATATTTCCATTTTTGAGGTCTAGAATAGATTTACATTGTGCAATTTTCCAAAATCACATTGGTTTCTCACAGCATCTCTGTATCGTATGTGTATTCACTCTCTGTCCTAAACGGCTTGTTGGAGCTCCTGCCCCCCCCTGTGAGCCCAGTGTGCTCTGATTGGTCGGGACGTTGCGAGGCTCGCTGCTGCGAGGAGCGGGAAGGTTTCCGGGTCGGCGATACAGCAAGACACAGCGAAACTCATCCTGAGCACACACAAACACTCACAGCCGAAGTAAAATCAATAAGTGTGGCTTGGTATTGAGAAAGAAAAAGGTTTCTAACGCTGTGAGAACGGGTCTGCTGCGGAGAGCATTTCTCCGTGATCCCAATGCGTCTATTACCAGCGTTCAGGGAGCTCTATGCAAGTCAATGGGGACTCCCTGTTAGTTAGCCAAGGTGTGTGAGGTGCTCCGCGGATTGGTCCATTTGGGCTTTTCTGTGTTAGAGTTTTACTCGCTACAGGGTGTACTTTGAGGGTTTTGACTCTGCAGACCGTTTACATGCATAAAAACCTTCATAGCACACAAGGGGACGGGTGATAACCAGAAAAGCATGACATGGGCCCTTTTAAGGCCCACACACACCAAGCTGACAACAAAGAACACGTCCCGATGTAACACGACTGTTGTGTCGCCTCACGTCTCCTGCGTCTTGGCCAACAGTCGCACTGGAACACACCGCAAAGACTTGAGCCGACGGCCACGTAGCACGTACGAACTGCGTATGCGTGAGTGGCAATAATTCGTTATTCAAAAGAGGCAACAACCGGAAGACAGACTGTGTGATATAAACAAACAACAAATAGCGTGTGTGTTGGTCTTCGGTTTCTTCATTCCAGATCGCCATTGAAAAAAAAATGTCCTGGTGAGATGAAAATGAATAAGAATAGCCGTCTGTGATTGCCTTCTTAATCGTTTGTTTGGGTCCCTCACTTCCGTTTCGATTCTCATGCACTGATTCGCTAAGCTGAACAACCAATCGGAGTGATTTATTTTGCCGACGGCATTTTACCGACAGCCTACCGATTCAACTGAATCTGAGGCGGAAGGTGTCGGCACGGCCAAAAAGACACGACGGCGCGGGACACACTGATCTGAGTAGGGCGACAGGACACTCACCGACGGCCAGACATCTATCGACGGCCGAAATCGGCTCGGTGTGTCCGGGCCTTTAAGTGTATTTAATGCTGCTCCATTAAAATAAATCTGACCTTAATACTTTCATCAATCATAAATATTGTGTTTTACATTTGATTTCTTCAAGGCCTTATGATATCCTCCATAGCAGCCATTTCAACATATACAATTGCTGATCACTACTTCCATTGAATTACTACTTTGTAACACCTACGATGTTTCCTGTCAAATATGACCACTATAGGAAATGAACGGGTAACCCTAGATTATGTTCATCCATCAGATGGTACACCCCCACTTATCAACTAAATGTTGTTTTAGAATACATTTCCAGTGTCTATTGTTTTTATATTCACTGCAGTTATTCATGTCAACCAGTAGTCTGAGCCATTGTTTATAACTTAAAAGGGTGTTAAATAACACATGGTGATGATGAATGGTTTTTGTGTCAATGTAAGAGCAGTTAAAACAGACCAGTCAAATGTGACCGGGAACCCCAAGGTAAGGGAGGAGAAACGAGGGGTTAATTCATTATTACTTGACCTCTGCTCCTCCTCGTCATCTTAACAGGCTCCTGTATTGTTTTAAAATGTTGTTAGAAATGAACAGTTATTTACCCAGATGTGTTTCCTCTCCCTCAGAGCTCCCCTCCATCTTTCTGTGGAACCGGCAGGACTGGGGACCTGCAGTCCATCCTCAGTGTGATGGAGGACGCACAGAGCTTCATTTACATCGCTGTCATGAACTACCTGCCCACCATGGAGTTCTCTCATCCTAAGAGGTACAGCTGTTCAGTCCAGCCTCCCTGAACGCCTCATCTGTGGCTACTCTGCTCCTGAACACCTTTGTTTTAGTCTAATGTCTCCGTTGATGTAATCATGTTTAAAACTGGCTCCGGTAGTCACAATGTGGTTGTTTCAATGACAACACATGTTTGTCCTGCAGTGGGAACCTCGCACACCACAGGGAGCAAAGACATAGCTTGATCGTTATGTTCTGCTTGCATCTCAGCCTGAACTGTTAATAACATGCAGGCTCTCACTCATTATTACTGCTGAATTAAATGTAATTAAATACATTTCATACTAAAATCATCAGTGTATACAATAGATTGAAAGCTTTGCAGTAGCGGTAAATGCATACAAACTCATTTAATGTCCACTGTGTGGAGAGACTGCAATTAGTAAGAAGATGGTTGTTATGGCAACTGTTCAAAGAAGCAGCATGCTTCAGGTTCTCCAAATGATGTTGTCCCAGCACGATTTCTTTAAGAAATCTGGGACATTATTGGAATGAATGTTCTTAATATAATTAACAGCAGCCTTACTACAGGAGTAGTACCGACATGCCTCAAACATGCTGTGGTCCACCCTTGATAAGAAAAACAAACCTTTTTTAACAATTTTAGACCTATTTCCAAACTTCCTTTTCTGTCTAAAATTCTAGAAAAAGTAGTTATATTACAGTTGCAGTCTTTTTAAATGTGCATGGTATTCTCGAGGTTTTCCAGTCTGGGTTTAAAACCCTCCACAGCACTGAAAGTGCTCTTTTAAGAGTTTTTAATGACCTGTTTTAACTACTGATGCTGGTAACAGTGCTGTTCTTATACAGCTGCCTTCGACACTGTAGATCAGGGCCTGTCTCTCGTCTGAAGCATTCTGTGGGAATCAGTAGTACTGCTCTCGAGTGGTTTCAGTCCTACCTCTCTGGAAGCAGTTTGAATGTGACTTTAGCTCCTCCACTGCTCCTCTGCCATATGGGGTACCCCAAGGTTCCATTCTTGGGCCTATTCTATTCTCCCCACCTGCTCCCCCTGGGCGCTATCATAAAAGAATATGGCGTCTCATTTCATTTTTATGCAGATGATTCCCACATCTTGCTGCCCCTGAAAACAAATGACCCCGATTCTATGCAACTACTGGATGGCCTTGAACTTTTTTCATTTGAATGAAAATAAGACAGAAGTGATAGTGTTTGGACCCACTGTGGCCAACATGCCCCATGTATGCTTGATTCTCTGGTCCCATATATAAAACCCACTGTTACAACTCTTGGTGTGCAGATTGAACGGGATTTTAAATTGGATAAACAGATTAATTCTGTTGTAAAATCCAGTTTTTTTTCAGCTGCGAATGTAATCAAAGGTCCAGCCTTTCATTACATTACATGTTACTTGTTAGACGCTTTTATCCAAGCGACTAACATACTCAATACTGTGGACAATCCCCACAGGAGCCATTTGGGGTGAAGTGTCTTGCCCAGGGACACAGAGATATGCTGACTGCAGTGGGGTTTGAACAACCCACGACGCCACACGCCCCTTTCTTTTAATGACTCTGAGAGGGTCATACACTGGTTCATCACAACTAACTTGACTACTGTAATGCTCTCGATGTTGGAGTTAGCCAGGCTTCCATCTCCCGCTTACAGCTACTTCAAAATGCTGCTGCTGGCCTACTCACGAAAACACGCAAGCGCGAGCACATTACACCAGTACTGGCATCTTTACACTGGCTTCCAATAAAGTTTAGAATCGATTTTAAAATGTTATTGTTTGCCTACAAAGCCCTTAATGGTTTGGCCCCACCTTACCTGGCAGAACTCCTCCACCCTACATCCTCCCGGTCACTGAGGTCTGCTGACAGATTCCTCCTGTGGTCCCGAGGTTGACGCAGCGGGGGGGCAGGGCCTTTGCTGTAGCAGCTCCCTGGCTGTGGAACCGTTTGCCCCCCCGATCAGACTTGCTCCCACTTTGCCTGTTTTTAAATCTCGTTTAAAGACCTACTTGTTCTCCCGTGCTTTTGCAGACCACGTATAAGACGTATCAGTCTGTGTTTCTAAACTGGGGTTTTCTATTTTGTTGTGTTTTAAAATGTATGAGGGTTTTCAGCCTGTGGCTATAAGTATGGTTTTATTGTGTCGTGCTTTTACATTACTTTATTTTCACCCTCTAAGGACAGAGGGTGTCTGTGACGAAGGGAACTTCGTCACTATGGACTGACGGCTTCAGGCCGGGTAATAGGGCACTTTGGTGGCGTGATTGCACAGTATGTTGTCTGTGGCTGATGACGGTGTGCACATGGTGTCCTGTGTTGTCTCCTCCCCCCTCACCGGTGTCTGGTTGTGCTGATTGGAGTGGGTGTATTTAGGCTCGGTTTCTCTGTCTGTTGAGAGGGCTGGGTGTGTGTGAGATCCTTGTGGCTGCAGGATGTGGACAAAGGAAACAGCAGGATTGATTGAGGCGGTGAACTTTGTGCCCATGTTTTAATAAATGCCCACCTCGGGTCATATTTGTGGACGTTCTGCCTCTGCCTCCTTGCTTGGTCTGGGCCGTTCAACGGTCAGCTTCACAGTGTCGTATTGTCATACTGATATTCTGTACACACTGTGAAGACCACTGAGACAAATGTAACATTTGTGATATTGGGCTATATAAATAAACATTGATTGATTGATTGATTTTCGTCGGTTTTGTCTAAATGTATTTATGCTGCTTTTTTATATATTAATTGATGCAAAGCACTTTGGTCAACTCTGTTGTTTTTAAATGTGCTATATAAAGAAAGCTGCCAACATGTGTAATTAAAAGTCCTCATTTGAAATTCTCTTACTACATCATAATCTATTCAGAGTGTATGTAAACAACTGAAATGTACGAAGTGTTACTGTGCCTCATGGGAGTACCAAGAAGCTGCACAGAATAGATCAAGTTCAAAGTGATTTAGGACATGAGTTATTTGCATTGTTAATATGTCACGTGGTTATAATCTGCAGGTACTGGGCCGACATCGACACCCAGCTGAGGCGCGTCAGCTACGAGAAGCGGGTCAGAGTGCGCCTGCTGATCAGCTGCTGGACCAGCACCCAGCCCATCATGTTCCCCTTCCTCAAGTCTCTGGCCTCCGTGTACGACCCCAGGAGCAGACTGGACATCCAGGTGGTGAGTCGCTCTTCCTCTTTACTGGTTACTTTAATTAGACCTGCCAGGGACCAGGTTGCATCTGCTACTGAGAATTAATGTTGTACATGTTTTTATTCATATTTTATAGTAAACCAATAAAGTAGTGACATTTTGTTTCCCTTCCCAGAGGCTGTTTGTGGTGCCTGCCAGCCCCCAGCAGAAGGAGATTCCCTTTGCCAGAGTGAACCACAACAAGTACATGGTGACGGACAAGATAGCATACATAGGTGAAGCTGCTCAAAGCCTGCATGAACACACGCACATCTATCCTGGGGAGACTCTCTTTCGTGACAGTTGATTCGATTAAGAATCAAATGAATAACAGATAAATATGTATACAAATTGAAATGTAATACAACTATTCATACAAAGAAATATTATGCGATAAAAGTTATAAAAGATATTGTATAAAGAGTGTGCAATAAAAGATACAATTAAATAGAATAAACCTTTGTATATAAAAAAAGAAGTTTGAGTAAAAATGTGCACAATGTACCACAAAAAATGTATAATATACATGTATATTACAATATACATGTATATTACAATATACATGTATCCCTCCGCTGCTGCTCTCCCTGAGGTTTCTCCCATGTTCCCCTTAAACTGTGGGTTTTCTCTGGAAGGTTTTCCTTGTAGGATGTGAGGGTCTAAGGACAGAGGGTCTAAGGACAGAGGGTCTAAGGACAGAGGGTGTCGTTTTTCTCATACTGATATTCTGAACAATCTGTGCTGCTGTATTTGCTGTAAAGTGTCTCTACTGTAGGCTATTTGTATTATATGTACAGCACTTTGGCTCGACCAAAAATCGTTTATAAATGTGCTATATAAATAAAACTTGATTTGATTTGATATACACAGTGGTGTTTAAGTAATATCAACATATAAATGCTGAGGGGAGGAAGGACATCCTGTGGTGAATTTTGGGGGAATAAGTCTTTCACTGAAGCTTCTCCTGTGCCTGTCCAGCTATTAATATTAAAATGATATAATAATAATCACATCTGATTGTACACCCATAATATAAATCACCTTCCAATCAGCCTTGGAGAAGTGCTGAACCTGAATCGTGTGTGTTTCTGCCTGCAGGTACGTCTAACTGGTCTGGGGACTACTTTGTGAGCACAGCCGGCTCAGC
Organism: Champsocephalus esox; assembly: GCA_036324585.1. NCBI lineage: Eukaryota > Metazoa > Chordata > Actinopteri > Perciformes > Channichthyidae > Champsocephalus > Champsocephalus esox. Next base: position 41,783,760 of record CM070493.1, read on the forward strand.
ATTGGTCGTCAACCAAACAGCATCAGAGTCCTCTGAGACAACCGTCCAATCACAGCTGCAGGCCGTGTTTGAGAGGGACTGGGACTCCGCCTACAGCACCCCCCTCACTCAGCACTCAAACCTCAAAAACTTGTGTTAGTTTCCTCAGCCAATTTCACAGATCCTTCATCAGAGGGGACTCTTCAACACACATTGCCGTGCTATAGTTGCACGTTCATGCATGTTGCTCTATTCAGCTGGAACATTTCCTCTCAGCTGAGCGGAGTTTCCAAAGGAAGATATTTCACTTCCACAAAAGCTGCTTTATGCTTCAGTGCCAAACTTGACTGGAGCAACGTGCCGTCTTAAATCAGCAAACTGCTCATTGGCAGTCTTATACTACCAAGGGTGCCTTTTTTACATTTTAGAAAATATGTTTGCATCTCTTTGCCGTTGTTATCAGAACTGGCCTGGGATTTAGACTGCATGTGTGTGTTAAGCTTTGATGACTTTTCAAAATCAATCAAAACTCCTTTATTTTCTGCAACAACAGCCTCAGTGCGGGTTTTCTTTTTTCTTTATCCTAGCACACCTCAGGGAGTAAAGTGTTTTTCTTAATCTGCACATTACCTGGAAATAATTCAGCTCTCAGTCTTTATGACTGTTTTTTTAAATACGATAATTTCAGCAGTGTTCAAAATAGATACAGTTTTGCAGTGGCAGTAAATGTGGATTATAATTTCATTTCCACTGTGTGGAGTGACTGCACCTACCAATTAGTGAAGACGTGGTTGTTATGGCAACTGTTCAAAGAAGCAGCATGCACATTAAAAAAAATACTCTGGGGCAGTCATTATCTACGTGCCATCTTTATAAAGAAATAACTTTCAATAAATGAATTTCAATCAAACGTGTTTCAGTCTGTTTATATGTATTGGTGTCTCCACATATATTTCATTATTTTGCCTTCATCCCACTATTACAATAAAGATCCTATATAACTTAGTAAAGTGGTAGATTAGAGTCTCTGGCACTTCATTTGTTGGAAACAACAGCAGCATTCAATCAGCCCGTTTAGCCTGCAAAATAAAAAGTAAAATATTTTTAAAACCTTTGATGCTCTTCCTCCTGAAGCTCATCTTATGTGAAGTCAAGAATGTAAATAAGTCATTATACAATACAAGAATACACGTTACAGCCGTGTGAGGTATGAGATATTTGATTAAATAAAAGGTAGCATCAAAAAGCAAAGTCTTCAGCCTGAATTTGAAAGATATGAGAGTTGAATAGATATAACTATAACTTAGGTATATGGAGCATAATAACTTACTTAAATGGAAACACATGTGCAACTCATCTTACTGACTGTTGCTATTATTATTATTTATTTATTTATTTTGTAATTATTATTATTATTATTATAAAATATGTATATTTTGTACATGATATAGTGTATTATATTGTAGTATAGTATAGTAGGCCTACAGTATATTATGTTATGATGACCGTTGGGGCAGCTGGCCTGTCTCGGGCCGCCTGCTGGGATGTTCTTCCCAGACAAAGGGCTCTCTGTCTCCATACATTCCTCCAGTTGAGAGGAGGAGCGTTCACAGCACCGGGATGCACCGGCGGCGGTCACAGACAGCAGTTAGGCGGGCATGGCGGCACACCGCCCCGCATGTCCCGCAGGACCGGACGGTCTGTTACCGGACCTCGTTTAGTTTTTAACAGATAAAGTTTAATAATGCCATCTGTGTGTGTTGAGTGTTCCTGCGCGGAGAGGCTGCCGGTGTGCAAAGCGGGACTTTCTGAGGCTGAAAGTTAACGCAGAACTCCAAACAAGGGCGGAACGAAGGTATGAGAACATAAATCCAAAAGGGATTACATTGTTTTTTGTTAAGAATATTGTTGCACTTTAACGTAGTTCTTTGTACTGGGTTTGCGCGCCAACGTGTCCTACTTTACCATATATGGTATTGAACGTACTGACCCTGCGCTATTGGTAGACACACAGCATATGGCTCAGAGTGAGAGAGAGAGAGCTAACGGTGAACTGACACGTGGTTACATTACTCAACATTAGATTACAGTACATGTTAACGGACACTTTTATCCAAAGCGTTTTACCCACGCAGCAACTATTTGGGATTAAGTATTTCCCCTGCATGTTGACTGTGGGCTGGGGTCGAACCGGTGACCCTCGGGTTGGTACACCCTGTGCCAGTCAGCCATCAAGTTAGTTACAAATGGAAGTTTAGTTCAATTGTTGCGCCCTGCTGTTTCACTGTGAGGAGAAAGATACAAACAATTCACTCAGAATTTGTGTTTTTGAAACAATGTCAGTCGGTGTGCACTTTGCAGTGGTGGGATGTAACTAAGTAAATGTACTCAAGTAGGTACTGTTATTTCAGGAACATTCAAGGTATTCAATTGAGTAAAACCACACTTTAGACTTTTACCCTTTTCATTTAGTTTCCATGTGTGGTAATTTTCAATACAGTTATTTTACAGCTTTAGTTACTTTTCTACAAATACATGTTATAAATACAAAATGCAATTCAAATATTTTAGGATTGATAGGTTACATTTCCCATAGGCTACATTTTAATTAATCCTCCACCTTTACCAGCTGCAAGTTATGAACACGATGTTTCAATAGAAATATACAATCACTCAAACTACATAATAAATATAAATGTTTTGACTTCAACGTCTCAGTTTTTCAGTGTATTGTACTTTTACTTGAGTACGATTTTGAATGTAAGACTTTTTCTTTTCACATATATTCATTTTTGCACTACTATTGCTTCTTTTACCCCCGCTTCTGGTTGTTTTTCATCTTTAAACCGTTGTCTTTGTTTCAGATTAAGCCATGCTGATGTCCTCGGCCCTCAGCTGCCCTGCTCACTCTCACCAGGCTGGTTGAGGTAAGTTGACTCAAATGCTGCTACTTTATGCAGTCGGCAGGGTTTCTTCAGAAGTGTGTATCGTTACAATGACTTATTACTACCTACTACTATCACACTATTAAGTACTCTAAAGTAATCTCAACCTGAGAACTCTCCATATACTTTGTATCAACTCAATATCAAATGTGCAAAAACAGACTAGAGAAAATAAACATCAATAACTAGGATTTAAGGAAGTGTATGATGTAAGACAACAGAACAATGTCTCCTTAGAAATTTAAAAAATATTTTGTGTCAAAACGTGTCCTCTGCTCAGCATTTATTTAGTTAAGTCTTTATGTTAAAGTCACGTATAAAAAAGCCAATGTAAAGAGAGGAACCTTCACTAACACCATTCTCCTACTGCTAAAAACATATTTGAACATAAAAATAATTGAATTGTAATTCCTGCCCTTCTAATCATACTGTGAGTTCCTGTGGGAGGCCACTTGCCACGTTGCAGTTGCAGATTTCTGACACTGAGCTGCAGCAGCGCGGTGCAGGTTTGAACAGTCATGAGTGTCAAGCCCTGCACATTTCATATTGTCACTCTTCAGTGGTTAAGAAATTAGAGTCTGGAAGAATAGTTTTCAAAATATGTCATCAGTGTGTCTCCTCTGTGTGGGGAGGACAAGATGAGAGGGGGGCTGGTTCTAAGAATCATGGAGGAGCCGTGCTGTGTCGCTCACATCTCTGATAAACTCAGTTATTACAGGGAATGAAATGCTTTCCATTTCAGTTTGTGTACAGGTAGTTAATAAATCCTGTTTTACTACCTCTCCTTTCTTACAATGTATTCAGTTCCATCCCAGTTCGGTCCGCTGGATCTGTCTGTTTCTGGTGTGTCTGCATGAGAGGACCAAACACCCCGTCTCTGCTGACCCAGAGACGTGCAATTCATTCAATACTGACCCAGAGCCCGCTGCATAACGTACATCTATGATCAGACTCAAACCACGCACACTCTCTCTCTTCTTCACTTCCCAGTGTTCTGCATTGTTCAGTTTGTCCTCAGTGGTATGTCCAACATGTCCCAGTATGTTCACTGTGCAGTGTCATCAGGGGTCTTGTAACGCAGCAGAGCCCCACCCTGGAGGTTATTCGTGTCTCCTGCTAACCATCCAGCCCAGTGTGGTGTGTGTGTGTGTGTGTGTGTGTGTGTGTGTGTGTGTGCACTCTACTCATTCACTGCAGTATTGTGACAGGTATCTGCTTGTGTCCCTCTTCATCAGATGCTCCAGCTCCACACGAAGCTGCAGGAAGGACCAAAGCACGTTCAGCAGGTGCTGTGTGTGTTTGATACAACTCCTGTGAGACACTGACAGAATATTGAGTGGAAACCTTAGTTGAACTTCCCCAGAACAAAGTGTTTCCTCTGATACATTGAGACGATGTGAATTTGGTTTCTTTATTTCCAAAAAGAAATACAAGTAACTTGAGTTAAACGTGAACACATGGTGTAGGGCTGTGTGTGTAGCAGAGGACACACACTTGCACCTTAATTACCATGGTGTCCTGTCAGTGGACAGATGTGGTGACGAGGGTGCAGACAGTGAAGGTGGAGTCCTGTCCTGGAGCATGGCTGATCTCCTGCCTGCTCTCTCAGGACTCCACGACACAGGAGCTCTGGAGGGATGTTTGGGGCTCTTTCGATGTGAGGAACAACCAGAGCTATCGGTTATCTGAAGTGTGCTGTATCTCACACACTTATCTGAGCCTGCACACCAGGGCTGCTCCATCATGGCAACAATCATAATCTCCATTATTTGGGTCAATGATTGATATCACGATTATTAAAAATGACTATCCATTTACTTTGAAAACCCCCTACTGCACGCACGCACACACACACACACACACACACACACACACACACACACAGTGGTATGTCCAAAATGTCACTTCCCAGTATGTACACTTTTCAGTGTCATCAGGGGTCTTGTAACGTAGCAGAGCCCCACCCTGGAGGTTATTTCTGTCCCCTGCTAACCATCCAGCCCCCACCAGTGTGTGTGTGTGTGTGTGTGTGTGTGTGTGTGTGTGTGCGTGCGTGCGTGCGTGTGCAAACTATTCTCATTTTCTATGCAGTACTGTGACAGATTATCTCTCTCTTCATCAGATGTTCCAGCTCTCCACATTTCTTCAGGAAGGTCCACAGAACACTCAGCAGGTGCGGGTGTGTGCGTGCGGGGAGGCGTGCGTGCGTGCGTCCTCAGATCAACGTGTTTTCTATGATCCATTAAACCCGAGTCGATGTGAATTAGATTTTCAAAGTTTTAAATAACAGAGGGAAGGACATGATGTGTTACTGTCAGAGACATAGTAAGAACAGATGCACTTAGTGAACAAGCAACAAAACAAGCAGCTCTTGAAACATCACATTTAAAGAAAGCAACTAGAAACAATACAGATGAATGAAAAGTGTCGGGTATCATCTGCATAACACAAGAGATAAGGTGAAAAACGGCCGACGATTAAATATATTAAAATCAAAAACATAATGAAGAAGAGAAACTCACACCGACGGCGTCTCCCTTGGCGTTTTTCTTTATTATTAAAACAATGAATGAAATACAACTTGACTTAAACGTGAACACATGGTGTAGGGCTGTGTGTGTAGCAGAGGACACACACTTGCACCTTAATTACCATGGTGTCCTGTCAGTGGACAGATGTGGTGACGAGGGTGCAGACAGTGAAGGTGGAGTCCTGTCCTGGAGCATGGCTGATCTCCTGCCTGCTCTCTCAGGACTCCACGACACAGGAGCTCTGCAGCAGGATCTGAGGATGGATGTGTGACGTTGCATCACTTCCGATAAGGCCAATCCATTGTGAAGAGTAGCAGCTCTCATCCCTGGGGATGATAATAACACTGTTCTGTTTGGCACGTTGTGAAAAGTCCCTTTTGCTGGCTCTTCAGTTCACTTTAACAAGTTGATGTAATGGCCACAAGGGGGCGCTGTTTGATCCACAGTCAAAGCTTAGGGCGTGTTCTTATTGTTCAAAATTCATTTCTATTTGATAGTGTTTAGATATCCTACTATTTAACAAATACAAAAATGAAAAACCTAAATGTTTAATTATGATAACAGCTGTGCAGAATGTAACAATATGTAATACTTTAAAAAAATATAAAATCTATATAAGTGATCTGGATGATATTCGGTGTGTGTGTGTGTGTGTGTGTGTGTGTGTGTGTGTGCACTCTACTCATTCACTGCAGTATTGTGACAGGTATCTGCTTGTGTCCCTCTTCATCAGATGCTCCAGCTCCACACGAAGCTGCAGGAAGGACCAAAGCACGTTCAGCAGGTGCTGTGTGTGTTTGATACAACTCCTGTGAGACACTGACAGAATATTGAGTGGAAACCTTAGTTGAACTTCCCCAGAACAAAGTGTTTCCTCTGATACATTGAGACGATGTGAATTTGGTTTCTTTATTTCCAAAAAGAAATACAAGTAACTTGAGTTAAACATGAACACATGGTGTAGGGGCTGTGTGTGTAGCAGAGGACACACACTTGCACCTTAATTACCATGGTGTCCTGTCAGTGGACAGATGTGGTGACGAGGGTGCATACAGTGAAGGTGGAGTCCTGTCCTGGAGCATGGCTGATCTCCTGCCTGCTCTCTCAGGACTCCACGACACAGGAGCTCTCGAGGGATGTTTGGGGCTCTTTCGATGTGAGGAACAACCAGAGCTATCGGTTATCTGAAGTGTGCTGTATCTCACACACTTATCTGAGCCTGCACACCAGGGCTGCTCCATCATGGCAACAATCATAATCTCCATTATTTGGGTCAATGATTGATATCACGATTATTAAAAATGACTATCCATTTACTTTGAAAACCCCCTACTGCACGCACGCACACACACACACACACACACACACACACACACACACAGTGGTATGTCCAAAATGTCACTTCCCAGTATGTACACTTTTCAGTGTCATCAGGGGTCTTGTAACGTAGCAGAGCCCCACCCTGGAGGTTATTTCTGTCCCCTGCTAACCATCCAGCCCCCACCAGTGTGTGTGTGTGTGTGTGTGTGTGTGCGTGCGTGCGTGCGTGCGTGTGCAAACTATTCTCATTTTCTATGCAGTACTGTGACAGATTATCTCTCTCTTCATCAGATGTTCCAGCTCTCCACATTTCTTCAGGAAGGTCCACAGAACACTCAGCAGGTGCGGGTGTGTGCGTGCGGGGAGGCGTGCGTGCGTGCGTCCTCAGATCAACGTGTTTTCTATGATCCATTAAACCCGAGTCGATGTGAATTAGATTTTCAAAGTTTTAAATAACAGAGGGAAGGACATGATGTGTTACTGTCAGAGACATAGTAAGAACAGATGCACTTAGTGAACAAGCAACAAAACAAGCAGCTCTTGAAACATCACATTTAAAGAAAGCAACTAGAAACAATACAGATGAATGAAAAGTGTCGGGTATCATCTGCATAACACAAGAGATAAGGTGAAAAACGGCCGACGATTAAATATATTAAAATCAAAAACATAATGAAGAAGAGAAACTCACACCGACGGCGTCTCCCTTGGCGTTTTTCTTTATTATTAAAACAATGAATGAAATACAACTTGACTTAAACGTGAACACATGGTGTAGGGCTGTGTGTGTAGCAGAGGACACACACTTGCACCTTAATTACCATGGTGTCCTGTCAGTGGACAGATGTGGTGACGAGGGTGCAGACAGTGAAGGTGGAGTCCTGTCCTGGAGCATGGCTGATCTCCTGCCTGCTCTCTCAGGACTCCACGACACAGGAGCTCTCGAGGGATGTTTGGGGCTCTTTCGATGTGAGGAACAACCAGAGCTATCGGTTATCTGAAGTGTGCTGTATCTCACACACTTATCTGAGCCTGCACACCAGGGCTGCTCCATCATGGCAACAATCATAATCTCCATTATTTGGGTCAATGATTGATATCACGATTATTAAAAATGACTATCCATTTACTTTGAAAACCCCCTACTGCACACACACACACACACACACACACACAGTGGTATGTCCAAAATGTCACTTCCCAGTATGTACACTTTTCAGTGTCATCAGGGGTCTTGTAACGTAGCAGAGCCCCACCCTGGAGGTTATTTCTGTCCCCTGCTAACCATCCAGCCCCCACCAGTGTGTGTGTGTGTGTGTGTGTCGTCGTGTGCGTGCGTGCGTGCTGCGTGTGCAAACTATTCTCATTTTCTATGCAGTACTGTGACAGATTATCTCTCTCTTCATCAGATGTTCCAGCTCTCCACATTTCTTCAGGAAGGTCCACAGAACACTCAGCAGGTGCGGGTGTGTGCGTGCGGGAGGCGTGCGTGCGTGCGTCCTCAGATCAACGTGTTTTCTATGATCCATTAAACCCGAGTCGATGTGAATTAGATTTTCAAAGTTTTAAATAACAGAGGGAAGGACATGATGTGTTACTGTCAGAGACATAGTAAGAACAGATGCACTTAGTGAACAAGCAACAAAACAAGCAGCTCTTGAAACATCACATTTAAAGAAAGCAACTAGAAACAATACAGATGAATGAAAAGTGTCAGGGTATCATCTGCATAACACAAGAGATAAGGTGAAAAACGGCCGACGATTAAATATATTAAAATCAAAAACATAATGAAGAAGAGAAACTCACACCGACGGCGTCTCCCTTGGCGTTTTTCTTTATTATTAAAACAATGAATGAAATACAACTTGACTTAAACGTGAACACATGGTGTAGGGCTGTGTGTGTAGCAGAGGACACACACTTGCACCTTAATTACCATGGTGTCCTGTCAGTGGACAGATGTGGTGACGAGGGTGCAGACAGTGAAGGTGGAGTCCTGTCCTGGAGCATGGCTGATCTCCTGCCTGCTCTCTCAGGACTCCACGACACAGGAGCTCTGCAGCAGGATCTGAGGATGGATGTGTGACGTTGCATCACTTCCGATAAGGCCAATCCATTGTGAAGAGTAGCAGCTCTCATCCCTGGGGATGATAATAACACTGTTCTGTTTGGCACGTTGTGAAAAGTCCCTTTTGCTGGCTTTTCAGTTCACTTTAACAAGTTGATGTAATGGCCACAAGGGGGCGCTGTTTGATCCACAGTCAAAGCTTAGGGCGTGTTCTTATTCTTCAAAATTCATTTCTATTTGATAGTATTTAGATCTGATTGGTCGATAGCATTTTTGCGGACCTCTTTGATTACAGATTTGAAAACATCGTTGCTTGCTTTAAAAGTATCACACTTCATGATGTCAAACCTTGGAAAGTATCTAGATATCCCTGCCCTAATGCCAAAGGAACTGCACACTGAATATGTTTTGCCGTTTGATGTCTATGTCTGGACCGCTGCGTAAAATGGAGGGTTTCTGCTCCGTTACTTCTCCGCTGCTTTCTTGTTCCAGTTTCAGCCCAACGGTATACTGTTTTTCTCAGACGCGGAGGGATACTGACTTGGTGTGAAGTAACTTACAATTCTACCCGTGGTATACGCTCAGTATATCACGGTTAAGAACCAATCAGATTGCTTGATTTGACTTGTCCGTTTTATAAACATTTATACAAATGTATAAATACATTTGTATAGATTTTAAGATCTTTTCATAGTTCATACAATCATACGTATTGGGATCATTGGTATTAATGTGGACCGGAGGGAGAGGGTGACGAGCATAAGTTTCACTTTCCTTTTTTATTTCAATTCCAGCTTTGGTCCTGAAGAATATGTTTCTCTGTTGTCCACGTTCATAAAGCAGAGCAGCAGCATCAGAGCACGGTGCAGAGTCTCTAGATGAGTTTACAGCAGTCCCTCGTTCTTATTGAACATCCATGTTGTAGTCCGCTGTGTAGAAAACTGTGGTTTCCATGGTTTCCCCACAGCAGCAGACGCACATTCAGGACGTCCGCTGGCGCATTATAAACACGTCGGATAGTGAAAGTGCAGTCGATTCTCTAAAGTACCGCAGTCTCTTCTCCTAAGTCCTTTTGAATTCTCCTATCCACTATCCCTTAACCCCGTGACGTTTCACTCAGAGGTCAAGGAATAGACGATAGGGTTAGAATTTAGGAGCTGATTTTTGGATTATCGGAACGCAACCATGGTCTTGATTCTAACTAAAGGACTCTCTCCCACAGGCAGGATCAGCGTTGGACAAACAGCACAGCAGCCAGAGAAAACTGAGGAACGACTGCAAATCAAACTGGATTTACTTCATGTGTTTTGTATAATATGTGTTCATATTGTATAAAACTAAAGCAGGTTGCTTTAAGCATTCATGTTGCCTTCTATTATCATTGATATGGAAAATAATCAAAATGGGGCCAAATGTCTAGATGAGTCACTTTGTGTCCTTAGGTTCTACAGCTGGACTTCAAAATAAAGTAAATCAGATGTTCTAGCTTTCATCCCCTCTTACTTCTGAATATTATCAACCAATTTAGATCATTTTTTAATTCTATCCTATTTAATCAGTTGAAAGGGCCGTTAATGGCTCTGAAGGGCAGATGCCAACCTGTTTCTCTGGGTCTCCAGTTTTACTTGTTTAAATATTTGACTCATACAACAATGATATGTTTTCATAAAATGGCCTCTATGACAACGCTTTCTTATAAAACTTGCACACATTTCAATTTGTGATGCTAGCCAAAACATTCAAAAACCTTTGATCTGTTCTCTGGGTGATCCTGTAGAGAACATTTCATGGCAATCCATCCAAAAGTTGTTTCAATAATAACCACATTGCTTTAGTTCATCATGGTGGTACTAAAGAACACTTCAGAGGGACACATTCTCTGGGAAATAATAATACATTTGATTTAAAGCGCCTTTCATGACACCCAAGGACACTGTACGATTTGTTAAATATTCTAAGGTAAAAGCAACAGAACATGATAAAAACACAAACATACCATCATGGAGAGGACAATTAAAGTTGACACAAATGATTGGGGAAAGGTATTCAGGGGAGACAGATGATAGGGAGCACGACAGAGAGCAGGCTGATCTGAACAGGTGGGTTTTGAGGAGGGACTAAGTTATAATAACTCAATTATTGGGATTATTCAGATGGACCAAAGTGGTGGCACTGCCAACCCCAGAGTCATGTTGTGCATGGTGGGACAGGAAGGACAGAAGAAATAAACAAGGGAAATAAAATATGAATAAAGATTTAGACTATGCTATATATTAAATCAAGTTAATTTCTACAAATAATTAATCGATTTAACTATTTTTAAAAATCATAACTTTCCACCTCTGTAGTTAATCAGACATTTTAGGCTGGTTATAATTTTGGACACTTATGGAAGCTTGAATTCAAGAATTTAAAGTTACATGGTGAGGATTGCAAAAGGTCATTTTGGGCGTAGTATTCCTTTAAACTTCTAGTAGATTTCCATACCATACGAATTATGTGGATTCCAATGGCAATCTTATAGCCTATGGATCAAAAATACATTTGAGCTTCTAAACCTAGTCTAGCCTAAAGCTTGCGCTGCCATCTGTCATTGCCCTGAAACAAACGTTCATATGCTTTGGTTTGATAGCTGTCGCTTCCCTCTGCTGGACCTTCTGACAGTTGTATCTTCAGAGAAATTATTATTCATGGCTCAGGACTAATTATTGGTCTGTCTGAACGGTGGCAAAGTAGAGAAGTGCTGTCGCTAACATTTTTAATCTTGAAGGTCTGAGCTGTGAGTGGGCAAGAAACCTGTGTGATCCTTGTCGTAGCAACTTAAAATCAGCTGCTGTCTTGAGTAAAAGATGAGTTAGGCAAATATGCAAAGAAATACATTATCGATATAAAGTATTTTTGAGATCTTCGTTTTAATGCTTGCAAGTGTGGCGGGTGGTCGTTTTTAAAGGCAGAGCCACCCAAATACCAAAATGCCTGACAACGCCAGCTGGGGAGTTTCGCCCCTGCAGGAGACATTTCATTTACACCTCAGAACTAAGAAGGCTCTACAAGTTCGTGACTGACGCATACAAGACAGAGACGTGGTTCAATAATGAAAAAGTGTAACAGTTTATTTCAATATGTCACACGTGTATTTGTTTATTCTTGGTAAAAACACTATATAGAAAATTACTAAAATCAATGAGGGGAAAAGGGGAGTGGGCAGATGCCAGCCAGGGGGAGGCAGTCTAACAGGGCTGTGTCCCACTTACCCACCACCGGTGCTCACTGCAAACCAAAACTCACTGCAAATCAAAACTCACTACAAACTGTTTCCCAGTGCTCCTACCACTACAAGCCGTGAAGGGAATCAGACTGTGTGCCTAGCCTCCACCACTAGGTGGCTCCAACTCCACTACAAGGGGCAAAGAAATAACAAATGAGTGTAAAGCAGAAGAAACAATTATCCAGTTGGTCTAAACGAGCAAACGGTAAAATACAGTAACATCCTAAAAAGACAGCAAAACTAAATTGAAACAAAAACCTAAATCAAGCAAAACAGCAGCTGATACCACCTAGTAGGAAGACTAGGGGTTACGTACTGTAACCCAGTATCTATGAGTATAGGCGCAGCCTAATGCAATTGAAAAAACCCAGACATTACTCACTCTGACAGGCTATTCAGCACAAACAGACGCTGGGATTTGCGTAACGCAGCCGTGCGTGCAACATAGCATGCCAGCGCACGCACGGGACAGAGGAGATGAGATGTGGCTTCCTCCTCTGATGTGTGAGGCGGAGGAAATAAGCCATCCAAGGTTATCACTCTCGATCTAAACGAGCTTGTGATCACCTTTGGCATAAAAACCGGGTTGGGGCGCAAAACAGCTGAGCTGCCATCTCCTTGGATCTGGAGACATGACGGAGCCACCGAGAGAGCAGACAGATCACTCACCCTTTAGCTGATGTCAGAGCCAGGATCAGAGCTACCTTGGCTGACAAGAACTTCAGGGGGACCTGATCCAAAGGTTCAAATGGAGCTTTACTCAGTGCGCACAGCACTACAGCCAAATCCCATTGAGGCGCTAAAGCGCGTGATACCGGTCTGAGTCTCTGTGCTCCTCGTAGGAAACATTTTGTCAGAGGTAAACACCTGCTGATCTCAAAACCTACATGGCATGAAGAAATGGCAGCCGCATATGTTTTTATCGTGCTATAGGCCAAATTCCTGTCCAGCAACAGCTGGAGGAATGACAGCACGTGAGGCAGGGGACACGCAACGGGGTCCAAGCCTTTCCCTACACACCAACGCTGTCCATTTGGCTGTGTAAGACGCCCTGGTGGACGCGGCTCTAGATCCCTGAATAGTACTCACAACATCTTGAGAGAGGCCGAGCCCCTCTAAGTGTTCCCGTTCAGGGGCCATGCCCACAAACGTTGGCCTAACACTGGGTGACCGCTGATTGCTCCCTCCACCTGGGAGAGAGCATTCCCGCGCCACGGAATTTCCCACGGTCTCCCTGACAGCATCCGCTGTATGCAGGGAAACCAGGACGCTCCCGTGCGCTCCGGTGCTATTAAGACCGCTATCAGTCGCTCCTCCTGCACTCGGTCCAGGAACCGAGGGATCAGAGGGACTGGTGGGAAAGCGTACAGTAACACCCTGGGCCAAGGTCTGTGTGCGAACGCATCCACCCCTAGAGGGGGGTGATCCTGCCTTCTCAGGGAGAACCAGAGAGCACATTGCGCGTTCCCGCGGGCAGCGAACAGATCCACCTCCGCTCTCCCGAACCAACACATCCTCATTCCCAGGTCGGCCTATGTTGATGTTATGTCAAGTCCCCTGTGTCGGCTTTTTCCAACGCAAGGGGGGGGGCCCTTAGCGTCCATTTTCAGCTTTCCGGGATGTCCATATGCTTCTATGGACGCTCATGGAAGCACGGCCTTCGTTTGTGTCGGCTGCCCTTAAAGGCAATGTGAGCGCCGATTCCCATTGGATAACGGAGAATTGTACACCCGGAAGTAAGTATTCCCCTTACTGTCGATTGATTTTACAGTGATATCTGCACAACTCATCGACTAAAAAACACCAGATTATCCTTGTTAATTACACAACATCGATTGGTTTAAATTGTGGGCAATGCTTTTGTATTTTTCCCCTTCGATTCGGAGAAACTCCTTTCGGAGTAAAGGATGGCAGAAGACCACTACACTACCCAGAATCCCCAGCTATCGTTTGGACTACACCATGTGCTCTGTTTGACAAACCCCGTTTTTTTCACCATTCATTCCGATGGCTGGCGTCTATGTCACATGATCTTCACATTTCTCCCTGCAGAAAAAGAAAACATGGCCGAACTTCGTTTTATTCTCGGTGGAAAATGCCTATTTTAAAGTTAGTTTGGCCATTAAAATGCGTTTTGATGTCATTTGATGCGAGAAATATGAGTTGTTATTTCAGATGATGTGTGCAGTGGATGTACATGATCTTTAGTTTGCTAGTTATTACGAAGATTACTTCAGGAAATCGCGACGTCTTCATTGTTACCAAGGTGATTGCTAGGGACGCTGCTATCGATATTATTTATGTTATGTTGTGTAACTGTTTAATGGTGTTATCTTGATTGCTACCCCCTTCCCTGTCAATGTATAGTGTTGGTCCACAACGCAAACATATTAGTTTAACAAAATCCGCATCTAAAGATAGCCTTCGTTATTTTCCCCTGTGCAATTCCAGTCTCACATCTCACAGCACATCGTCATTAACAAATAAATACCGGAAACAGACCGAAAACTTAAAAAATACTTTATTCCGAGTGTGCTTGCTTTTCTCTTTGAAAGTCATCACATAACGGCATTGTAATACACGGTTCGGCTGCATTAAATATTACATATCTGCTGTAGTTCTGTATGTATAGAGCCCTGATGAGAAGACCTCTAGACAAACATGAGGAATTGAAAACGTGACGTGGATCATAAATATATCAGCCATTAAACAACATCTTACATTTCTTTTCACACAATACGTCTCCTTGCAGTATCAACACTAATTCGGCTGACTTTTATATTTGATCCAATTGGTAGATAGGCTGTATTTACACCATAAAGGTGCACAGCTGATATAAAAGGGACACCTAGTGGTTAAAGCATGTTATTGAATTTCATTATTTTTATTATTAGATATTAATAGGATCCCTATAAAGTATATTCATCACTCGTTATTCTCTACTAATAGTTAATTAAAGACTGTATATAATGACTATTTTTCACATCCCTTTCAAGATTTCAAGATGATTTAAGGTTTATTGACATATCATATAGACCTACACAACTATGGTGTAGTTATGCATTGAATGAAAAACTTGGGTCGCAGGTTCCTCAATAGTGCATTACAAGACATCTATCAATATGTGTGCATACCTCCAGCAATGTTAACTATGTTGAAGCACTTATTTTAACTGATATTATCCCTCTGGAGTCGGTGGACGCACCGGCGCGTCCAGGTGCGCATAATTTTACGTAATTAATCATATATTTTTCGATTATAAGTAGAAACATGATTCAGATATCCGCGGAATTGCTGGAAGGGTAGCTTTCCAGCGGTATCTCCTGTGAAACTTAAATCAGGGCACAGCAGCCAATATGGCCGCTCAAAGCAGCTTGACTGTACACTGTGTGGGATTGGTGGATTTGTGTGTCCGTTAAGGAAATCTCGGCCGGCAGCCATCATGGTCTGAAATGACCAATGGACATCGAGACCAACAAGTAAAACAAACATAAACCACGTGTCTCCCATCAGTTTACGTCTGTGTGGAGAGAGAGAGAGACAGAGAAAATGGCTAAAAAAAACTTTACAGTGGCCGACTTCGCTAGAGATTTTTTTCGCTAGCAGCAGTGAAGATAGAGCCTCAGAACCTGAAGTCTTCGACTCTTCTGAAGAAGAAGAACACAAAGACAACAACAAGGATCCATTTGGACATGGGTAAGTGTAAACATTACAGTAATAGTGTACTGGAAATGTGTGGGGAATACCGCGAAAATGAACAATAGGTTTATTGATATATATTTGTTATCGATAGTCATGAACTTTTTCTTGGGACAAAATAGACTCCATTAGCAAACGTTCACTCTGTGTTAACGTTATTTTGATGTGTAAAAGTGAGATTACATGTGTAGATGATTAAATTAATCATGTATTCGTCCCACAACGGAGACATTTACAGTGACATGTGTTTGCCATCGATTATTTTATCATACTGTTCTGTACAAATGAGACTTTGTCATAGATGTATTTATGTGTGCCTGTTATTATTTTACCGTCCTGTACAGATGAGACTTTGTAATCAGATGTAGCCTATGTATATGTGTGTCTGTGATTTTATACTGAAGTAAAGTAACTGGAAATGTTATCAAAATGGTCATTTGCTCTGACTGTGTGTGTGTGTGTGTGTGTGTGTGATATCAAGAGAGACTCCTTCTGCAGCCTCCCAAACTTTCTTTTTATGTGTGCATTGTTATTTGTGCTTGAGCAACATTTTACTTGAACTGTATTTCAATGAAATTAGTTGTAATTATTGTCCTATATTTGTTTTACAGAGATGTTTCACAGCTGTCTGGGCCTAGTGGCCCACAGGCGGCGTTTATCCAGCAGCCACAACATCCATCTGTGCCGGCCCCCAGGTCAAGATCTACTGTGGCTCAAGCTTCTTCACTAGAGCCATCACCACCAAGGACCAGCAGACCAGCATCGCTACAGCTGCCTCCACCTCCATCTGCGGCTGCCACCAGGTCAAGATACACCTCGGCACAAAGGCTCCACCACAGCCATCACCTTCAACCCAGCCAGCAAGGAGGTCTCGTGGAGGTCTCGTATAGCACTTGTACACCCCACCTACACAGCAGCCCATGCACCATCACCCCCACCTACACAGCAGCCAGACCCACTGTCTTGGAAGACAGACAAAGACTGTCTTGACATTTATAATGAATAGTTGGTTGAAAGTTCTGATGTTCAATTTTGTAAATAGTGAGATTTTCCAGTTTCTTATATTTATATAAATAGTTGGTTGAAAAAAACCATATTTATAATAAATTGTTGGTTGAAAAAAAAAGGTTGAATTCTCAATTTGTATTTGTACACATCACATGAACCTTGGTATGTAATAACTAGTCATTATTCAGTCCTGATGTATCTCAGTCCCTGCTGTGGTGAAAGTAGAGTGATAAACACCTGTTTTACACAAAATTCGAATGAATTTTCTTTTCATTTTAGACATGAATTACACATTTATATACAGTGTAATTCAAATATGTCACTGCTTTTGTGATCCTAAGACTTTGGTAACCAAATCTAAAACACCAAAACAATTCGATCACATGAGTAAATTTGTGTTTTCACAAGAGGTTTTGAAGATTTTCCGAAAATTGGATGTAACATTTTAAGCTTTTGAGCTACTTATCTCATCAAACAGTGCTCTAAGGTGAGTAATTTGCATATATAGCAATACCAGAGATTGTCCTGAACATTTTGATATTTAACACATGGGGTGCCATGTTAGAAGAAATACATTTAAAAAGGGGATTTAAGAAAACGTAAAAAATTCGAGAAAATACCCTTAAACATAATGTATTATACTCTTATAAGATGTATGTAGATATTTAATCTCCGGCCTTGTCAGGTATTGAACAATCAATAAATAGAACACAGAATTGTTAAATATAAAACACAGAATTTGTGTGATTATACTAAATGATTTACAAATAAACACAACTGCATATTTAACTGTTACACATGCTGATGTAACGCAAATGTTCCAACTTGGGATCAATAAAGTATATCTTATCTTAAGTTGATCGATGGCTACTGCCATATTTGCAAAATGTGCCTCTGAACCTTGACAAGTGCATGTTTCAGGCTTATCAATTAATGTAATGTAATGTTATCACAGGGGTCACACACATAAGACCAGCTGTTAAATAAAGCTCTTCTGACCTTAGCTGGCATGTGGGTATATATATTAATACTGCCCATAATGGGCACAAGCAATTTTCACCCATTTATTAATTATATGTTTTAAATGTGAGTGTTTCCTGTCCCCTAAACCTCCAGGGATGTACACAGTTTAATACTGGCAACTTCTGATTATGGGAAATACGAAAACGTATTTTAAAACTACAACTCCCAGTAGAGACGTGCCATAGATAGAGAACATGTTGCGAAACAGAATAGCCAGCATGTGTAGTTCTGGGGACGGGGTGGGGGAGGGGGGGACGCGGTGGACCCGTTCAAATCCAGTTTTGGACAGTCTGCCGTGGTTCCATCCCATTTCAAGTGCTGTTCGAGAATCGGCGTAACCCTTGGAGCACACTCTCCAATCACAGAGCTTGAGGACTATCACGGGGTTTGTCAAACAGAGCACATGGTGTAGTCCAAACTATAGCTGGGGATTCTGGGTAGTGTAGTGACTTCTGCCATCCTTTACTCAGAAAAAATATTTGTTTCTCCGAATCGAAGGGGAAAAATACAATAGCATTGCACACAATTTAAACCAATCAATGTTGTGTAATTAACAAGGATAATCTGGTGTGTTTTAGTCGATGAGTAGTGCAGATATCACTGTAACATCAATCGACAGTAAGAGGAATACTTACTTCCGGGTGTACAATTCTCCGTTATCCAATGGGAATGGACGCTCACATTGCCTTTAAGGGCAGCCGACACAAACGAATGCCGTGCTTCCATGAGCGTCAAATCCCGCTGCAGATGGGAATACATTGCAATCAGTTGAAAGCTATTTGCGTCCCTTTATGACGCTGAAGGAGCCGAGGAGCGTCACAACTGGACGCCACGGACACTGACCAAACGTCGCTCCTGGACGCTTAGGGAGTAAGAGTGTGTTGCTGACGCCTGAAACGCACACTGGTGCATTCGGTCCGTCTGTCGGGCGACAAACCGATCTTTGGTGGGAGCCAGCATGGGTTGCCGTCCGGTAACCGTGCTGGCCTGCCTAGCCCCAAAGAACGCTGTGAGGTTCGGCTCTAGAGGAGGCACGGTTGGGAAACCTACATCCGTGAATCCCACCACTCTTGTGAGGGGCACGTATGTCCCTATCGGAGCCCTCATTGCTCCAGGGTCCGCCGCCGCCCCCTCCTGGTACTTCCTTATGGCCGGGAAGCGTGGCCAGACCGGGTCACTCCTGACCATGTGTACCCGGGAAAACACCCCGGACATATCATCTGGAGGGGAGCTTTCCTGAGCTAGGGGAACGGGGACATTTCTCCAGGCGGCCGCCTTAGATATAATCTCCGGAAGTTCCAGGAGAATCCCTCCAATCGACAGCAACGCCGTGGTGGCGGAGATAGGGATCACGGGATCATACACCGGACCTACACCGGGTCCCATACCTGTCTCCTCCGTCCGGAGGGGAGAGATAATGGGGGAATCACCAGGTGATCCCTGAATGGAGGGGACGTAGTCGTCCGACTCGTGCCCGCCATTCGGATTCAGGAAGTCAAGGGCTTTGTCCCCGGAGTACTCCTCCTGGACGGGCCAATCGTCTTCGGAAGCAGCCCAGCAGCGAGAGCGTCCGCTCTCTGCTGTCTGAGGGCCAGCGGGAGACGGGCACAATGCAAGCATGATACCCCGGGAGTGAGAGCAGCGTTCACATACTCTATTCCCAGGCAGGACTCACACTGTGAGTGCCTGTCAAAGCTCATAATGTAGCCCAACCCGCATACGAGGCAATCCCTGACGCAACCATGACTTTCCTGCCCAGTCTCCATCTTACCAGAAAAACAAAGCTTTTTAGGAATGTTTGCTTTTCAGTAAGTAGCTCTTAAAAGAACTTGTTTTGCCTGTCAATGCTTCTGCAACGGAGTGCTGAAGAAAGGTAGGAGTGGATTGTAGGGCCTACTTCCTATTTATACGGAAGTGAGCCTGGAGTTTTGGCCCACGTCATAGGTGGGCGTGGAATAAGTCTGTCAGTGCTGCACACGTGCAGTGGGGTTTACCCAATAGCGATAGCCTTAGAGGGCGAAGCCTTATACGATATAGAACACATTGTACATTAGATTACAATACAGAAGTACACATTTAAATCTTTCAACTTTAATTTAGGTTCTCCGATTAGAACACTGAGCAAGTGCATTGAGCACATCACTGATTGGATGACTCAGAACTTTCTCAAACTGAACAAACAAAAAACTGAGATCATTGTTTTTGGAGCAAATAAGGACCGACTAAAAGTAATCACAGAGCTTCAGTCGGCAGACTACAAAGTAACTCAAAAAGCAAGACATCTGGGTGTAGTGATGGACTCAGACCTGAATTTCAACAGCCACATTACAACAGTCATTAGGTCTGCTTATTATCACCTGAAGAATATATCGAGGATTAAAAAACTATTGTCACAACAGGACTTAGAAAAGCTTGTCCATGCTTTTATCTTCAGTAGACTCGACTACTGCAATAGTGTCTTCACAGGGATCACTAAAATCTATCAGAAAGCTGCAGCTGATCCAGAACGCTGCTGCTCGGGTGCTCACTGACACTGAAAGAGTACTACTATAAAAGTACTATTGCTAGTTTTTAAATAATTACATGTTTAGGACCAAAGTATATTGTTGAACTCCTGCATAATTACGAGCCATCAAGGTGCCTCAGGTCTTCTGGGCCGGATCTGCTATCGGCTCCGAGAGTGAAAACAAAACATGGAGAGGCAGCATTTAGCTATTATGCCCCGACACTCTGGAACAAACTACCCAAATCATGCACGTCCGCAGAAACGCTTACTATTTTTAAATCGAGACTAAAAACATATCTCTTTGCCACTGCTTTTAATTGAGATGCTTATATTCAAACTACAGTAGCCTATGCCTTTTAAACATGTATTGTATACCTGTGGTGTTTATTTGTATTATTTTATTATATTTGCTTTGTAATGTCTGTTGTAAAAATTGTATGTGTTTTTAATGTATTTATTCCTAAAAAGTATTTTAATTTGTTTTGTAAAGCAGTTTGAATTGTCGCGTACAGAAAAGTGCTATATAAATTGCCTCGCCCATTATAATCGTACCACTACTTGGTATGATTAATACTAAAGTACCAAGGACCAACCATGCCCGGTGCCGTGGGAGGGCCAGACCCTCCCATTTGACATTCCTGCCCTCCCCCAATAAACACGTTTTTTATTATTTATAACATTTAAAAAATATATATATATTTTTAATTCTAAATAAACTGTGAACTTTTATGCTACGATGTATATGATGTCAGATAGTAACTAAAAAAAAAGATCGCAGGCTACGTCAAATAAATGTATGTGTCTGTTGTGATTTGTGATTCGTCCACATTTAGACCAATCACAGCGTCACACTCTGCCACCTATTCTGGATTTGTTTATTGTGCATTCTGTAAACTCCCATTTCTGTTTGAATTACAAAATGGACAGCAGAAATTGGCTTAAAAAGGATTTATTAAAACGAAATAGCGATGAAAGAACTGCAGCCGATGGCGCTGCTGGCGACCTGCACCTGCCGCTGCAGCAGCACGCCTTAATGTCACGAGCTGGACCTCGGCAAACCCCGTTTTTCCTTGTACGTACGATGTGAGGGTGTCGTATTGTCATACTGATATTCTGTACACACTGTGAAGACCACTGAGACAAATGTAACATTTGTGATATTGGGCTATAAATAAACATTGATTGATTGATTGATTGATTGATACGCGAGGAAACAAATAAGGAAATGAGTACTTTGGTGCCGATCAGCTGCACGGAACCGTTATTACGTGTCAGCTGTCGTTGATATTATAGCTTTTTTAGCTGTCAACCAACTCCCTCTCAGAGGTGACCACGGTTCACTCCACAGCATGTCCGAGGCAGGCAGTGGGCTCTTCCTGTCGCTGTTTGAGTATACGCTGCAGCACAAAGATGCAGAGTTGGCCAAAATAATGTTCTAAGTTAGCTCGGCTGAGTGAAAGGATGCACCTGCAGTGCATAGGAACATAAACCATGCCCAAGGCGGGCTAAACAGTTCATCTTCATCGTCTCCGTCTCTACTATTTCTCTCAGAGTGCAGCGATGAGGAAGCTGCCATCCTTACCCAGTGTGCCTTGCTCGTGATGTACCAGTGTTTGTGCTGCCACGCACACAATGTTTCAAAAGTGGTTTCTATGTTGCCCTTTATTTGTGTATGTATTTGCGATAAGTGTGCATCTTTACGCAATGCTGTTGGCCTTGCTGTTTGATATATATTGTGCCGCAGGCCCGCAGCACATGACGGTTTTGTGTGCCCTCCCATGAAAATCATATGCCCTCCCTTTAGATTTGTTCTGGCGCCGGCTCTGGGACCAACACACATCCCTCCAGGTTAACAGGAACTTCAGGCATCACATTTGGCCAAAGGAACACCAGGTGGACCAGGATACAAGCTGAATGTACAAATGAATGTAATTCAGTGCTAATATAAGATGCACATGAGGATTAAGTTGCTGATCAAACATGACATCCAGTATCTGACAATGTACCTACCCTTAAGGTGGCCAACAAGCAGGCAGCAAACAAACCAAAGGCTGCCATGATGCCACAGGTGCCTTAAATACCCCTGAGTTAATTAGGGGTTGGCTCTGGGGGAGGAGTTGACCTACTTTAGGTGATGGTGAGTTCAGGGCCTAGAGATGGGGAACATAGTGCTGCGTATCAGGGCTGTGAAGTGCAGAAAAGGGCCAAGGAGGTGCAAAGTGCAAAACAAAGTCTCATATGCTGAAGCAACAGAAAAGGTATCACTAAACATAGCTAGGAAATCCCAAGTAGCAGCAAGTATATTCTCTTCAAAAGATTTCCCAAACTCCCACAGGCAAAGGAAAGCTCCACAAAGTGTTCACATAAGTGTGTGATAGGAGACGATGCATTGATTGATAATAGGTTCAAATGTGTGGCCTTTATTGGAAAAGTGGTGAATGTTGCTTTGCAACAAACAAAAAAGAGGTCAAGACTGAAATCAACAGTGGAAGCAGCAGGTGCATTTTTGGGGATAAAGGATATAACCGTTGAAATGATACATGATATGCTAGCCCCCAATAATGATGATTCACAGAGTAGTGAATATATTAGTGGTGTTTCTCATTCTGCAGTGGAATGCTAGAAGCCTTATTGCAAATGGACGAGAATTCAAGACCTATATATATTAGTTAAAAGAAAAACCAGACGTTATTTGTATTGAAGAAACATGGCTGAAGACTCACTTGACTTCATAATTGGGGGATATAGTGCTATAAGACAAGATAGAAATGATGGTCAGGGAGGGGATGTGCAATCTTTATCAGAGAAGTAATGTCTTATAGTAGGCTAACATTTAAGAACAGTCTTGATTTAGAAATAGTGGGTGTAGAACCTTGGGTTAATAAAAGGAAAATTAGTGTCCTGCATTTTTATAATCCATGTAATAAAGACAAGATAGAGGAATTAGACAGACTTTGTCAAGGAAATGAAATAATATGGTGATTTTAATGCACATAATACGATGTGGGGAGGGAGATCAACAGATTACAACGGACAGGTGGTGGAGGACTTCATGGAGGCAAAGGAATGAGTTTGTTTAAATAATGGGCAAGGTACAAGACTCCATTTTAGAGATGGAACAGAGTCTGCGATCGACCTAACTCTGGGAACAAGTGAATTAGCTTCGGGTAGCAGTTGGGAAGTATTGGCAAATAACAGCATTGGGAGAGATCATCTTCCGATTATAATCAAGTTTGATGTAAGTAATGTGGTTGAGCTAGCCGGCATAATGAGATGGACCTTTTCTAAAACAAATTGGGAGATGTTTGCTAAATGGTGTGATAATGAAATTGATAATTGATATGGCAGGAAGTATTGATGAAATAAATGAGCAACTTACTTAGTTTAATCAGACTTTAATCAAACTATTGGGAATAAAACTGGCAAACTTAGTAAATGTGTTAAGATGGTACCGTGGTGGAACAAAGAATGTAATGATGCAATCCGAAACAAGATCAGGCTGTTTGGAAAGCTAAAACAAATTACACAAATTATTAGAATAAAAAGGCACAGGCTCAGGTAAGGAACATTGTTGAAAGAGCAAAAAGGAAGTGTTGGAGAGGATTCTGTTCGAGTATTGGGAGAATTACGCCATTAGGTAAAGTATGGGGAATGGTTAAGAAGATGAGGGGAATTAGACGGTAACCTGCCAGGGTTATGTTAGAGAATGGAGGGGAAATTGCCACTGGTGCTATGGATGGAGAAGGCAGAAATTCTAGCTAAGAAAGTTCATTCTTCTGAACATTTGACAGAAGAAAGTAAGATCAGGAGGCAGGAAGTGTTAGATGAACATCCTAATGTAAATGAGGAAAGACATTTGTCGGAGAGTGTTGTAAATGTACCTTTTTCTATTCAAGAGTTGAGAAGAGCACTAAGTAAGTGTAAAATGACTGCTCCTGGGAAAGATCATGTATGTTACATACTGTTGGCCAAATGAAGTGATTTTGCATTAGGAAAGCTGCTGGAGATGTACAATAACATTTGGGAGAAAGGGAAGCTGCCAATAATATGGAAAGAGTCTGTCATTATTCCTATTAGGAAACCAGCCTGTCCTCCTACAAAAAAACGACCAGGCCGATTGTTCATGCCCTTAATACGACCCAGACACGTTTTAAAGTGTATGTTGTTTCTTACACGACCACTAGAGGTGCTCTAGTGTTCGTGTAAGAAACAACATGCTCCCGGCCCGTTCATTCCAAACGCTCCGGAGGGACGTTTATTCACAAATAACCCTCTCTGGAAAATCCTAAATTGTGGAATAGTTTGGCCATTAAAATGCTTTTTGATTCGATTTCTGGCGAGTAGTGTATATTGTACTCTTAGAATCCACGTCCAGTCGATGTGTAGGATCGATAGTTTGATAGATATTACGAAGATGATTTGAGGTCTCGCCAGGAGAACGTGTACTGTATATGGGGCAGCTTCCATGTAAAGTTAGCGTGGGTGAAAACAGTTTTTTCCGGTCTCGAAGTTTTCATAATAAAACCGGATATATTCCCCTCACTGTCAAATGATTACACAGTGATATCTGCATTTCTCATCCACTAAAAAACATCAGTTTATCCTTGTTAATTACACAATATTGATTGGTTTGAATTGTGTACAATGCTTTTGTGTTTTTAACCTTCGATTCAGAGAAACAAATAGTTTTTTCGGAGTTAAGACACTACAGTTTCAGAAGACACGACACTACCCAGAATCCCCAGCTATCGTTTGGGACTACAACATCCGCCTTGCTTTACAAACCCCGTGATTAGTCATCAAGCCCTGTGATTGGATGTTGGAGTGGCAGTGCGACAAGGTTACGCCGAGCGTCAACAGCTCTTTGAAATGGAACCTCTGCAGACTTTCCAAAACTTTCCCCCGGAACTGCACAAGCTGGCTATTGTGTGTTTCGCAACATGTTCTATGGCACCTCTCTTGATAAGACGTTTTCGTATTTCCCACAATTAGAAGTTGCCAGTATTAAACTGTGCACACCCTGGAGGTTTAGGGGATACGAAACACAGTGGTGTTATCAAATGTTAAACATATAATTAATACATGGGTGAAATAATATACCCACATGCCAGCTAAGGTCAGAAGAGCTTTAACAGCTGGTCTTATGTCTGTGACCCCTCCTGTTGCTCATTGATAAGCCTGAAACATGCACTTGTCAAGGTTCAGAGGCACATTTTGCAAATATGGCAGGAGCCATCGATCATCTTAAGATAAGATAAGATACTTTATTGATCCCAAGTTGGGAAATGTTTTTGTTACAGCAGGATACTACTTTGTTCTACTTTTACTCTACTACATTTATTTTAGTTACTTTGCAGATTCTGATTAATGATGTGAAATATAAACAACCCTTAAATCAGACTTTAGTTCCACCTGAGTCAAATTCAGGGAAGGTGATTGTCAAGTGCCAAAATAAACTATGCAATATATTGGACGTTAAGTACTTTGTCAGACTTCATATTTATCTGTGGATAACCCCAACGTTTTTTTACTTATTCAAAAGAAGACCTTAACTTAAAGTATTCTTTAATGTTTAAATAAAGCCTTATTAGTTTGTCTGTTTTGCACCTCCTCCTGTTAATATCTTTGGACGTCCTGCACTAAACTCTTTTATTGTAGAGATCACTACAGTATCTTCTTGATATTTTCTATTCTATATTTCTATCTTGCCTTCTACTTTCCCCCTATTTTGAATGTAGGCTACTCTTAATATTGACATTTTTTCATCAAATAAAACATATTCAACAACAAAGTTCAATAACGTGCTTTAACCACTAGGCGGTGTGGGTTAAAATAACAATGGTGTAGTAAAACATAATAATATCAAACATGATATGACTATTAACTTTATTGTGAAATTAAAACAGAACGGTAAAGGAAAATACAGTTTCAGTCTCTCGATTTGAAGCTTATGCATTGTAACATGAACCTGTATAGACCTGTAACAGTTAACTGCATGAGGAGTTGGAAAGGTAGTAAATAATATCTTAAAAACTACAAGTCCCTTTTCTATCAGCTGTGCACCGTTATTCCTTGTATTCCTCTCCATGTTTGCATCGATTCTCCCATTTTTCTTCCACTGTTCATGTATGACACACGCTCCGACATGGACCTGAGATTGTGCATGTGAGTCAATCCTCGCAGACAATGCATGTACACGCATCACTGTAGAACGGTGCTCCTCGGTCTGCGAACAGCCAGCACGGCTCACAATAGGCACAGTCCAGGGTGGGGGGGTAACACAGCCATGTCTGTGGCAGTTTGATACCTGCTCTGGTAGTGGTGGTGTAATACATCTCGGAGAAACACCTGTTTCCTTGATGTGTGTCTCTGGGGAATGGGCCGGTAGGCCTACATGGGCCAGTTGCTATAATATAGCCTTTGATCTTGGGGTCGGGGGTCTCAATAGCGCCATAGAGTCCTCTATCGGTTGGGGGCGGGGCCCTTGCGGGAACTGTAGGACCACCGCCGGGCACAGCCATATCCTCTCCTCCTGGCTCATGGCTGGAGAAGAAGGTCGCACAGCTACGGATACAGCTTCACTTGTGGAGCAAGACGATGGTGAGGCAGGTGAGCTATCGTTAGCCTCCGGCTCCGGCTGCACGTCAACATTACCAACGTTAGCGTTCGATTTCGAGGACAATGTATGACAAAAAAAACTGTCTAATTTTGTCTGTTTAGCCTTTACATCTCCTTGTTCTCTCTTGTCCTTTCTCTTTTGAGCGCCGCTCTTGTGTTTTGGTTTGCTGTACATTATAAATGCAAGCTATTCAATTTGTTATAATTCTGCCGATCTTGCTGGTGCTATAGCTGTGTAGTACATATAACTTTTGGTGTTGATTAAACGGTTCGCTCGTCACGCAAGGTATCACATGACATGAAAGGGAGCAAGGTCATTGGACAGACAAGTTAAAAATTAATTTAGGTTGCTAGGTTACTTTGAAGACTGCGTGAACCAGTCAATGCCATTGGGGCACCAAAATAAAATATATATAACAAAAAATTGAAAAAAAGATATATATATTATATAAAAAAAAATGTTGCATCGGCCCCTGGACGGCTGTGGGCACCGGTGCAATGCACCGGCTGCACCGTCAATAGATACGCCACTGGTTGTAGCTGTATTCTTTGATGTGGAAAAAGCTTACGATATGATGTGGAAGGAAGGATTATTAATAAAACTGGACATTATGGGTCTGCGAGGTAACGTATATAATTGGATTATGGATTTTTTGTTTGGCCGTGCCATCAGAGTCCGAGTTGGCAATTGATATTCTCGAATGCATGAAGTTGAGAATGGAACCCCGCAGGGGAGTGTAATTAGTCCTCTTTTGTTTTCTATTATGATAAATGATAGGATCTGTAAGTCACTTTTTGCAGATGATGGAGCTATTTGGA
Organism: Champsocephalus esox; assembly: GCA_036324585.1. Taxonomy (NCBI): domain Eukaryota; kingdom Metazoa; phylum Chordata; class Actinopteri; order Perciformes; family Channichthyidae; genus Champsocephalus; species Champsocephalus esox. The sequence goes on from CM070493.1 coordinate 41,811,547, forward strand.
AAAGGGGTAGAAATGTAAATTATATTGTAGGTAAGATTCAGGAAGCCATTACGGAAATTGAAAGCTGGTCTCTGACATGGGGGTTTAGATTGTCGGTGGAAAAAACTGAAACTTTATTTTTTACGAGGAAAAGGATAGGTGAGGAGGTTAGGGTAAAACTGTATGGACAAGAACTAAAGAAAGTGAAGACATTTACTGGGAATATGGCTGGACGAGAGAGTCACATGGAGTATTCACATTGATAAAGTAGTAGATACATGTAAAAAGGTTTTAAATGTTATGAGGTGCTTGGCACTAAGTGGGGGGGCTGATAAAGCTGCTTTGAGGAACGTATACAAAGCCTTAATTAGATCAGTCATAGAATACGGACTAATAGTGTATGGTTCAGCTGCATACTCTTCTATTCAAAAATTAGATAGAGTCCAGGCACAAGCACTAAGGATATGCTGTGGGGCAGTCAGATCTACACCAGTGTCGGCACTTCAGGTAGAGGTCGGATAAATACCAATTGTTTTGAGGAGAAAACAGTTAATTGTTAATTACTGGGCAAATCTACAGGGCCATAAAGATACTCACCCTACTAAACAAACTGTAAAAACAAGTTGGGAAAGTAACTAAACAAAAAAAGAAAGTTTTTGTGTTTGTGTTTCGGAATTATGTAAGGAATTCAAAGTTAAAGAATGGAATATTAGTCCGACTGTGTTGATACCAGCTGTTCCACCATGGTTCCTGTAATATATGTATCCTTATTGAAACGGTTACATTCAATGAAAAATAAAATCAACGTGCAAGCTTATGTGAACACTGTTCTACATGAACAATATGGCCAGTTTATACAGATATTTACAGGTGGATCCAAAAATCCAGAAAATGATAAAACTAGTCGTGCATTTTATGTTCCTGAGTTAAAGGTCAAAGTGGAAAAGTGAGCGAGTGATCACATCGCAGTGTACACAGTGGAGATGATGGCTATCTCACTAGCACTTCAGTAGAGGAAGTACAGCCAATGCGAGTGGTCATTTGCTCTGACACTCTGTGTGTGTGTGTGTGTGTGTGTGTGTGTGTGTGTGTGTGTGTGTGTGTCGGCTTTATTCTCGATGACTCAGCTCTCAACTACTCTGCACTTTGGAGGGATTAGCTGAGGCATGTGGCAGACAGACACGGCTCCTAATGAGTACAGAAACTAGGCCTACATTAATCACCCTGAAGAAACTCACACAGTCTATGAGTGTCTGTGTGGGCAACCCATTTGCTAAAAACTCAATCTTAATACTGATTCTGGAAACAAAACTAATTCAGATGTGGGTGCTTTTGACGATAAAATAATGCACTGTAATAATTTGTTATTTAAAATGCTGGAAGTATTGGATGGTTTGTTTTATGACAGGTTTGCAGCACTGCATTTGGCAAGTCCAAGGCTTAGTGAAATAACAGATTTATTTGGAATATGACGACATTTAAGTAGCAGTCATTTCAGGGCAATTGGGAGGGATTTCTACCTGTGCAATAGATCATTTCATGATGATTCTCAGTGGCTAGAAAGCAGTGCACTCTGTCCCATACTGCCTGCAGCCACAGTTGTCCAGAACAGTTCATTGTCATTCTCTTCCTGTCCACCAGATGCCCTCAGACCCCCCAACTGCTTCAGTCAAATGTCTCCCTCATAACCAGCTAATCTGTTAACACTTTTCATCTTCAGCCCTGCAGTGTTTCATTCATTCTATCAGATTGTAAAGGTTCTGTCTAACTACTACTACCAAAAAAAGGGCAAAATACCCCAAAAACGTTCCATAACAACTATTGTGCACAAAAGTGACTTATTACATTACATTTAGCTGACGCTTTTATCCAAAGCGACTCACAATAAGTGCGTTCGACCAACAAAATACAAACTTGAAGAAAATGGAATCATAAAGTACATCAGGTTTCATAGAGCAAAAACATTTCAAGTGCTACTCAACTGGCTTTAGATAAGCCAGTCCTTTATTAGTATATAAGTGCTTTGTTAGTAGTTCTATCGCTCTAAGTGGAGTCGAAAGAGATGAGTTTTCAGTCTGCGCCGGAAGGTGTGTAAGCTATCTGCTGTCCTGATGTCAATGGGGAGCTCATTCCACCATCTTGGAGCCAGGATAGCAAACCCACGTGTTTTTGCTGATGGGAACTTGGGTCCCCTTCGCAGCGAGGGTGCAGCGAGCCATTTGGTTGATGCAGAGCGGAGTGCACGTACTGGGGTGTACGATTTAACCATGTCCTGGATGTAGGAAGGGCCAGATCCATTCGCAGCATGGTACGCAAGTACCAGTGTCTTGAAGTGGATTCTATCAGTTACCGGAAGGCAGTGGAGGGAGCGGAGGAGCGGCGTGGTGTGGGAGAATTTAGGAAGGTTGAAGACCAGACGAGCCGCTGCATTCTGGATGAGCTGCAGAGGTCGGATGGCACATGCAGGTAGACCAGCCAGGAGGGAGTTGCAGTAGTCTAGGCGTGAGACGACGAGAGCCTGGACCAGAACCTGCGTCGCTTTCTTGGTCAGCTGGGGACGCATCCTCCTGATGCTGTAGAGCGTGTATCTGCAGCAACGGGTTGTAGCAGCGATGTTTGCAGTGAAGGACAGGTTGTTATCTAGGGTCACGCCCAGATTCCTTGCAGTCTGAGTCGGGGAAACAACAGAGGGGCCGATGTTGATAGTCAGGTCAAGAGTGGGACAATCTTTTCCCGGAAGGAAAAGCAGTTCAGTCTTGTCAAGGTTGAGCTTGAGGTGATGAGCAGACATCCACTGAGAGATGTCAGCTAGACAAGCAGAGATGCGTGCGACGACCTGGGTCTCTGAGCGGGGAAAGGACAGAATTAATTGGGTGTCGTCAGCGTAGCAGTGGTATGAAAAACCATGCGGGCTAATGACAGATCCGAGCGAGTTTGTGTACAAGGAGAAGAGGAGGGGACCGAGAACAGAGCCCTGAGGGACCCCTGTAGTTAATTGACAAGGGTCGGACTCCGACCCTCTCCAAGTAACCCTGTAGGTGCGGTCTTTGAGGTATGAGGTGATGAGGGAAAGTGCAGAGCCTGAAACTCCCAAGTTCTTGGAGAGTGCGAAGGAGGATCTGATGATTCACCGTATCGAATGCAGCAGACAGGTCCAACAGGATGATGACAGAGGAGAGGGAGGCTGCTTTAGCAGTGTGCAGTTCCTCAGTGACAGCAAGGAGGACAGTTTCTGTGGAGTGACCTGCCTTGAAACCAGACTGGTGCGGATCCAGAAGGTTGTTCTGATGGAGATAACAGGAGAGTTGTTGAAAGACAGCGCGTTCAAGTATTTTAGACAGGAACGGGAGGAGAGAGACAGGCCTGTAGTTTATAACATCAGACGGGTTGAGAGTGGGTTTCTTTAGGAGAGAGTTTACTCTTGCCTCCTTGAGACTGTTTGGAAAGTGACCAGAAGTTAGAGAAGTGTTGATGAAATGGGTGAGAAACGATAGAATATCAGGAGCGATAGTCTGAAGGAGGTTTGAAGGGATAGGGTCCAGAGGACAGGTGGTAGGGCGGGCAGAGGTAATGAGGGTGAGAACCTCACTTGGAGAGAGAGGGGAAAAGGAGGTCAGTGTGTGGGTGGAAGGAGGGTCTGGTGACCCATCGGTGAGTAAAGTTGAGTAAGAAAAAGAAGAGCGAATATCATCAACCTTTTTTTCAAAGTGGTTAACAAAGTCGCTTGACAGAAGGGAGGAGGGGGAAGGGGCTTTGGGGGGGGTCCAAGAGGGAGGAGAAGATGAAAAATAGTTTTTTGGGATTAGAATAGGAAGATTGGATCTTATCTTGAAAGAAAGTGCTTTTTGCCTGAGAGATGGAAGCAGAGAAAGAGGAGAGCCTGATAGGTTAGGAGGTCGTCGCGGTGTTTGGATTTCCACCGTTTCCGCTCTGCTGCCCAAAGGACGGTTCTATTAGCACGCAGTGCGTCATTTAGCCAGGGAGCAGGAGGGGACTGACGAGCCTGCCGAGATGTGAGAGGACAGAGAGAGTCCAGAGAGGATGAGAGAGAGAGGAGAGTTTCTGCAGCAGAGTTTGGAGGTAGGAGTTGGAACGAGTCAGAGGAAGGGAGGGCTGAGAGCACAGATGAGGCAAAGGTAGAGGGGGAGAGGGAACGGAGGTTACGGCGGACAGGTGCAGGATGAGAAGAGATTAGTTTGTTATGTTTAGAAAGGGGTAGAGAGAATGAAATGAAGTGATCGGATGTGTGGAGCGGGTACAGAGAGGTTAGAAGTAGAGCAGTTCCTTGAGAATATGAGATCAAGGACATTGCCAGCTTTATGAGTTGGTGGGGATGGAGACAGTGAGAAAGCAAAGGCGGTTAACAGAGATGTTAGTTCGTCTATCTTCCCTGTCTGGAGGTTGAAGTCTCCGAGAAGTACAGCGGGAGGACCAGTTTCAGGGATGTGTGAGAGGAGATGATCTAACTCCTCCAAGAAGTCCCCCAAGGCGCCTGGTGGACGGTAGAGAACAACAATGGTTCATTGTATAGGATGGGTTACTGTGACGGCATGGAATTCAAAGGTGGAAGGAGTGAAGTTAGGTAGCTTGAAGAGGGAAAAGCTCCAGTTGGGAGAGAGCAGGAGACCAGTGCCACCTCCTCTGCCAGTGGGTCTGGGTGTATGGGAGAAGGAATATGCTGTGGAGAGAGCTGCTGGGGTGGATGTGTTGGATGGAGTAATCCAGGTCTCAGTGAGAGCAAGGAAATCCAGGGACTGCAGGGAGGCGGAGCCAGAGATGAAGTCGGCCTTAGGAACAGCTGACTGGCAGTTCCACAGGCCGCCTGAAACTAGATGTTGGATCTCAGTGGAGCATGTGGGATAGACGAGAGCAGGCCGGTTATATCGATTACGAGATACACGGGGCCAGTGATAATTGCGAGAAGACACATGAACAGGAATGGAGAAAATACACATGATTTTATAGCATGAGAGGCTAAACAATTAAATAAAACACCAGCGATACTTAGCTCAATCAAAGTAGGATTTGCCTCCCTCGTGACTCCCGCAGGACTCCTTTGTCTTTGTCAGTCTTACTCCCGCAGGACTCCTTTGTCTTTGTCAGTCTTAGCCTGTCTGACGCTGAAGCTGACGCTGCAGGAAAGTGCTACCTAAATGGACACCTGATTGCTGAGTTCTCACAGCTGTGGGGAAGTGGGCGCAGATCAGAGCTGATGGGCCTCAATCGAGACTGGCTCCCTCTTGAGTTGCTATAGTATCTTTTCAGTGGCCCAATGGTTTTACAATTACATTAAACCCTAAGTTAAAAAGTTATGAGTGTAACCCTTAATACAGTTACACCTAATCAATAAAGCTCTTAGTATTCTACAAATGTTTAAATCAAAGTTAACCCTAGCAGTCAGTTAGTTCAGTTTAAAGGTTTCAGTCAAATTACTTGTCCCAAGTTTCTGCCTGACAGATACTGTAGCGGTTTTGAGATTTAAAATCACAATTTCAGTCAGATCAACTACAGAACATTTATACAGAGGACACACACTATATTGATTGTAAGATAGCACAACTAAACAGAGTGCAGACAGACTACTGAAGCCTCCTCTCCACATGAACTTCAACCTCTCTGTGAAGGTCAGGTTTAATGCAGTATGCTGCTTTGTTGCTTCTGGACTCTGTGCTCTTTCATTCCAATAAAACTCATCAGAAACCAGTAGAAACCAGTATTTGATCAATAAACAAAACAATTGACAAAACTTTGAACCATGAAATATATTAAACTTTGGTGAGCTTCAGCGGGGTAATGCCATATACTGTAGGATCTCCCTCACAAATACCCAGGGGTTAAATTGGGCTGGGGCTGTCCGGGGCTAAGCCCGGCACATAGGACGATGCTCTGACGTCATCACCCTCACACATTTGTCATATGTTTACAAAAAACGACATATATGTTAAGACTTTTCTCGTTCTTAATATAGACTATATTTAGGGTCGATATGTGTTGACCTTACTTTAAAATAGCAGATCTCTGTGACCGGATATACTTTGGTTTAGACCCCGGCCCCATGAGGACGCATAAAGTAAAACGCAAAAAAGTCTTCCGTTCACACGCATTCGATTCATTAACGTGTCCGTTCACACTAGACCGCTGGAAATTCTGGAAACGCTGTAGTACATATGCCAGGCCTGTAAGTGGCGCTGCTGCCGCCACAAAATACACCAAAAGCAGCGAAGAAGACCCCGGAGCATGGTTGTCATGGTTGCCCTTCTGTTTATTCTCCGCGGTGGACGGCGTGTTCTCCTGCTGTAGATCTCTCAGGTAGTCCACCAGCAGATAACCACAGAGCGGAGCAAGGCAACGAAACTTAAAATAAGAAGCAGCATTTTATGGCACGCTATGCATGGGGCTATGCATGGGGCCACCTTGAGGGGTTTCCCGACATGTTGTTTCAGTAAATTAAAGGGTGTTTCATTTTGTCGTTGCTGTGGACCTTCTTAATACCTTGGAAAATGCCGTTTAATACTTTTTAATAGCCTTAATTTTCGCTAAATTGTGTTATCAACTTTTAATACTTTTTAAGACCCCGCGGACACCCTGATCTATTCTTATGTAACAAGATGTTGTATATTGTGATCAATAATTGTATGTCCACAACGTAAGAGTAGATTTAACTGGTTTACTTTGGTAACATGCTTCCGAGACTTCCTCATGGGAACGTATACAACAGGCTCTTTTAATACCAAGAGTGAGTTTGCCCCCTGCTGGACAAATGCAATAACATGAAATAATAACACAAGGTAAGATACCACATTTCCCCCCCTTTAAAGAGCCTGTGACACGGTTTTCCCCCATCATCCAAACCCATCAATTTGAGTAAATATTGTCCCCTTGAAAACCGTTACTGAACTGATTTTGGATATTTGTACTTTGATAACCATTAATCTGCCCTTCAATGTTGACAATTTGCTGGATCTTCTCGGGGATTCTTCAAGTCCCGCCAAATGATGTGTGACGTCATTGCGGGCACAGCACTCCAGCTGCACCGTCCAGGATCCCAGCTTCTGCATGTAAACCTTTATATATATACAGTCAGATATAAACGCACGACGGCGCACACAGCAGCAAGCTCAGACAGCGATGACAGTTTACTTTTGAACGTGTCTGAGAGCTCATATGAGGCTGAAGGATCGGTTTATGTTGTATCTGTAAGAAGTTTAGGAATGAGGTGCGTCAATATGGGCGATCATATGGTCATGTAGCCAGTGGTGGAATGGGACTAAAAATCATCCCGGGACTCTCGACCGGCCCACTTCGGTACCGCTAGTAAATTGTCAACGGGGGGAGTGGGGAATGTCAGGGGGGTGCTGTAGATAGTAAATGTAAATATGTAAATATTTGTGTCACTGCATCTTTGACCTCAGCGCTGCTAGCCACCTGTGCCCTGTACTACGAAGCCAGTTCAACATACCCTGGATATGTTTGAGTAACAAACAAACTAACAACAACAAACTCACACACGAGATCTCGCTAAGCGGTCCTACGACGCTGGTTATCAACTCGGTAAATCAAGCCAGGGTTTCTCTCTCCAGCTGAGAGCGCGTTCACGTCTAAGACACGAGTGGATCTGACTTTAATTACATTTGACTCGAGTGTTTCGTCAACATAATGTGTTAAATAATACTTCTACATCCAGTCTGTGACACTGTGAGTGTTGCACGGCCAGATGAGGCTGGAGAAGCTGACTCAGATCAGGAGATATATGATATATTATGATATTATATGATCGATGATCTGATTGATGATGTAATATGAATGATAAGTGCGACACGTCTGCGTCTTCTCTGCATGCGGCAGTTTAAACTGTATTTCCTTTATCCTGTAATATGACTTGAGAGATTTAAACTCCGCACACTGAGTCGATCTCCTTTCTATAGATGCCGGAGTCGGGCAGCGTCAGGTAAAATAAGTTATTTAGCCTTCTCAAACCTGAGCCTCACGCGCCGCCTATGGGGGATGTGCTAGTTACTTATCCGACCGGCCCACTTCGGTACCGGCCCACCGGGATTCGTTCCGATGACCAGTCCGCCACTGCACCCAGCCCACGTAAACTGTCAACGGGGGGAGCCTCGCTGCGGGGAAACGGTGGACCTAGTGTCCTGATCGGAGTGGGAATAATAATAATAATAATCCGAGCATTTTATCCATTAATTTCCCCAACATTGTGGTAAAAAAACACACGTTTAATCCATGTTGTTGGTGTACTACAACTACAAAAAGCATCGGTTTGTTTTCTCATCAGGAAATGCAGACCGGCACAAACAAACGATTTTTAATCATCCTCCTCACGATCATTTAATGTATCATATGTTCGCCGAATTGACATGAAAGCACTAATAAATGTAGTTTCATCCACTTGAGTTTACAACCACAAAAATAATCGATTTGTTTTTATATCACATCCGACGGGAGGAAATTCAGCAGCTCTCACTCCCGATTTGTAATCCTAATGTAATCATCATCTTCACCACGATCATTTATGTTTATGTCGCCGAATTGACATGAAAGCACTGATGAATATGAATATACTGTAGTCAGCTTCATTACAGCGTTATTAACGTGCCTAAACTCAGTAATTCACCATTTCTAGGCATGACAACACACTTTGTCCGTGTTTGGCTCTCTCGCCGCACAGTGAAGCGTTCCCGCATTGACGTCACTTCCGGCTTCCCCCAAAACTTCAAAATGAGTCGAAGGAATTTCCCGCGATGTTCGAAATTATTGATATTTAACGGAACGGTATCGCTTTTTCTTTTTTAAACTGACGGTTCGAGATTACTAGAAGCCCAATATTTCATTGCACAACAGTTGTTGGGATGCTGTCACAGGCTCTTTAAGCTAACAATACTTCTCGAGGGTGGGGGTATAACATACTCCCGTTACACAACATTTCGAGGTACTGACATAAATCATTTCACTTTCAAAGATTAACATTCTAAACATTTCCTTAAAGTGAGAACAGAGAATTATGCTGCTCTATTAATTGAACATCTCTTGATCTATTTAACAAAGTCTTTCAGGTATACAGGTGGCTGTCTCTCGCGCTCTGATCGTCTCACCACGGGTGTAGCAGTCAAGTCCGGCGGACCGGAGTACACAGAATCACTGGCTCACTTGCAGGAGGTCCTTCTTGCTCGATTGTCACTGGAACCACAGTGTCTCTGTTGGAGTCCAGCACCGGCTCTAAGGACACGGTGTCTGACAATCTGGCTCTTACTTGATCCACATGCCGCTTCACGACTTGACCACTTCCAATGATCACTGTCTATGACACTGGACCTGATGAGCTGTCGATGACCGCAGGGATCCATTTAGGTCCATAAGAGTAGTTTCTGATGAAAACTTTATCCCCAGGTGAGAAACATCTCAGTTTCCTGTTTGTGTCATGGGACTGTTTCTGTTTTAGTTGTTTTTGCTGCACTCTTGTTTTCACATCTGGCAGGAGCAGGTCAAGTGCAGATCTGAGTCTCCTTGTCATCATCAACTCTGCAGGCGACAGGCCTGTGGTCGCGTGAGGTGTGATGCGGTAAATGAACAGAAACCTTGACAGTCTAGTTTGCAATGTTTCACCTCTCATCTTTTTCATCCCCCCTTTGAAGGTTTGGACCGCCCTCTCTGCCAACCCATTAGAAGACGGGTGAAACGGTGCTAACCTCACATGGCGGATGCCATTTTGTTTCATGAAAGTCTCAAATTCAGCACTTGTAAAACAGGTTCCGTTGTCTGACACCAACATTTTTGGCAGTCCAAAAACACTGAAACTCTGACGCAGCTTTTCAATGATCACCTGTGATGTAGCTGACTTCACTGGATAAATATCCATCCATTTTGAGTGAGCATCCACCATCAGTAGAAACATCTCTCCCAGGAAAGGACCTGCATAGTCCACATGAATTCTCGTCCAGGGAGACTCCGGCCACTCCCAGGGATGTAATGGTGCTGATGGTGGTGACTTGTGGTGCTGTTGGCACTCCTCACAAGACTGCACTTCCTTTTCTACATCCTGGTCTATCCCCGGCCACCATACATAAGATCTAGCCAGACCTTTCATCTTTGACATGCCGGAATGTGTTTGGTGCAGTACTTTCAATATCTTTTCCCTGCCTTTGTTTGGTACGATGACTCTGGCTCCCCAGAGCACGCAGCCATCCCTCACACTCAGTTCCTCTCTCCTCTGATGATAGGGCTTGAGAGGAGCCTCAGTCACTGAAGGCCATCCCGACAGGACATAACCATGAACAATATTACATCCTTAGCTGTCCAATGTTTTATTTTGGCTGTGTCCACGAGTGTGTCATCCAGAAGATCAATCATGAGCACTTGTTCTGCGGTCTCACACTCTCGCACATCTTCCGACAGCTGCAGTCTGCTTAATGCGTCCGCATTAGCGTTGTTCTTTCCTGGTTTGTACACAATGTGATACTCATAGGCACTCAGGTGCACCGCCCATCTCTGAACTCTAGGGGAACCCATCTGTGGAATGGGTTTCTTTTCGTTGAAGAGAGAGATCAGTGGCTTGTGATCTGTATAGATGGTGAAAGTTCGACCATACAAGTACTTGTGGAATTTCTTGATTCCAAATATAACTGCTAAGCCTTCTTTGTCGAGCTGTGAGTAATTCTTTTCAGCAGGCGCTAGGGTACGGGACATGAACCCCAAAGGACTTTCAGTTCCATCGTCCATTACGTGTGATAAAACAGCGCCCACCCCGTAAGGTGACGCATCACATGACATAATTAACTCTCAGTCAGCAGAGCAATGCACCAACACTTCTGCTGAGTTTAACAGGGCCTTTGATTTGTCGCAAGAGCTCATGCAGTGGTGCCAATAGTGTAGCTAAGTTTGGCAGAAATGTGTTATAGTAATTTAGCAAACCTAAGTACGACTTGAATTCAGTAACATTTGTGGGGTTGGGAGCCTCCATGATGGCTTTGACTTTCTTTTCCACAGGGTGAAGTCCCTGTGCGTCCACTCGATGTCCCAGATATTCCACTTCCTCTTCCAGGAAAGTGCACTTGCTCCTTCTCAGACGCAATCCTGCCTCCTCCAGCTTTGCCAACACTGTTTCGAGGTTCTGCAGACGGTCTTCCTCATCCACACCGATCACCAGGATGTCATCTAAATACACTGCCACGAAAGGAATGCCTTGCAGGATACCTTCCATTGTCCTCTGAAATATAGCTGGGGCTGATGCTACTCCAAAAGGCAGTCTGTTGTATGTGAATAAGCTTCTGTGCGTATTCACTGTTAACTATTTATTTGATTCATCATTAGGGATGCACGATATTGGTTTTTTGAAACCGATACCGATGAAAACAATGAAAACAGAGGAGCGACATTTTGCCACAACTGCGCCGAGCACTTGACTTTATGCAGGAAGCCAGACGGTGGGACATTGTAGGAGAAGTCAGCACACTCAGCACGGATACATGAACATGATTGCAGCTTCCAGGCAGCTCCGGTTAGAGCATATGCCTTGAGTTGCACATAGCTCCAACGCGCGCGCGCACACACTCACACTCACACTCACACTCTTTGTATTGTATTATTGTCTTCGTACGCTTTTAACACACCATCGTAGCGATGGCGATGTTTCAGGTGACTGATCAGGTTCGAAGTATTAGGGAGCGCTGGATTTGTGAAGAACTCCCCTCTTCCTAAACCACTAATACCACAGTACTGGCAAAACGGGAGGAGCCGAGTGAAAAACAAGCGCCCCTCATCCCAATCCACCCACACCGCAGTATTTTTTTCTTTTTTTGTACCCAAAAAATATATTGTATATTATCGGGGCTATTAATACTGGTATCGGGTTTATCAGGGATGACGTCATAATTCCTAATATCGGACCAATAATTATCGTGCATCCCTATTCATCATCCATGAGTATTTGTTGGTATGCATGACTCATGTCCAACTTTGTGAACGTTCTGTTTTCCTCCTGTCAGTGCTGCAAACAGATCTTCCATTCGGGGTATTGTTCAAGTGAGGAAACTGTATTTACAGTGAGCTTGTAGTCTCCACATAGCCTTACTGTCCCAACAGGCTTCAGTATTGGAACCACTGGTGCTGCCCATTCTGAATGTTTAACAGGTGAGATTACTCCTTCTTTCAACAATTTGTCTATTTCTTCATCTACTTTGGTGCGCATGGCATACGGGACAGACCTTGGACGGAAGAAACGAGGGACTGAATCAGCCTTTACATGGATGGTAGCTTTCATACCTTTCAGTGTGCCAAGCTCCTCTTTGAAGACATTTTCATGTTTGCTCAGTACTTTCTGCAGCGATTTGTCCTCTGTCTTCAGGTGTTTCAGGACTCGGGATTTGTGTCTGAGCTTGATTTCTTTCCAACTCAGATGTATTTCCTCCAGCCAGCCTCTTCCCAGCAGGCTGGGGCCGTCCCCTTTAACCACAATGAGGGGCAGGTACCGCCTTTGATGTTTGTATTTCACTCTAACAATGGCAGCTCCGACCACATTAACAGGGTCACCTGTATAAGACTCAATGTGGATTTTGGTTGGTCTCAAACATGGACTTGTTGTGTCTTTCCATAGTCTTTGGGATGTCTGTTCATTCATTATTGTGAGACTACAGCCAGTGTCTATCTCAAAGTTAACAAACTTACTATCCAGCTTCACTTCAACCATGTATGGGTCTACTCGTCTCAGGTGCACTTCACTCATGCGTCCCAATCTGAACCTCATCTTATTCAGAAAGAATGTATCTCCTTCTGAGCTATCACTTTGGCTCTGTTGCTCTTGTACTTTATGAGAACGGTGATATGTGGTTTTCCTCCTTTCTCTCTTTGGGTCTGCATTTTTGTTGCCGTTTCCATTCTGTGTAGATCTACTACGACAAGCTCTGGCAATGTGTCCTATTTTACCACATGCATGACATTTCTCTTGTTTAAACTTACAGTCTGCTGCTTCATGCTTGGTTCCCTTGCATCTGTAACACTCTTTGGTAGGTTCTCTGTGTGCATAAGCCTCCTGTAGCTTTTTATCCATTTTGAAGCATTTAGCTGTGGCCCCTTGGTTTTGTATCTCCTGTGCATTTTTATTTGCAGTCTCTGACGCCACAGCAATTGACAATGCTTTTTCAAATGTTAAATCCGCTTCTGATAAGAGTCGTCTCTGAATCCGATCTTCATTTATTCCACAGACCATCCTGTCTCTCAACCTCTGCTGCAAAGTGTTACCATAGTTGCAATCCTGCGCTAACCGACGCAGCTCAGCCACGTATTCCATTACTGACTCATTGGGCTCACGGTTGCGGGAGTCAAACTTGTACCTTTGCACAATTTCACTAGGCTTTGGGTTTGAAGTGATTTTTTAGCAGCTCCACAAGTTGTGTGTAAGTCTTATCCTTGGGCTTATCCGGACTGAGGAGGTTTTTCATAAGGCTGTATGTTGATGATCCCACAACACTTATTAATATGGCTCTTTGTCTGTCTCCATTGTCAATTTCATTAGCCTCAAAAAACTGTTCCAATACCTTACATTATTCTTCCCCCTTCTGATGTTTTGCATCAAAAGGTGCCAGCGTGCCAATCATTGCCATTGTGTGTCAATGAATCCTCTCCTCCACCCGCAGACGTTGCTAATAATTTGAGCTAGCTGCCGCTAACGACCCAAACCTGCATGTAAGGTGCTAACCAGTCCGTTCGGCATGTCCTCTTTGATCCCGTCTTGATCCTTGTCTTAATCCTCTTCTTAATCCTCGTCGCCAATAATATGTTGTATCTTGTGATCAATAATTGTATGTCCACAACGTACGAGTAGATTTAACTGGTTTACTTTGGTAAAATGCTTCCGGGACTTCCTCATGGAACAGGCTCTTCAAGAGTGAGTTTGCCCCCTGCTGGACAAATGCAATAACATGTAATAATAACACGAGGTAAAATACCACACAAGACATGAAACTCAAACTACAAGTGTTAATTGTATCTAAATAACTCGAAATTAGGTATTTATATCTAAGAATATGTTTTGGGGTAATGACAGTTCAGCTACCAATAGCAAGGTGATATTGACCTGTATGTTTCATATTTGCACATTTGTATATTTGTAAAATGTGTACTGAAGGTTAGACAGGAAACCGGTATGCAACCTGAAGAGTAAAAGGGTCAAGTCCGTCAGAAAGCAATGACTGTAAGTGTAAGCCTTACACTTATACTGTAAGGATTAGTAACAGGTATTGTGTTTATGTGATGACATTTGGAGATGGTTAAACGGTTTAAACACAATGAGAAAATGCGTTAGCATTCGCGCTAGCGTTAGCATACATGCTAGCCTGTACACATGCTTATTGCACAGCTAGCATTAGCTATACCTCTCTTTAACGGTTCATTAATAAAACAGATATGTTAACGTGTGCCTACTTTGTTCATGTACTTTTGAGGTTAGTTTCACTATTTGTGTGCTATAATGTATTTACAAAGTGTGAAGAGGAGGCAACTTTAGAATAGGGAACCTGTTCTGGTCAATTAGAGTCAAACTTACTTGCGTATTGGTTATGAACAAGACTTCACTTTAAAATAGGGAACATTTTCTGAGATATAAATACCTAATTTTGAGTTATTTAGACGCAATTGACACTTATAGTTTAATGTCTTGTTACGTAAAAATAGATCATATTTGTTAAGTGTTATTATGGGAGAATTGCTATTCTTGTGGTACTACTGCCTCATTAGGCCCATATTGAGCAGAGCATATTAAGACCAAAACTCATGGACAACAACTTCCTTACTTGCAACAAATCAGCACTAATTAGAGGATTATTGAGGAAACACTCTCAACTAATGGCCTAGTACTGGGAGAATCTGGTCATGTAGAATAAGGCATTAATAAGTGTTGTATTATTACTAAAGAGCCAATATACTGCTAATATGCATGTTAATTAACAACTAGTTGATGGTGAGTTTGTGTACCTTAATATAAAGTGTTACCGAAAAAACACATAAACACAAAATCAATACAAACCTTTAAGCACACAGCAGACACAAATTATTATACATAAGTAAAGATAACATAAAAACGATACGGCCCCCCCTCCATTCTGTACAGAATGTTTAACTGTCCACTGTTTTATAGATTTGTAGAAAGAGTTGAGAGATGTTCCTCAGCTCTGTGGGTTCAGTGCTCCTAAGCCTGAGAGGCCGACTGCCCAAAAGATACTTTCTCCATAAGGTAACCTACCATGCCGGCTGGTAGTGGCTCTGGTTGATGAGTTTTGATTTGTTTAATGAATTCATTGAGTGAGTTCTTCCCTGGAGGTGTGCTGTCTGAGCGGTGGGTGGTCTGACTGGTTTCAGCCGCTCTAAGCCCGCTAACAAGACCCTGCTGGGCCACCGCTAAAGCCTGCAGCACCACTAACAATGGAGCAGGGCTTTACAGAGGGCCGGGGCAAACTGCTGACTGTCCACTAGTGCTAATACACCCCCATTCTGTCCTGTCTGCTGCGGTCGCCTCTCACACACCACACACCACACACACACCACACACACACACACACACACACCACACACACTCACACAATGTCTCTGTGGTGGTTTGCAGCAGAAAAAGAAAGTTCACTGGTCCATATGTTGATATGTACACACACTCTGTCAATCTCCCTTTCTGTTGACCCCCTCCTCTCTGTGTTCTCCATCCCTCTTTCTCCCTCAACCCATCCCTCTCTCCCCCAGCCCGGGACCCTCCACCTCTCTGTCCCTCTCTTTCTCTCTATGTGTGACCCACAAACAGTGTAGCTCGGTCTTCCGTGGGCCCAAACAGTCAAACGGATCCCGGATCGCCACTGACCCCCCCCCAGCCTCCCCATCTCTGCCGCCCGGCTCTCCCTGCCCCACAGCCCGTGTTGGGCTCCTCACCCGAGTGTTCCCTCCATCGGCCTCCTGCTGTGGACCATGTGTGACTGTCTGCGTGGAATATTCAGAGTCTCCTGGACGCCTTCCTCTAACTCAGGTCAGGATGAATAACAGGATATAACTCCAAATGGTTACACACAACTTTTGCAAAACAACAGTTTCCCTTTTTTGTAGATAAAAATGGAAGATATGTGTCATCATAGTGATTCATGTGTAGGACAAAAACATGTTCATGTTTTACCCAATAGTCACATATCTACTGTGAGGGTTGATCTTTGGAAACAAATGTGAAAGATAAGTGTTCACAATAAGAACTGAAAAAGTCAGTTGAAAGCAAGGATATTAAATTGAACCTAATATGTTTGAAATGTATAACTATTGCATTCAACTAACCTAATACAGTTATGTGAAATCTGTTGACATAATACATTTAATCAAAGTTCATGTTTCAGTTTTTTGAGTTAGCTTTGGTTAATGTTAGGCAGTTCAAACTTTGAGTAAAGTTGATTATTCCTTGGTGAGTTCAGAATTAAATAAGAAATCCTTTAACGGTCTGAAATGAATTGACCTCAAAGCACCTATTGTTGTCACTATTTTTGCTTTTATTCTTTTGTGCTCATGTCTACTGCATATCATACGGTGGGGAAATGCAGTTCTCAATTGTTTACTTCATATACTGTATGTATATACTGTGTGACATTCTGATTTGTTGAAATGTATTATTATTTACATTACATGTAAAGCAGTTATTTAGCTGATGCTAACACTTGAAGTGACCTACGATGAGTAAACAGTGGTAGATTCAGGGACATGAAGAGGGACACTTTATATTGTTATCACTTGTTCTGTGGTTACCAAAATGTTTGGTAAAGTTTCAGTAACTGAAGCTTCTCCACTCAATAACCGACTACAGAGGTTACTGTCCATCCAATGTTCATGTATTGGGACGCTGACTTCTCTGCCCACTGTTTTTAGACAGGAAGGAAGCGGACAGGATTGTCATTTGGTCATTTTAGCTTTCCTACTACATTCTTACATCTTTTGTTTAAAATCTGATGAGGTTTCTAAAAACTCGTAAAAAAAATGATGAATGAATAATGCAGTGAGATGGCATTTAAAATGGCTCCTTATATTGTGGCATATATTAACATTTAATACAACTTAATCAAATGTATGCAACGCTAGAGGAACATAATAGTGAAGTGAAATGCTGCAGCTCAAGTCTTTGTTTAGTGATGGACATTCCATCAAAGTGACCTTTTGTTTAATGGGGATCCTCTCTGGTTCTTACTTCACATCCTCTCAATGGGGACATCGACTTCAACTCTATAATTCTATATATTATTACAAACTATGAGTGACTTCTGAAGCGTTAGACAAGCCAAATCTACACATCTTGTTCTTTTTTACAGCCTCACTATATTAATAGATTTATTTTATATGCATATATATGTACATATATACTCAAGCATTTTGAGAATTGAATTCCCCACATTCATCTCTATTAATATCCAGAGGTCAGGTCAGCTCAGGGGAAGGTCGTTCAGCTGCAGGTCAGGAGGAGCTGAGGGAGGAAGTGAGCGTTGTGTCCCTGAACACAGTTTCTGTTGAGTTGATCTGCACACTCTGAAGAGTCTGAGCTCAGCAGAGACAATGTCCTTCCTCTTTGTGTCCCAGCATTTCCGCTCCCTTCAGAAACCGAAGGGATGACACTCACACACTTCACTCTGTGATTTGTGAGAAAAAAGTCTGGGTTTGGCCTTCTACAGCTTTCTTTATTCTTGACCTCACAATCCTTCGCCCATTTGGTGTAAACTTCCCTGTGCCGAACTAGGACCGCCTTCCAGGGAGAATCTGAACATGTGCGTTTCTCCATGCCATGTGTATCAATCTCAATTGTACTATGGGCCACACTGGGACCTGAGAATCACACCAGGGGCCATCCATATATGGTTTGGTTTATTGACATGCTTTGATTTGAAAAAACATTTTGCGCAACAAAAAAAGCTTTTGATTTGATCAAGTGAGCTAACATACAGCCAACTCAGAATACACGTTTGGATCCGACCTAATCTTAAATGGAAGTTCATATGTTGAACCAATGTGGGCATGATATGTAGTAACATAGACGACATGTTCCACCAGGCATCTTTTCTGTGAAGCAAGTTTCGCTTTAACTAGATGGCCCTCATCTTTCAGTCTGCCATTGATTGTAGCCATTCAAAACAACTCTTTCAATTTTGTAAAACTAGTTCTACTCATGTAGAAAGGATCATACATATTGACATCGCTCCCATGCAACGGCTTATAGGCAATAACACAGATTTGGATTGTTTACACATGTTTCTATGTAACGCACAACCTGCTCCAGCCTCTTGGCCCAAGTACGAGCTGATGAGGGCAGAGCTAAGGTCTGGTGGGACCTTGTGCCCCGTGCCCACTGAGCTGCCCCCCCTCACCCCATCACTCTACACCTCCTTAGTCTCCCATTACCATGAGCACTGGGTGTGTCACTGCCATGTGAGGAGTAGTGGTTTTAACTTGGTGGTGACACATTTTGCTTTATAAAAAAGCATCATAGAGTTGCAAACAGATACCTGCTTCTCTGCCTCCCCCCCCCCATCCCTCCCTCTCAGCCCAGCCCTTGTTTCAGTGTCCCGAGCCCCCCATATCTAAATCCTGGCTTTGTTTGTGAGCTGGAGTGCAACAATGACCATGTTAGCTGACACAGTGCCGGCTGCCTGATCTGCGCTGACAGCGTTTCTGACCGTTGTTCTTACTTTACAGAGTCAGTTTAACTCGTTTCATCCAATGGATTGAATGCTTCCCTCTCATTTCACCTCAGTGGGTGAGTCATCGCATGAATGCATCTTGAAGTCTGGGAGACAGGTGCTGAATATAAGTCCAGATGCAGCCTATAGAGGTGTACCACGAGTGGATTGAACCAGCATGCTGTCCAGTAGACACCATGCTGAAGCGTCCTTGAGTAAGATACTGAACCCCACTGGTAGAGTGACCTCTGACCCCAGGTTTTAGACGGACAGATAATTTAGCTACTGGGATCACATAACTAACCCCGTGAGAAATGTCCCTTCATGAGACACACACCACTGTAAAGGCCTTGTGTCCACATAGTGTCTTTTTCTGGCAGAAAGGCAAAGTCTCCTCCCAGCGTTTCTTATTGTTTCTATGACATCGATATCTCGACAACACATCACTATTGATGTATGGCGGACACAAAATGTTTCAACAATTAACACCAATCAAAAGATGCTTTCTCTCGCACTTGAGTTTCAACGCTTACACAGCGAGGAGGCTGATCTGTGAACGAATACACAAGTCTCACGCTCACTGGTGGCAACAGTCAGTGTTCTCCCGTCCGATCCGTTCAAAGACATTTCACTTTTTGGCATTCCATCTGACAAACACGGTCAAAGACAAGCTTCTCCTCCAATGTGTACAGTGGCGTCTCAATGCTTTTCAGAAAAGTTGGATATTTTCAACACGAATACCAAAAACGTAACGAGACAGTGCTTTTTCCTGAGGCACCTCCATGTGGTGGCCTGCGCTCTGTTCTCATTGGAATCAATTGAGAACAAATACTGGTGCTGTGGCCCCTAAAACAAGAGTCACAAAACGATTACAACATGCAACCACATTATTTGTAGATGTTTTGTCTTTTCTCGCCTGGGTCCCATATAAGGGAGGGGTGGGGGCCTCTTCTCAGGGGGCGTCTTGCTGTCCGGCACATACAGGATAAGCCTTTATCATTTGAACACCTATGCAGCCAGCTGGTGCATAACAAATCATCAATTAGAACAAACCCAGACACACACCAGTGTAAAGACAGATGCTCTGACGCGTTGAATGCAGACTGGAACACACAACAGCAGTTGCTCTCCTGTAAGTAAGCAACACTTTCTCTCAGATTAGATCCAAGGCCTGCTGCTACTATTTTCGGCCATTTGAGATAAAAATAACTTCCCAACATCCCTTGTTGGAATGTTCATCCCAGCACCTTTGGGATTGTATGAGCGCTTGTCTTTTGGTTTATTTTGGCTTCCAGTCAGGTTTGAAGTAGATCTCAAAGCTGGGACATTGAGATCCAACCCACAGACACACAACTGACTGGAAAGAAGGCCCGTGTGTCTAATGTAACACAACATCAGTGGGTGTGTTATTCACATTAGTTCAGTTAGTTGGAGGTGGGGTCGTATGAGGTGCCAAAGGAGAGCATACCCTAAACTAGACTGTGGTTTTCGAGAAACTGAGTATGAACAGAGAAGCAAATCCTACTATGAATAAAACCTCACTTCAAACACGCGAACAATCACGTTATGGCTCACCATCCTCTCTGGCACTCGAACATGGAACCTCAGCAGCATGCCGTTGGGAAGTGGAGGCGCATTGGCCACAGCAGAAAGGCTGACCTTTGAGCTTTCACTTTATAGCCTTTAGTATGCATCTTTTTAAATGATATATCATTACCCGGATGTGGCTGATGTAGCCAGGTCTATTTCTGTCCGTTACTATACCACTTTAAAGGCCCCTGCAAACAGGATAGGAATACCTGCAGTTATCTCCTGATGATGATCACCTTGTGTCCTTTAGAATCCAAACTGACCTAATAGCATGGTTCATGTTCTGATGTTTGTGCCTGAATTGTCGAACTAGATGAGGCATTTGTATAAAACCACGACAGGGTTATTGATGTTAAAACAGGAGTTTCACGGCTCAGACAGACAGTCACACACTTTGTTATCTTCTTCTCCTCCCTCTTTATCGAAGTGCTGCTGCCCCGCCTCTTACTGCCCTAATATGGGGGCATCTCTCTGCCATCTGGCCAATCAGACGGCTGGATGCGTCCCTCCTAAGGATGCCATGGTCCCAGGCCAGGCCTGACGTTTCAGAGGGGAGCAACAGGCTGGCTGGTGACAAGGGGCAAATACTTTAGAAAGAGAGAGGTCGGACGGATTCAAAATACAAACAACAAGTGAAAGAGAGCGGTTGAGCACAAACAGGAAGTGCATGTTTGAGAGAGAGAGTCCGTGAGAGATAAGAAAGGAGAGAGAGGCTGAGCTCTGCAGGTGGAGGTCTGCCACCTTTGAACCCCTGGAGGAGGCACGCTGAGGCTGAGAGGAAAGGTAGGAGCATGGCTGTGCTTTAATCAAGCCTGGGTGCTGATGACGCCCGACGGCTCTCTGTGGGTGCTCTGTGCGGAGAGGGAGCACCTGGGAGAAGTCATGCTTAAAGTGACGGATCATTTAGTTTGTAATCTAGTTTCAGCCGGATCACTTTTTACATTTTCTGAAATGTTGCTTAGACATTCAGCAGCTCAGGCGGAGCTGAGAGCAGAGCTGAGAGCAGAGCAGTTCGTGAAGCGGCTTGCAGACGGCTGACTGGGGAGAGCTCAACAATAGCGGGCTGTTTAAATGCAAAGACAGTTTTAGGAAGACAGCTGTCGCTTGTGTTTATTCCAACGTGCCAGTTGTTGGTTACGAACACTTGAGTATTCACTGAGGTTTAGGGTAACTATGTGCATGTCACTATGTGTTTTGTAATGTGACCTGGGTCGAAAAACACTTGGAAATTATTTGTGGCCGTTATTTAAACCTTGAGATGTGCCAAATTGGTGTGGCCCACAAAAACACATGCACCACAACACTTGGAGAAAAGCACGTTCATGCTAATGTCCCTGAGTGGTCAAGTGTCCCAGTCCAAAATAAGTTTAAACCGGCTCATACAGGGCGGCTGGTGGCCGTGGCGGTCATTTCCAATAGCCCTTGTCTGAATGTTACATACCAGCGACAGCTGCAGTGTGGTGGTCATAGGATCTGCAGCCGCTCCAGCAGCCCGGTATGTGTGCTGGCCCAAAGTGGGCACAGAGCTGCTGAGCCCGAACACCACTCTGTGATGGAGGACCACCAGCGCTGGTGTAGAACCGATTACATAATACTCATTGGCTCTGTGTGAACATTCTGACTCGAAAGAAAAACATTTATAAGGCAGATTTTCTTTTTCGTTGCATCCTTTCCTTTTCTTTTTCTTTCCTTCATGATCAAAATGAATTCTCATTAAGCTCCTTCAGATTCAAACAGATTTCTCAAAAAGATCTGTTTGACAGGTTTGAACAGTTTCCTACTCATGGTAATTGTTGAGGGAAGAAACAAACGGTTCGCTTCAGTAAGTGTCACTTAAATTCAACGTGACAGCATGGGCTCAGCTAGGCAGCAGTGAGCTACGGAGTCCATAAACAAAATGGGATGAATATTCAGAGTCCAGGGGGGTATACTACGAAGCAGGATGTTCTCTTAGCGGCTAAATTCAGGGAACACTCCGGCTTTCCGGTCATCCGAAGCTGGTTCTCTTTTTAGCAGGCTAGATCTCCATGGTAACTTATGCTGTGCGGCTAACCTGGTCGGGACCAGGTTAGGTTGCAGGCTAAGAGCTCAACTCAGTGAAAGCACTGCCTGTTGACCAATCAGAGCTCAGGGTGCGGAGTTCAAAGCGATCAAGTCATATTACAGGAGAAAGGAAATACAGAAAAGCTGCCGTTGCAGGAAAGACGGCCGGCAACAATCAGCGACTGTGTGAACGTGAACATTAATAGAATATCACCTCCATCTTCAGAGCAGTCTGACTCTTATAACATTAGCGTTAAGAAAGCTTACTTAAATATCTGCCACAACATAAGTAACCGGATCAGAGTACATTAAGTACAGTCAGCGGCATATCACTTCATAATGTATCATATATCTCCTGATCTGAGTCACTGAGCCGTATCTGGCCGTGCAACACTCACAGCGTCACAGACTGGATGCAGAAGCATTATTTTAAGCAACACGTTAAGTTGAGGAAACACTCGAGACAAATGTAATTAAAGTCAGATGGTGTGTTTAGACGGGCGGTGATATCATGAACCTGTTAATGTACGCATTCAAACACTTGTTCTGTTACCAGCTGTATTCACCTTGCAGGTGCAGCTCTGAGGCTTTGATCCTGGTCAAGTGTTTAAGTCATGGATGTTTAAAGTTTAACTTCTTCATATGTCTAATATTAGAGTTGACTTTTCATTCAGGAAGTATGACGCTGCGCTGTCAGTGCGCTTCTCCATGTTTCTGATTGGTCGAATGCTCCAGATCCCACCCCTTTCATGTGAACGCGCACCTAACTAGATAGGACACGGCTGGCTTGAGCGATCCACTTGATAACCAGCGTCGTAGTACAGTTTATCGAGAGCGCGTATGTTTTGGATTAGGCCAACCGGCTAACTCAAACATATCCAGGTTAGGTTGAACCGGCTTCGTAGTATAGGCCCCAGGACAGTCAAACTCCTCCCTGGCCTTACAGCTCTGTGAGCAGGGATAGCAGTGTACACCTTTTCTGGTTCTGTCAAAGGTTATCATGTCATGTTACACATTATAAAATGAAAGCTTCAGAAAGAATAAGGCTGTGATTTTTCCAATAATATTTTATAGCAACTGTCATTATTCTAGTTCCCTAAAACAGATGTTATGCACCCTAATGGTTGCACAGAAGCTTGGCTGCAGATTTAGTTTGTGTTTGTTGAAAATGTTTGGAGATGTGTGGTGGTGTTGTTGTTGTTGTTGTTGTTGTTATGCACTCTGTGATGTCATGCTTTATCATGTTAGCCCATATGGAGGTTCAGTTTGTTGATGTCTCTGCAGAGGATATTGCCACCTCTCTCACTCCATCTTACGAACAGTAAAGGGAAGCCAGTCACTGAACTCTCCTCTAACTCTGCAGGGTCCAGACATTCACAGGTCGGACGCTACAGATACAGCCTGAGGTGTCAGACTCCTGTGGCATGTTGTTGTTGTTGTTGTGGACGCTTTAAGAAATCATAATCTGTTATTTTGAGGTCTTGTGTTGCTGGACGACGTGAAGATGATATCAAATGTGTGTGTACGTGAGCTGAGAGTAAATGACGTACAAAATGAAATGATGGATGATGGTAGCAGTTTCCTGGCGACAGACCTTGGGTGGTGAGGGGTTGAGGGTGGGGTTAATTTTAGACCAGGAAGTAGGGTCAAGAGTGGATTGAGCCGTTTGGGAGGGAGACCTCATGAGGAAACACCGCTTGGCGTACGTACGAGGGAGAACTTCCCTCTGAGCCGAGAGGACTTTTCAGGAAGGAAGATGCATGTAAACAAACGACTGGAGAGCGCGTCAGCTCATATTTGAGTTACGACTTCAATGTTCAACGTTCCAAAAATGATAAATACAGTAGATTTTTGCAGAGGTTTCTTTTTATCTCTGATTGACTACATGGTGTGTCCCAATGTGTGCCAAGTATATCTGTCCAAAATGACTGCTTCCTGTTTACATGTAGGCCTTTCCTGTCCAGAGCCCCACGTCAGCGGGTGTGTCTTGTTTTGACCATCTGATGTCTCAGAAGGCCAGAAGGCATGCTGGGATATATCTCCCTGAAACACTTTAAACCTAACGCTGTTTGGTGGACGCTCTTATCTGAAGTTGATCACAGCAGCAACACTTCCTAACTGTTCTGCTCTGATGGAGTCGAAGCTGAGAACCACTGAAGTCTTTAGCGTTTCATTTCCTCTCAAGCGCAGCACATTTTAAACATCCAATCATTATACTGCGCTCACATTCATCTCCGGAATGCCTTTATGTTCGTAGTAACAGCATTTGGGGCAGCAGTAGCTCAGTCAGTAGGGGTTCAAATCCCCATCTGAAGCACAAACTGGAACGCACCTTCTCTCTGGAACCTCCAGTCTATAGGTTTTCTTTGTGCATGTGAGTCTGTCTATGTTTGTCATTGTAAAATAACACCAGGGTGAAGAACTGAATTTCTCCTCTGGGATTAATAAAAGCGATAAAGCTCTCAATATCCTTGTTAAATTATTTTACCAACAAAAAACCCTCACAAAGCAAGTGTTGTCGACATATCTTGAAAACTCAACTCCGAAAAAAAGTTAAAGGAGACATGTCGTGTTTTCGGTTAGTACCCGTCCCCTTGTGTGGTATGAAGGTTTTTATGCATGTAAGCGGTCTGCAGAGTCAAAACCCTCAAAGTGCACCCTGTAGGGAGTAAAACTCTAACACAGAAAATACCTCCCCAAAACGCCTCGTTGGTGAAACGTCATTGTAACCACGCCCAGAACTATGACGTGATACGGTCATGCGGTACCCGGAACCAAATGGGCCAATGCACGGAGCCGTTACGTTAAGCTAGGGATGCATATCGTTGACTTTTTTACGATACCGATACCGATACCACTGAACGATACCGATACTCAACCGATACATATCGTGATACTTTGAAAATCTATCATCCCACAATTACTCCCATGGAGCGCTTTACGATATAGTTAACATGTCAAATGAATATTAAATTAAATTGTGGGACTTCTTGGACCTTTTAGTACTGAACACACAATGAAAAATACATTAAAAATATGAAGAAAACCGATTATGGAATATCTTTTATAACACATCAGGTGTGCCGCGTGAACAGCACATCTTGTCAATGCAAACAGACCGTTATAGCACCGTTATAATTAATGTTAAACCTGAGATTCGACTAGAGAACAAATAAATAATAGAATAAAGGTCATGAGATTTCAGCATTGCACAAACAAACAAATCTCATCTTTAAAATCAACATTTGCTTCACTGGTGAGAGAAAACAAATCCCATCACAGTTCATTTGTGGGACTTTTACCTTTCTAGTATTGAACAAACAATGAAAAATACATAAAATATGAAGAAAAACGATTATGCAATCTAATTTATAACACCCGCCATCACGGGCCACGGACTCACTTTTAAAATAAAATTTAAAAAAAATGTTTTTTTTTAAAGTATCGAAACCGGATCTGATTTTGGTACGGTATACCGTAGCCACCAGTAACCGGTATTTCGGTAATACCGGATACCGGTATGCATCCCTACGTTAAGCCCCCGCTGATTGGTCCAAATTGACCAATCCACAGACTTCCTCACACACACACTCAGTGCAGGCAGCTCTGCTGATCTCTCCTCCCTGGCTGCAGGCTGATAACCGACAGTTGGGATCGCGGCGAACTCCTCTCTGCAGACCCATTCTCACAGCGTTTATCAACCTTTTCTCTTACTCAATATCAAGCCACACTTATTGTTTTGACTTCGGCTGTGACTTTGTGTGTGCTCAGGGTGAGTTTGGCTGTGTTTCGCTGTGTATCGCTAAACAAGGAAATCACACCCCCACGGAGCTCAGCGCGATTCACAACGTCCCGACTGGTCCCGACCAATCGGAGCACACTGTGCTCACAGGGAGGGGGGGGGGCAAGAGCTGCAGCGAGCCGTTTAGTGGAGAAAGTGAATACTGCTGAATACACATACTTTACAGAGATGCTGTATGCGAAACCAATGTGAGTTTGGAAAATTGCACAGTATAAATCTATTCTAGTAGACCTCAACATGGAATTATGATCAGGGGAACTGGCCATGACATGGGACCTTTAGGCTTAGCTGTAGCTGCTCCTAGAACTAGACTCCTGGTACTAGGATGGGTTCAAAGCAGAGAACACATGTCACTGTGTGCTGTGTGCTTTGCATGTGTGACCATTAAAGAGGGTTTCATCCCTCCCTCCTAATATTATTATTAGAGTCTTTATCGTATAGAAATTGCTTTAAGGGTTCACAAAGAATCAAAAATGTATGTATGATTTAATTAAATTAAATTAATTGTGGCAATGATTTATTTATTTCTCTCTATAGCTTGTCCCAGGCTCCGTAGTACATTTTTACCTCAATATATAAACTTGTCTTTCTGTGGCACTTCTAGGCTCTGTTCTTATGCACCTGCAGCCTTGTGACTATTATCATTAGGGAACTCAGCAGGGAACACATCCTTTTCCAAACTTCACATCTAGTGTGTAACGATATGGGGATTGGAAGGCTTTCTCTTTTAGGTAGCACAAGTAAACTGACCTTTACTGTATATGTCGAAGTTAAACCAGCAGAGTGTCTTTCCAAACACATGTCCGTGTTACTTTGAAGTATACACAGACCTCACTGTAAACACTTCAATGTGTTTAATACTGCAGTTACTAATACAAATCCCCTAATAACAAAGTTTGACAGAGATCAAATAAAAAAATGCTTTTATTGAATGGAAGTGGAAACAGAAACACTTCAAAACACCACCACTTTCCAAATCAATAATAACTGGTGGTGGAAACTCAAGATTTTTTGGAAATTGTGCGAACTGCCCCTTTAACTGTTATCTATCTGACTGTTCATTGGCTTCCCGTCTACTGTTCACTGCCAGCATGTGTGGTATTTATTTATGTTGGAATCAACCCTCATGTCTCAGAGGCTGAGTACACTGCCCTGTTTAGGAAGAGGTTTCCACGGAGACATGACGATAACATGATGACGATGAGACAGTACTTCTTTTATTTAAGAAAGCGGTAGTCTCCCACTTGTACTTTACGGGCTCACAGTGAAAACCTCTCCCTCTTTATTATTCTATATCAAAAGACTACAAATTATTTTTTATTTACTTATTGTAAACTTATTGTCCACGTCTTTTACTTTTCAGGCTCTTTACGACACAATTTGCCTGGTTTAATTTCTATTCTTGACATTAAGTAAGTGAATTCACAGAGTACACAAGCAGACTATCAAGGATACACTTATTGGAGAATGTTGAATAACATACTTGCAATATGCTGCTGTGTTGACCTTCTTCAGTCTAATTAAAACATTCTGAGTGTTGTGATGACTGATTTCTTTTCAGACAGTATTTGTCTGCTGTCTGGTGAAAAACAGTGTTCTTCTTCAGATTGTCCGACAATTAGATTCAGATGAGATTGTGTTGTGTACTCAAGCAGCCTCCAATGGTGAACGAGTGTTGAGGTATTTCCTCTGTGTGTGAACTCTCGTGCAATACGCAAGAAGAAAGCCTATTTCCGTGGAGATGTGGCCTCAGCTGATAATACCTCGCTCCACAAATAAATCCCAACCCCACATCCTCAGCTGTCCCTCGTGCTGCTTCCCCGCTGCACTGTGTCACGTCTACCAATGTTATCAACTTTTAAAGGGCAGATGGGTGGTGTTTTGTTTGGGTAGACACCTGATGCTGGAGTCCGGCTACTACTGAGCCAACTATAACATCGTTCACTTGTCCATGTCTAGTTGGCCTGGAGCTTCAGGGTTGAGGCAGTATTGCAATTTTAAACAGGACAACAACAAGTATTTCGCTCCGTCACAATGCCTGAAAGACGACTGGCGCAGTCTGAGGCTTCACAGCTTCACAATAACACTGACAGAGACTTGACTTGATGTGAGATAGAACCAAGGATCATATATTTGTATACTTCATTCAGTGACTTGCAAATATGGAGGAAGCAGCTCACCGTTGTTATACTGCTAAAAAACAGTTACATTTACATTATTCCGTGTACCAAGAGAGGGACCTGGGACTTTTGTATACTAGACTCATCTGTAGACAATTGACAGAATACAACTTTGTGAAAGTATTCAGCTGTTTTGGAGAATCATCCAATATTCACGTTCTGATGAGAGAGGGGTGAACCTCAAACAGGGGTCCTAGTTGTATGTCCTGTTTCCTAGCAGCAACATGCTATTTAAACCATGAAGTCAATCTTTCTTGAAATAGCACACTTGTTAGTAAACAGTTGCTTATTTATAGATTTAGAAATTACGGAGCAACGTTACTTATTTTTCATTTGGATTCGTAGTGTCTACATGATAAATGTAAGTCCAATATTCACCCTCTTTTAGCTCTGTTTTTTTATTAAAGAAACATACAAATTTGACATGATTGGACAATACTTGAAACATGTGACTTTGAAATGACTTCCCAGCATGCATCTGTACAGTCATGTCAAGATGGTAAGTCTCAATGTGTGGCATTTGTAAGAACTCTTTCAAAACCCACTTCCCAAAGACCTATCCTACTTTATCCATGTGTGGTGAATGCATGACCTGACTCCTTTAGTGAGAGTTTCAAGCAAGGCTTACCTTGATCTCCACATGACCCGGATGTTTTATATGGAATTGTATTGTCTTATTAAATGGAATGTAGGACACTGACTGACATGATTTATACTTTCACTAAGGTGTAAGGACTGCAGTTGTGGAGAACATGTATTTATTTCTGTCGTGTGATTGCACCCACCCCAGTGGACCATAGCCGCTTTCACACCAAGTACTTTGCCGTACTTAGGGCTGGCACTAAGTTCCCCCATGGAACCAAGTACAGATCGCGTTCACACCGGAATAAGTTCCCTGAGGGAAGATTAGCCAAATGAAGCCGCTGACGTCACTTCTTCTTCTTCTGCTTTGGGTTTACTGGCAGGCCCCAAACAACTTCACGGCGTATACTGCCACCCGAAGTTCCCGGAGTTGGGGACTGGCTTCAGTAGAAGCTGCTGGGACTTCCAGCAGCTTCTACTGAAGCCTTCTGGGTAAATCGCCAGAACGCCGACACCTCCTCATCTCCACCGCCATTTTTTTTTGTGTTGCCATAAGTTAGTCTCTCTCCGTTGGTGCGCGGGGCTAATGCTAATGCTAATAATGCTAATGTCAGCAAATACAATGGCGGCTTTACAAAACCTTTCAGAGTTTTACGGGCGTGGTTTGCAATTCGCCCAGCCGATAGAAATTGGTACTTTTTTCTCCAAAGGATAGTCCCACCTCTCTAGCAGGCACTAAACATGGGGGTAAAAGTTCTCGGAACTAAGTTCTCTTTTTGGTGTGAACGCAAAATTCCAAGCACTAACGGAACTAAATGGGAAAAGTACAGGGAAAAGTACTCCGGTGTGAACGCGCCTCTTGATGTGAGAGCAGATACCGAGCAAGGCATCTTCTCAAGATTAGCTTTTTACCCAAACATCTACTTTGCAGCCATTAAGCTTCTTTGTGTCCATGTATGAGCTTAATTCCTTTGCTCCGAACAACAAATCAATAATGAGTGCATACAAATCTGTCATTAAAGTAAATAAAATACATGACTTTTTTGCTGTCACTTAGCCTTTTGCACAACCCGACTGTGAAGCTGAAAGGTGCTTTCAGACCACGTTTATCTTTTCCATGGTACCACACCACTAAGAACCGCCTGCATTATCAAATGCACTCGTGAACACTTAATCCAGCTGTCAGACAAACTGCAGTGTCTGACAGCACAAAACAAGCTCTTCAGACTCAGACCCATCCTGAGAGCCGGTAGGCAGCGAGAGGCTCTTTGGCTGCATGGCTGCCTCTGATCCCGTTAGCAGAGAGCTCTGGATCTTCCTTATTGGTATATGTTTATGGTCTTCAAATTAAGTTATGTTTTTAAAAAAATGGTTTACTCAGAAGAAAATCCAACTGCAATAAGATTAGCAAATATAGGATTCGTTGGTGAATCAACATGTCCGAAGACATTTCATGTTTCTCACACCTCTAACATGTGATAAATAACCTGCAGGTTCATGTCCTCTGTGTCTGTCTCATTCAGTATTACATTCTGCTCACTACTAAGATGTAGTGTGATATCGAATCCCACTATTACATATTCTACTATGCTGATTGTGGCGGGCATCAGGCGTGTGTAGACCTGCAGATGTGTGAGTCTGATCTAAAAAAAGAACTGTGAGGCATTTCAAATCTTCACCACCTCCTCCTCCTCCTCCTCCTCCTCCTCCTCCTCCATTCAGCCATTCCACCATTCCTCCTCTCCGTTCAGGGAGTGCCACCTCCTCCACCTGCTGCCGTCCGTCTGTCTGTCACACAGAGCTGCAGTTCAAACTGCTTTAGGTGCACAGAGCTGATAAACATTTAGAATTTTTACTGACGTTTTCAGTTTTTCTCTACAGGTCTCAGAGATCAGGAAACTGCTGTTGCTGCTGCACCTGACACAATGCCGGAAACTCAGCACAAAAATAACAGATAGAAGTCCTGGTCATCAACACGGCATGCTGAACATCTTTGTTTGACAAGTATGTCACCAAAACTGAATTTGCTAGTGATACTAAAAGAGTTGTATTTAAACTTTAAGATTTAGTGTTTAAAATCAGTTTTTTTCAATCTGATTATTTTTATTAAATTGCACACGGACCATTTATTCACAGCAGTTACATTTGTAGATGTTTGTTGACATGAAATGTAAGGGAAAGTCTGGCCGTGCTCAGTGTCTAGAAGTAGATGGTTATTGTAGAGTTATCAAGATATTCACGTGTACCATTTAATTATGTCTATATCATCAGAGATCTAGCTCTAGCTCAGGGAAGGTTTTGATGTCTCCGTTCTCATCCCTTCAGATCAGATCGCTCCATGTGTGCAGGGTCTATCCCTTCAGAAGTTGTTCTATGCCATGAATACCTGTCCCTGCTCCTCTGTGACTGATACACTGACCGCCGGCCAGCAGTGAATGTGTGCTATGTGTTCCTGTGACCTGCAGGACACCAGATACCTCCAACCCGCCCAAACAGGCATCCAGGCTGACACTGTACACGTCTAAACACACACGCACAAATTCAAACACACAGATAGACTTTCTCCCTGTGCACAGACACAAATACACACACATAGCTAGGCCTGGGCAGTTAAAGAAGTGGACACATGAAGGTAGGACTGTGAGGAATGGCATTGCTGGGGGCCAGAGTGATGGAGAGTCACGTGATTCTGTGTAACTATAGCACTTATGACTGGCTGATGGTAAACTGACCAGGAGACAGCTTCAGCTAAATCTTCAGATAAATCAATGAAATCTTAAATATTCTACGAAAGACTAGTATCTGCCGAGGTCCGGCTGTTTGCAGAGCCGAAAAAAGGAACTGTGGATTTACTGCAGCTGTCAAAGTTGGTCGTTATTTCTCACCACATCAAGTCAACCCAAGGAGTTTGCCATCTTTAAAACACGGCAACTATGCAAGTAATAGGGTTAGGGAATGCTCCGGTATTGGGACAAAATTAACATGAGATCACTCCGGTCATTGTACGTACTTCGTCTCACTGGAATATTAACGGTCAGATTGAATACAACATCGACCCAATTTCTCCGGGCAATGACGGGAGAGTTTTGAAAGTGACAAAACACTGTTTTCACACATTTAAAAACACTTAAACAATTAAACAATGTTTACCCAGGATTCAGGCACCTTCCTGGCTTGTAAAATGTGGTGATGCGCCCTGGAGGTATCAGACTATTTAAAACATGTATACCCAGGATTCAATCACTTTTCCTGGCTTGCAAAGTGCTGTGAAGCAGCCTGTTCTCTGGGTGCAGTCTGGGTGTGGTCTGAGTGAGGAGTGCTCAAGTGTGGGAGGATGTGTAAGGCAGAGGAGGGTAAAAAAAAAGTTAAAGTGTGAACCTCCAGCAGGGCAGATGGTGCTGTGAATAAGGCCGAATATGGATGCTGGTGGGCGGACAGTAAAGCACCGCAAAATCCACCACCTTTAAGTGTCACCAGGGGCATGAGGTTCTGGAGGGTGTGAACATCTGGGTTTAGTCCGTTGGGGAGTGCTTAAGTCCGGGGGTCCGGGGTCTCACGGTGTGCGAGGTAATGGAAATATGCATGATTTTCGAAATTCTCGAAAAAACGGCTAAGTGCCAACGGAGGAGGGGCTACAAAAAGCTCAAGTCTTCGCCGCTTCCGGCGGAAGCCCCGGAGACATTTGCAACCCCCCCGTTGCATTTTACAACGGAGAGGGGAATCAAGACCTCCCTTCCTCCGTCGAAAAAATTCATTCATCTTTTCCAAGCTACCATCTGCACGAAATCGGAAACCCGGTTTTTGAATGCATCCGCTACATGAGCACTTTGGATCGGATACAATTGATGCCTGGAGGACCCCCCAATCATGGTTCTTACCATTTTCACCCCTTCCTCTGGTTCTTCCACAAGTTAACTTAGACTTTTTCTGACTCTGCAGGAATGTAACGGGAGTTGTCAGGGGACTCTATCCGCCTTAAGAGACACTATTTTTGGATACATTTTATCCATTTTCACCCTTTTCTCTGGTTCTCTGATGCCTGAAGACTCCACCAGCCTGGTTCTTAACTTTTAGTCCAAACTGGTCTCTGGAGGAATGCAAGGGGAGTCGAAAGGGGACTCTTCTTGCTGTTTGTCTTCTCAAAATTGAGGGGTGTGTTTGAGGGGAGGGCCCTGGCTGTTTTGGCAGCCTCCGCTCCTCTCTTCTCTCCCTCCCCGAGACCAGCTCGTGCTCCCGCTGTAAAAGGCAGGTGCGCGGCCGGGCACCCACTGCCACTCACTCAGAGCCTGGCTCCGAGCAGCACGTTCTCCCCGGCAGTCCGCCAGCAGATGAAAAACACCCACCTCTCCGCCTCTTCCGAGGGACGAGGGAACCGCGCGGGGGGGTCTGCTGGAGGCTCCTGCCGGGTGCTCCGTCCTGCGTTTCATCGGGACCCGGCTCCAACACTCGAAACTCTGACTCCAGCGCGGTGTGGCTGCCTCGCCCTGGCCGTCCACCGTGCGCCCTCCGGGTACCTGACTCCCCTGCCTCCTCCAGGGGCAGGTGTGAGGGGTTCAATGCCTCCTCCCCCCGCTGCGGTGAATGCCCGGAGCGGGATGGAGCGCCCGGAGGTACTGTTGTCCCCACGTTACCATGTTGTCTGGAGGATAGGACCGAGAGATGACATACTCTCTACCCGGGTTACAAGTCACTATTTTCGGACACTTTCTTTGCTTTACCCCGGTTCTATCACTCTTTCCTCCTTTGACCATAAAACGTGTTTCCTGCTGGGGTACTGCCTGGTTACGGGGCACCCCAAACCCTCTCATGGTCGGGCCACCATGAATTGATGCATCGGACCCAATGTTGCCATCACCAGCCCCACGGAGGTCGGACCATTTTGCCAGGTGGTAACCCAAGTCCTCCTTTGGTCCGTGTGAGAAACACAACATAATTTAAATACAATTAACTGTGTCTGTTTCAGTAAGGATGTCGTCCGAATGCCCGGTGTGCAGACTCTTCTATCTGGCTTTGAACAAGCACCTTAAGCACAAACATGCAGTGCGGAACTTGGAGGAAAGAGGCATCATTCTTAAAATGGCCAGTGGCCGAATACATGTTCGGACCACACCCTGTCCCATCACAGGGTGTTCGTATGCTGGGAAGAAACTGCACCGTCATGTCACTCATGGCCACCCTGAGTTATCCCGAGATGAAGCACATCAGGTCCTGACAAGGCTGAAGCATAGTGTGCCCCTGCAATTACTCCATGACTTCAGACTAATCCCATCATTGGAATGGCTACATCATTGGATATAGACAATGAGGAGGAATACTCGGTGCACCCTCCACCCTTCTCCCCACATACTGAGTGTGACGAAGAGGACTGCAGGCAGGTGATGCTGGAAAATGTTGCATTGAGGGCTCAGAAGGATGCCCTCATTGATGAGGTGAAGACCCTGCGCTCCAGGCTGAAAAAGGGGCTAAAACCCTGTGCTTGAGGAAGAGGAAGAATGTATACGATTTAAGGGCCTGGCAATCTGAAGTACCTCCGGCATAAACACAGCAGACTCCTGTAGTCAGACCCCGGTCAAGACTGTCATGCGGTCTCCAGCAGCCTCTGGTAGTCAGACCCCTCTCAAGACCCCGGTCAAGACTGTCATCCGGTCTCCAGCAGCCTCTGGTAGTCAGACCCCTCTCAAGACCCCGGTCAAGACTGTCATGCGGTCTCCAGCAGCCTCTGGTAGTCAGACCCCTCTCAAGACCCCGGTCAAGACTGTCATGCGGTCTCCAGCAGCCTCTGGTAGTCAGACGCCTCTCAAGACCCCGTTCAAGACTGTCATGCGGTCTCCGTGCTACTTCAAATGTCTGAGTGGGCATCAAAGTGGTACGAAACTAGCCATGGAATCTGCCGGGCAGTCCCACCCTGATCCAATGCAATTGATTTGGTCGCAGCGAGAACCTAGCCCGAAACCAGTGTAATATTCTTGTTTTCGTAAATATGTCCTTTTGCGCTACATTTCAATACCAGAACAAACATCTCATCATGTGATTGACCAATGTAAGACTATTTGTATTTCAGGACAGCGACAGACTTGGCAGCATTTCATTTGTATCTGTGTTCGGGACACGGTGCATTGGTTGGTGCACTGTTGTTGCTTTCTTCCGTTTCACTGGAATGTTCTGCCGCTTTCCGCTCTCAAGACCCAAATACATTTTCTGTTTCCTGGGAGGGACATTCGACCTGACTTTAACCCTTACAAGCATTAGTAGACATTGCAACTAATTATTGGGAAATGTTAGTTTTGCAGATGTACTTCTAACCCTAGCATAGCCTTGGGCATTTTGGAAACATTTTGGCTTGGGTTGCCGATGTAGAGGAATGACCAGGACTATGGAAAGAATCTAAAGAACGTTGTCCCAGAAGCTTCAGAGTTACGGCCATGTCACTGTTAGCAGGCTCTTAAAGTCCACATTATAACTGAGCCTGCCGTGCAGCTACACCTTCTTAAGAATGTTGCTGGAACTAATTTACTGTTATATGATACGGTCCTGTTACGATGGCATGTCAGGGGGTATGCTGCATATAGACGTATTAACGGACCACATGTATTGAAATAGTACCATGAATAATTCAACTATCACTACTGCTGGACAGTAAGTGAGACAGTGAGTGAGGAAATGATTGCTCATATCATTTTAACTTTTGAATATGGTAGAGTATTATTAATTATCATTATTATTATTATTATTATTATTATTAAGCAAGGCAAGGCAAGTGTATGTATATAGCACCTTTCAACACAAGGCAATTCAAAGTGCTTTACAAAAAATGAAAGACATTAAGAAAATGGCATTTAAAAACAGTCATTAAAAAGCAAAGATAATAAAAGAAACATTAAAAGAAAAAATACATGAATAAAAGTTACAGTGCCGTTTAAGATATTAATAGTTCAATTAAAAGCAGCGGCAAAAGGAAAAGTCTTTAGTCTGGATTTACCAGGACCTGCAGGTTTCTGGTAGTTTGTTCCAGATGTTTGGAGCATAATAACTGAACTTCTCCATGTTTAGTTCTGACTCTGGGGACAGAAAGCTGACCAGTCCCTGAAGACCTGAGAGATCTGGATGGTTCATCATTTAGCTGGAGGTCAGAAATGTATTTTGGGCCTAAACCATTCAGTGCTTTATAAACCAGCAGCAGTATTTTGAAATAAATGTTTTGATACACGGGAAGCCAGTGTATACTGTCTTCCTTTACCGTAAATCTCCCTTTAAGAAGGGCCAACAAGTTCTCAATAGGGTTTAGTTCTGGTGAGGAAGGGTTAAGTTCAGTTGAGGAAGGGTTACGTTCAGGTGAGGAAGGGTTTAAGTCAGGTGAGGAAGGGGTTAGGTCAGGTGAGGAAGGGTTAAGTTCAGGTGAGGAAGGGGTTAGGTCAGGTGAGGAAGGGTTAAGTTCAGGTGAGGAAGGGGTTAGGTCAGGTGAGGAAGGGGTTAGGTCAGGTGAGGAAGGGTTAAGTTCAGGTGAGGAAGGGGTTAGGTCAGGTGAGGAAGGGGTTAGGTCAGGTGAGGAAGGGGTTAGGTCAGGTGAGGAAGGGGTTAGGTCAGGTGAGGAAGTGGTTAAGTTCAGGTGAGGAAGGGGTTAGGTCAGGTGAGGAAGGGGTTAGGTCAGGTGAGGAAGGGTTAAGTTCAGGTGAGGAAGGGGTTAGGTCAGGTGAGGACGGGTTTAGGTCAGGTGAGGAAGGGTTACGTTCAGGTGAGGAAGGGTTAAGTTCAGATGAGGAAGGGGTTAGGTCAGGTGGGGAAGGGGTTAGGTCAGGTGAGGAAGGGTTAAGTTCAGGTGAGGAAGGGGTTAGGTCAGATGAGGAAGGGTTTAGGTCAGGTGAGGAAGGGTTTAGGTCAGGTGAGGAAGGGGTTAGGTCAGGTGAGGAAGGGTTACGTTCAGGTGAGGAAGGGTTAAGTTCAGGTGAGGAAGGGGTTAGGTCAGGTGAGGAAGGGGTTAGCTCAGGTGAGGAAGGGGTTAGGTCAGGTGAGGAAGGGGTTAGGTCAGGTGAGGAAGGGTTAAGTTCAGGTGAGGAAGGGGTTAGGTCAGGTGAGGACGGGTTTAGGTCAGGTGAGGAAGGGTTACGTTCAGGTGAGGAAGGGTTAAGTTCAGATGAGGAAGGGGTTAGGTCAGGTGAGGAAGGGGTTAGGTCAGGTGAGGAAGGGTTAAGTTCAGGTGAGGAAGGGGTTAGGTCAGATGAGGAAGGGTTTAGGTCAGGTGAGGAAGGGTTTAGGTCAGGTGAGGAAGGGGTTAGCTCAGGTGAGGAAGGGGTTAGGTCAGGTGAGGAAGGGTTAAGTCCAGGTGAGGAAGGGGTTAGGTCAGGTGAGGAAGGGTTTAGGTCAGGTGAGGAAGGGGTTAGGTCAGATGAGGAAGGGGTTAGCTCAGGTGAGGAAGGGGTTAGTTCAGGTGAGGAAGGGTTAAGTTCAGGTGAGGAAGGGGTTAGGTCAGATGAGGAAGGGTTTAGGTCAGGTGAGGAAGGGTTTAGGTCAGGTGAGGAAGGGGTTAGCTCAGGTGAGGAAGGGGTTAGGTCAGGTGAGGAAGGGTTAAGTTCAGGTGAGGAAGGGGTTAGGTCAGGTGAGGAAGGGGTTAGGTCAGGTGAGGAAGGGGTTAGGTCAGGTGAGGAAGGGGTTAGGTCAGGTGAGGAAGTGGTTAAGTTCAGGTGAGGAAGGGGTTAGGTCAGGTGAGGAAGGGGTTAGGTCAGGTGAGGAAGGGTTAAGTTCAGGTGAGGAAGGGGTTAGGTCAGGTGAGGACGGGTTTAGGTCAGGTGAGGAAGGGTTACGTTCAGATTAGGAAGGGGTTAGGTCAGGTGGGGAAGGGGTTAGGTCAGGTGAGAAAGGGTTAAGTTCAGGTGAGGAAGGGGTTAGGTCAGATGAGGAAGGGTTTAGGTCAGGTGAGGAAGGGTTTAGGTCAGGTGAGGAAGGGGTTAGGTCAGGTGAGGAAGGGTTACGTTCAGGTGAGGAAGGGTTAAGTTCAGGTGAGGAAGGGGTTAGGTCAGGTGAGGAAGGGGTTAGGTCAGGTGAGGAAGGGGTTAGCTCAGGTGAGGAAGGGGTTAGGTCAGGTGAGGAAGGGGTTAGGTCAGGTGAGGAAGGGTTAAGTTCAGGTGAGGAAGGGGTTAGGTCAGGTGAGGACGGGTTTAGGTCAGGTGAGGAAGGGTTACGTTCAGGTGAGGAAGGGTTAAGTTCAGATGAGGAAGGGGTTAGGTCAGGTGAGGAAGGGGTTAGGTCAGGTGAGGAAGGGTTAAGTTCAGGTGAGGAAGGGGTTAGGTCAGATGAGGAAGGGTTTAGGTCAGGTGAGGAAGGGTTTAGGTCAGGTGAGGAAGGGGTTTAGCTCAGGTGAGGAAGGGGTTAGGTCAGGTGAGGAAGGGTTAAGTCAGGTGAGGAAGGGGTTAGGTCAGGTGAGGAAGGGTTTAGGTCAGGTGAGGAAGGGGTTAGGTCAGATGACGAAGGGGTTAGCTCAGGTGAGGAAGGGGTTAGTTCAGGTGAGGAAGGGTTAAGTTCAGGTGAGGAAGGGGTTAGGTCAGATGAGGAAGGGTTTAGGTCAGGTGAGGAAGGGTTTAGGTCAGGTGAGGAAGGGGTTAGCTCAGGTGAGGAAGGGGTTAGGTCAGGTGAGGAAGGGTTAAGTTCAGGTGAGGAAGGGGTTAGGTCAGATGAGGAAGGGTTTAGGTCAGGTGAGGAAGGGTTTAGGTCAGGTGAGGAAGGGGTTAGGTCAGGTGAGGAAGGGTTACGTTCAGGTGAGGAAGGGTTAAGTTCAGGTGAGGAAGGGGTTAGGTCAGGTGAGGAAGGGGTTAGGTCAGGTGAGGAAGGGGTTAGCTCAGGTGAGGAAGGGGTTAGGTCAGGTGAGGAAGGGGTTAGGTCAGGTGAGGAAGGGTTAAGTTCAGGTGAGGAAGGGGTTAGGTCAGGTGAGGACGGGTTTAGGTCAGGTGAGGAAGGGTTACGTTCAGGTGAGGAAGGGTTAAGTTCAGATGAGGAAGGGGTTAGGTCAGGTGAGGAAGGGGTTAGGTCAGGTGAGGAAGGGTTTAGGTCAGGTGAGGAAGGGTTTAGGTCAGGTGAGGAAGGGGTTAGCTCAGGTGAGGAAGGGGTTAGGTCAGGTGAGGAAGGGTTAAGTCCAGGTGAGGAAGGGGTTAGGTCAGGTGAGGAAGGGTTTAGGTCAGGTGAGGAAGGGGTTAGGTCAGATGACGAAGGGGTTAGCTCAGGTGAGGAAGGGGTTAGTTCAGGTGAGGAAGGGTTAAGTTCAGGTGAGGAAGGGGTTTAGGTCAGATGAGGAAGGGTTTAGGTCAGGTGAGGAAGGGTTTAGGTCAGGTGAGGAAGGGGTTAGCTCAGGTGAGGAAGGGGTTAGGTCAGGTGAGGAAGGGTTAAGTTTCAGGTGAGGAAGGGGTTAGGTCAGGTGAGGAAGGGTTTAGGTCAGGTGAGGAAGGGGTTAGGTCAGATGAGGAAGGGGTTAGCTCAGGTGAGGAAGGGGTTAGTTCAGGTGAGGAAGGGGTTAGTTCTGGTGAGGAAGGGTTAAGTTCAGGTGAGGAAGGGTTTAGGTCAGGTGAGGAAGGGTTAAGTTCAGGTGAGGAAGGGTTTAGGTCAGGTGAGGAAGGGGTTAGGTCAGGTGAGGAAGGGGTTAGGTCAGATGAGGAAGGGGTTAGCTCAGGTGAGGAAGGGGTTAGGTCAGGTGAGGAAGGGTTAAGTTCAGGTGAGGAAGGGTTTAGGTCAGGTGAGGAAGGGTCTAGGTCAGGTGAGGAAGGGTTTAGGTCAGGTGAGGAAGGGTCTAGGTCAGGTGAGGAAGGGTTTAGGTCAGGTGAGGAAGGGTTAAGTTCAGGTGAGGAAGGGTTTAGGTCAGATGAGGAAGGGTTAAGTTCAGGTGAGGAAGGGTTAAGTTCAGGTGAGGAAGGAGGCCATGTCATTATTCTTTCATCTTTAATAATACCAGCCCATACCAGAACCCACCTCCACCTTGCTGTCACTGAGTGGAACTGGAGCTCTGGGCCCGGTACTGATCCAGCCATGGGCCCATCCATGTGGTCCGTCAACAGTCTCCCTCATCTCATCAGTCCATACAACCTTTGAAACATCTGTCTTCAGATATGTATTGACCCAGTCTTGACGTTTCAACTCATGTGTCATGTTCAGTGGTGCTGTTAGCCTTCCTCTCCTTGGCCATGTCTCTGAACACCTGGTACTTCTGGCCCTCCTGGTAGGTTGCAGTTCTTGAATATGACAGCACTGGAGGATAATGGCTTCCTGGTAGATTCACGTTTGATTATTCTCTTTGGCAACACTTTTGATGGTTCTTTGATCACGAACAAATATCTTAGCAATGTCAAGGGTGCTGCATCGCTCTGAGAGGCTTTAAACAATTTTTTACTTTTCAAAAGTCAGATAAATCTCTTTTTTGGCCCATTTTGCCTGAGGAAAAGAAGCTGCGTAATAATTATAGACATCTGGATACAGGGTGTTGATCTCCCTAGGCCACACCCTCCCTCGTTACACAAATACACATGACACCTGATGTGCTTACATCCAACACACATTCAAGTTCATACAGCTTGGAGTTGGAATATATTCACAACAATTATGATATGGTCTAAATACTCACTTGCCTAATAATTGTGCGCACAGTGTAATGTCTCTTTTTAATTGACCTTGAAACATTGTAAGTTATTGAGTGAACCAGAATAACCTGTGGTCTTTCTCTGTTTCAGACTCTGACAGAGACCTGGAGGACAGCCATGTTTGCAGCCAATCAAGAGATCCAGCTGTGAGTAAAAACTCAGCTCCTTCCCTTTATGCAAAATTAATACACAAACATACTGTAGAATTTCTTAAGTCAGAGCTGTAATACTAAAGTGAGTTTTGAGAGATTGGAGCCCCTGATCAATTTGACACATTTCAGTTTACATCAGTATTCACTGAGGAGGAGATGGTGCATGTTTTGTTTCTGTGTTGTCAATCCTTTTTTAAGACACCATCTGCCGTGCACACAGTAATAACACAGTACTGCAGCTCTGATACAGTATGACACCTTAACTCAGTGGAGCGATTATTTTTGCACTTTTGCAGTTTAATGACCAAACTAAATGGAACAGATGTTGCTGTTTGTTTTCCACACGAAAATTGACTTTCGTGTGGTCAAATGTTATATGTGTAACCCTCCATCATCACTCCATTTCATTTAACACCCTTTCAAACTGTACATATTGTATCAGACTACATGAAAAACTGCAGTAAATATACAAAGAATAGACACTGAACATGTATTGCATGTGCCAGGTGTGATCCATGTGGGGGGATGGGCACATAAGGGGGGGAATACATCGAGTGTGTGTGTGTGTGTGTGTGTGTGTGTGTGTGTGTGTGTGTGTATGTGTGTGTGTGTGGTGTGTGTGTGTGTGTGTGTGTGTGTGTGTGTGTGTGTGTGTGTGTGTGTGTGTGTGTGTGTGTGTGTGTGTGCGTGCTTTTCTTTATGGCAGTACAGCAAGGGTGTTACAACGTTGACTAAATCATCCAAAATACAATGAAAGTGGTGATCAGCAATTCTACTGTGAAGGATATCATAAAGCCTTAATACAATCGAATGTAAAACAAAAAAGTTATGATTGATGAAAGTAGTAAATCGGTCAGATTTGACCCGAAGACAACAGGAGGGTTAACATAACTGCATTATTAAATGGGGTATACTTTAGTAAGACAGTTCTTTTTGACTGTGTACAGGGTGCTTAATCTGGGCTGTGTCTTCATTTTGTTGTTACAGTGAGTGTGTTTTTTTGAGCTTCCAACAGTAAATAATACGACCACCGTGTGTCATAAAGGGGTACAATAGAATTTGGTTTTGAGTAGGTTTTGAAAAAAACATAGAATAAAATAAATAATTAGTATTGTATAATTAGTTTACATCTGTTTGGAAATGTGTAGTCGGTAAGTGTTAGTGGTGAAGCCTGAGACCAGGTGAAGGGCTGAGACAGGATGTTTTTACAAGATTGACCATGCAAGAGTTTATGAAACAAGAGGAAGCAGATATGGAAGACTGGGACATGCCATGTTTCCCCCAGGAGGTACGAGGTTAAAAACAAACAAAAAATAGCTCAGTTTGATTCAGCCCACAATAACAAATAAATCCAGCAGAGAGACAGCAGATGTAGCAATTAGGGGAATTAAAGACACACATTAAAACCACATGATAATAATACACAGTAACATATCCAGAAAATCTATATCAGTTTTGGCAGAAGAAGTACATGTTCTTCATTACCTGCCACCACTGATCTATAGTCAGAATAGATTCAATAAACAGATTCAGGAGAGAAATGACCAGTTCTATTTCATCCTTACTGACCGCCAGGCGGTGCTTTAGTACTGGATATCTTCCGTCTCGCGCATGCATAGGTCGAATATTTATATCAACAAAGTCAGGTGTGACCTCGTATGCTGTGACCCGTAGGCATAAGTTCCGGTGTTGTCAACGAGTTCAGTCCTTTTTCATCTTCTCGCTGCGCAGGTTACTACTTTTTGAGTAGAAGCCAAGCTAGTTTATTGAAAATTAAGATTCTAGCTCATCGCTACCTGTAGCCTTGTGATCGTCTCGATCGGAGCTGCGGGCTAGGAAAACGCTCGCCCTCCAAAGGCTGTGATGAGCTGTCCGCCCTCCCAAGGGAGGGGACTGCGTTGTTCACCGCTCGGACCCTAGGAGCTCCGGACCGGTAAAGAGCGGATGCTCCTGCACGTCAGCCGGTGAGATCGCTACCATTTATCGCTGATTGTGCTATCTATTCTCAAGCTAATGAGATAACTGTGTACAAGTTAGCCGGGGGCTCTCGCTAATTTGTTACGGCGCTAGTGAAGGGAGTGTCTCCGCCCCCCTCTCACCCAACCCCGTCTCAAGGCATTTCGTGTTCACCAACACGATTTTTAATCTATTGATTCGTGTTCACCATCACGATTTGCCCCTTTTTTTCGTGTTGCACAGCACGATTTTAAAAGCAATGTATTTCTACTGGTAACGTGTTTCGTGCCTGCAGGCTGCAGCACGTCTTTTTCTCCGGTCGGGTCGTGGAAGACCGGAAGCTGTGTGGTTCATAAAAACATGTTCTTACTCAATATCAAGCCACAATTATTGCTTTTATTTTAAATCGTATAATTTCTGACTTTTGTTGTCGTCTGTGAGGAAAATAAATGGGGCTCAGAGCCTCAGGATACTGAAATCTGTATTTTTTAAATATTTTTTGTTATTCTTTTCAAAATAACACACTGTTATTTACTCACCAATAACACACAATTATCCTTGCTTTTATTTATTGGTTGAATTCCATAATCTCGGGCTTTTTCGGCGTCCGTCAGGAACTGAATTTCAAAATAAATATAACCGGAAACAGACGTAGGCATTTCGAGCGATTACCCAAGATCCTCAGCTATGGTTTTAAGCTCACTGATTGGATGTG
Organism: Champsocephalus esox; assembly: GCA_036324585.1. Taxonomy (NCBI): domain Eukaryota; kingdom Metazoa; phylum Chordata; class Actinopteri; order Perciformes; family Channichthyidae; genus Champsocephalus; species Champsocephalus esox. Next base: position 41,854,850 of record CM070493.1, read on the forward strand.
TTAGCCGCAATGCATGCTGGGATTTGGTGTTTATATTATATGAAATCCGGAAAACATTTTAAAAGTATAAAATAATACTTAATTCCGAGTGCTCTTGCTTTTCTCTTTGAAAGTCATCACATAACGGCATCGTAATACACGGTTCGGCTGCATTACATATTACAGATCTGCCGTAGATCTTTATGTATAGAGCCCTGATGAGAAGACCTTTGGAAAAACTGGAAGAAATGGCGCCGAAACTGAATACTTGACGTGGATCATAAATATATCAACAATTAAACAACATCTTCAATTTCTCTTCACACAATACGTCTCCTTGCAGTATCAACACTAATTCGGCTGACTTTTACATTTGATCTAATTCATAGATAGGTTATATTTACACCATAACGGTGCACAGCTGATAGAAAAGGACTGTAGTTTTTAAAGATATTACTGATTTTCTTTGAATGTAAATACTGAGTCTGAAATAGTATAGCAATATGCTGTAAAATGATGTGAAAGCATGCATAAAACTATACATCTTCAGATGTTGTACATACACACTAATAATACAAAGTTGTTATGGCTGTGTGTACCTTGTGTGCACCTCCTAGTGGTTAAAGTACGTTATTGAATTATTGTTTTTATGTGTTATATTTGATTACAAAAATATTAAGAGTACATACTTTCATAGGGGGAAAGTATAAATATAGAAATATAGAATGTAAAAAATCAAGAAGATACTAAAAGTGATCTCTACAATAAAACAGTTTAGTGCAGGATGTACACAGATATTAATAGGAGGAGGTGCAAAACAGAAAAACGGATTAACCTTTATTTAAACATTAAATATTAAATATTAAGCCTGACAAAGTAATTAACGTCTAATATATTGCTTTCCTGCAATGTTAACTATGTTGAAGCACTTATTTTAACTGATATTATACACATTAATTATACTCTTATGTATGTAGATAGAATAAGAAATGTGCAGAATATGACAGTTTAATGGTGGAGGTACACACATATTGATAGATGTCTTGTCATGCACTGTTGAGGAACCTGTGACCCAAGTTTTTCATTCATTGCATAACTACACCGTAGTTGTGTAAATGATATGTCAATAAAACCTTTGAACATCTTGAAAGGGATGTGCAAAATAGCCATAATATACAGTCTTTAATTAACTATTAGTAGAGAATAACGAGTAATGAATATACTTTATTACTTGTTTCCATTCATGTCAATTGCAGATACATGTTTAGTCTTCTCAAGCACCAACTATCAAATATCTCTCCTGATTGTTGGCACTTGACAATCACCTTACCTGCATTTTACTCAGCTGTAACTAAAGTCTGATTTAAGGGTTGTTTATATTTCACATCATTAATCAGAATCTGCAAAGTAACTCAAATAAATGCAGTGGAGTAAAAATACCAGGTTAACCTCTGAATTGTAGTGGAGTAGAATTACAAAGTAGCAATGAGCTGTCATGTGGGTATACGGCATTAATATAATGCTGCGCATTATGGACACAAGTGATTTTCACCCATTTATTAATTATATGTTTTACATTTCATAACACCAATGTGTTTAATAATGGCAACTTCTAATTGTGGGGGAAAACGAAAACGTTCAGTAGAGACGTCCCATAGAACATTTTGCGAAACACAATAGCCAGCATGTGTAGTTATGAAGGGGTGTTCGATTCCAGTTTTATCTCTCACAGGCTCCGCCCTCTACTGGACTCTATGGGTACTCTCTTACCCCGCAAGCATTCTCCCACTGAGCCTTCTATAGACGTAGCCGGCCCTGGGCGGGCCTACCTGAATGCGCGCGCATCACACCGTATAAAAGGAGGCCTCGCCTCCTGACCGTCATCCTTTTCTCTTCAGCAAGCGGAAGTGTTTTTCACGGAGCTTAGAAAGACGGAAAAATTGAGAGATAAAGGAGTCAGTTCTTGACCACAGGACCTGCCCGAAATGTCCAAACCTGATCGCGGGAGCGGATCCTCACCCCTCCTGTTTTTTGTGTATGGGGCCTAACCACGCTGTGAGCGGTATGGGCCCGACGCCGGCATGCTCAGCCTGCCAGATGCTTCCTCGGCTCACGCGTGAGCATCGTGGGCAGCATTTCCTGTCAGCAGAGACTCCGCGGGAGGAGGTGGAGGATTCGGATCTCGACGTCGTCGAGATGGGCGAGTCAGGAGAGGAGGAAGTGCCGTTCCGATTCTCCCTTCCGTGGGGCTAGAGACAACCCCGATTCCGGAGGAGGAGGACGAGGACTCCTCGGTGTCGGGAGGTCCGACTCTCAGGTCTGCGCGTGTGGATTTCCCAGCGGTGATGACCCTGGCAGCGGAGCGCGTAGGCTTACCACTCCCACCACCGCTGCCACCGAGGCCTATAAGCCGCCTGAGACAGGGGTTTTACGGCCCGGTGCATCCAGCGCAACCAACCTTCGTTTCGCCCCAACTGGCTGATATATGGCGGTGTGTGGAGGCGACATGGCAGCAGCCATTTAAGACGAAGGCCCCAGTAGCCGCTATGGCAGGCATCATCAAGGTGGAGGGCCGCCCGGACACAGCGTGTGCGGGTGTGCCCCCCCTTGATGAGAGCCTGGCGGCCCATCTGCTTCCGTGGGTGGCTGGTTGGGCGGAGGGTAAGCGACCCCTGCCCCCGCTGCCCCCGCTGCCCCGGGACCGAGACACTCTGGAATATCTGGACAAGATGTTCAAGCTCGGTACGCAGATGGCGGCTGCAGCCAATAATCTCGACGTGTTGGGCGTCTCCCTGATCACCCCTCAGGCAGCCGCCCCCGCCCTCTTGTCACAAGATGGGAGCGATTATCCGGACCGCGCTATAGGTCAGATGAATAATCTGATTCATGGCGTGGCCGCTGCAGCAGGGCGGGTGATTTCCTTGGCCACAGTGGCGTCTCGTCACGTGTGGTTGGGACTCACTGCCCTATCTAGAAAAGACAGAGAAGATCTCCTCGGAGCCCCCGTGTCCACGGAGGGGCTCTTTGGGTCAATCTCCTCGGTCACTCAGCGCTTCAGCCGGCTGGAGGAGGAAAGGGTCCAGCTTAGCAGGATGCTACCGCTGGCCCCGCCTCCGGCCCCTGCTATGCGCTCTTCCACGTTTCCAGCAGGCGAGGGAGCGCAGTGCGACAGTGAATCGGAGGGAGAGGCGCCGGCACGGGGGTCCCGTAGCTGCGGCGCCCTCCACCTCTACGGCCCATCACGTGGTACCGGCATATCGGCAGCCACGGGGAGGGGCTGCCCGACCTCGGCAGGCTCATCAGCAGAGAGCGGCCGGGTGGGGTGCGCCGTCAGCCCGAAGCTGACTGGCGGGGGGAGGTAGCGTCTCGGCGGGGGGAGAAAATCTCTTCGCCCGGGACGCGAGGGTGAATCCCGCCTCCTCCCTATTCGATGCACAGATTCCTTTTAAAAAAAATTAAAAATGAAGAAAAAGTTGATCTGTATCCAAGTCTATGTGTCCTTTGTTTCCACAATGCTACACTTACACATGATGTCTGTACAGATTCCCCACTCGCCGCCCCAGCCATAGCTCCTGAAGGGGAGGAGGCTAGTGGGAGTGCGCAGATGAGAGTGATGAAACGTAAACAAAGCTATCGTAATGTTATACGGGTACAGAGGCATTATGGCCGGCATATTGCTGTTGGGGAACACACTAAGCCTGGGATTAAGACTCCAATGAATGCAGGTTACCAGAATTGCATTATGGCAGCGCCCGCCCTAAAAGAGCGCGTGGCGGTGCGTTCAGGGACCTTAGTAGACTGCACTACTCCTATGAGGACTCCGATTAATGATGTTCACCGTAGGGGTGAAAACAGCATTTTGAGGGAGCGCGCGCTCACACATGAGCATGCGGCGGTGCGTTCAGGGTCCTCAGTAAATAATCGGCCCTTTCTGTGTCGACCCTCCATGGGCGAATCTTCCCTTCACGGGGAGTTTTGCGGCAGGGACGGGTCGCCAGAGAGTACCACAGCTTTATAGCTGCGGCCCCACAGCTGAGTGCATGCCCTTTAACAGAGTGTTATGGGGAATGGAAACTCTGCTGTGTACTATCAGGGTGGATGGACAGGACGCTGAGACGGGGCTATTCACTCCAGTTTTGCAGCGTCCCACCCCCTGTTATGGGCATGCGAGAGGTGAAGCTATCCTCTCGAGAGGGGATGAGTTTCCTCTCAGCAGAGATTCAGGCTCTGGTGCAGAAACAGGCTGTGTCTGTTGTGCACCCTCAGCGCAGGGAAGAGGGTCTTTATTCCATATACTTCCTGGTTCCCAGGAAGACAGGGGAATTCAGACCTATTCTAGATCTCCGCGGCCTGAATCGCCACATTTTCCCGCAGGAAATTCTGCATGCTAACTATGAAACAGTTACTGGGGCTGGTGCAGCCAGGCGATTGGTTCACCACCATCGACCTGAAAGACGCGTACTTTCATGTCGAAATTGCTCCAAAGCACAGGAAGTATCTGCGTTTTGCCTTCCAGGGAATAGCCTACGAGTACAACAGGCTGCCGGTCGGCTACTCCCTATCCCCACGCACATTCAGCAAATGTGTGGCCACAGCGCTTCAACCGCTGCGCGCACACTGCATGAGAGTTTTCTTTTACATAGACGACCTCATAGTCATGGCTGGGTCCAGGGAACAGGCAATGCTTTGCAGTACAATTGATCACACACCTAACCAGATTAGGCTTTACGGTCAATTGGAAAAAGAGCACCCCCATACCTCACCAACGGGCGTTGTAGTTGGGAGTGGTGCTCGATGCAGGCGCGTTGTGCGCCACCCTGTCAGAGAGCAGACGTGCGTCCCTTCTTCAGGGGGTACGCAGACTGCGACAGGGGGCAACAGTGACAGCTTTTACTGTCATGCAGACGCTGGGTCTCATGGCGGCTGCTCACATGATGGTCCCGTTAGGGTTACTGCATATGCGCCGCCTGCAGAGGTGGTTCTCCAGCCTACGCTTGGATCCCGAGAGGCGGCTGGTGACCATACCCCCCTCAGTGAGGGGCAACCTCCGGTTTTGGGGGTCCCCGGATCACCTCCGGAGGGGTCTCCACTGGGACGGGTGACCTCCTACATCACAGTGTTCACGGATGCATCCGGAACAGGATGGGGAGGGACCTGCCTGAAGAGGGCTATAGGTGGGCGCTGGGCTCTAACAGAGTCTCGACACAGCAACCTCTAGAGCTACGGGCGGTAGTGTTAGTCCTCCAGCATTTCAGGCCCCTAATTCAAGGGAGGCATGTAATGGTCAGGAGTGACAACAGCACCACAGTGGCTTATATCAACAGGCAGGGCGGAGTCCGCTCCGCCACCTTGTTGACCACAGCGGAGAGTCTGTGGTTATGGGCTTCAGAGGTGGTGTTATCTCTGGAGCCCTCCATATCCCGGGACTGGAGAACAGAGGGGCCGACCTCATGTCGAGGGGCGGCCCCCTGCCAGGCGAGTGGGTGCTTCACCCGAAGGTGGTGAAGCAGATCTGGCCCAGTTCGGGAGAGCGGAAGTGGATCTGTTCGCCAGCCGGCGAAACAGCCACTGTGCCCTGTGGTTCTCCGTGGCTCGGAGCGACGACCCGCCCTTGGGGGTGGACGCGTTTGCACACGAGCCATGGCCAAGGAAGCTGCTATACGCTGTTCCACCGGCTGCGTCTCATTCTCCCCCTCCTGAGGAGAGTGAGGCAAGAACGTCTGTCAGTCATCCTAGTGGCTCCGGACCGCGTTGGGGCGCCGTGGTACTCAGAGATGACACAGATGAAGGTGGGCCAGCCCTGGGCGGTTCCCCAGTTCTGGGGGGTGATGTCTCAAGAGGCAGGTGCAATCGCTCGGGCGTTACCCACTCTCGGCCGTCCTCTCCAGGCTTGGCTGCTGAGAGGGACAGGCTGAGACAGGGTGGATTGTCTGATAGTGTTATTCAGTCTATCCAGGCAGCTAGAGCTGGATCCACCACAGCCTGTTACAGGCCAAAGTGGCTAGGATTCCAGCGATGGTGTGAGGAGCGGAGAATAGAGCCCCTATCTTGTGAGTTAGGCTCTATTTTATCCTTCTCACAGTTACTGGTGGACAGAGGGCGTGCGCATTCAACAGTGAAGGTGTATGCAGCAGCCATCTCGTCCTGCCATGAGGGATTTGGCGGCAGGTCAGCCTTTAGTCAACCACTGATGTCGCGGTTTTTACAGGGGGTCAGGAGGCTGCGCCCAGTAGTGCACGCCTCCGCCCCGCAGTGGGACCTGCCCCTAGTGCTCGAGGCTCTGGCCTCGGGACCATTTGAGCCTCTGGAGCTCTCCTCCCTGAAAGCACTGTCGTGGAAGACAGCTTTGCTTCTTGCCTTAACGTCAGCCAAAAGAGTGTCCGAGTTAACCGCTCTGTCGGTGCACCCGAGCTGTTTACAGATTCGGGGTGACCGGAGCGGCGCGACACTCAGACCGAACCCCTCCTTTGTGCCCAAGAGCCTAAGGAGTGCGTTCAGGTCAAGGGCTATTCAGTTAGGGGGTTTTAGTCTTCCCCCCCATGGTGGGACCAGGGAAGCTAAACTGCACCTCCTCTGCCCGGTGCGTGCGCGAAAGTGTTATGTAGAGCGCACGGCTGCCCTTAGACGCACCGAACAGCTGTTCGTGTGCTTCGGGGGCGGGGTGATCGGGAAAGCTCTGTCCAAGAAACGCCTGGCAGGCTGGCTCTGCGAGTGCATTGCACATGCCTACGGACAGGCAGGGAGAGCCTGCCCCACGGGGATTCGTGCACACTCCACACGGGCTGTGGCTGTGTCAACAGCCTTATTCAACGGTGTGAGTGTGGAGGATATATGCACAGCGGCGTCTTGGTCGACGCCAGGGCCCCTTCATAAGGTTTTATCTCTTGGACATGTCGGGCTCTTTCTCCTCGTCTGTACTTGCGGGGGCAACACAGGACTGGTAGGGGGGAGGGGGGTTGAGGGTCAGTTGGCATCTGACCCCCTCCCCGGACGTAATGCGCCTTCGCTGTTCTCGGGCCTTCGGAGAGTCCCGGGAGGGGCGAGGGTGGCGCATTGGGCCCTTACAGGGCTGGAGGGCTGCTCTCCTCCTGCCGAGAGCAGGAGGGGGGGGAGCCCTCCACACTTTAGTCCACACACTCGGCATGGGGTCAGTGTTTGAGTGTGGGGCAGGGGCTCTGGCGCTCTCCCTGTTATCCTTAGGGATTCAGGGAGGCAGGCGTGTGAAGAGAGGTGTAGGATGATGGTCAGGAGACGAGGCCTCCTTTTATACGGTGTGCTGCGCGCGCATTCAGGTAGGCCCGCCCAGGGCCGGCTACGTCTATAGAAGGCTCAGTGGGAGAATGCTTGCGGGGTAAGAGAGTACCCATAGAGTCCAGTAGAGGGCTCCGCCTGTGCTAATGTACAAGGGTTACACTACGTAACCCGACGTTTTGGATAGTCTGGCGTGGTTTCGTTCCATTTCACACAGCTGTTTGACGCTCTGCGTAAACTTACTGTAGTCCTAAACGATAGCTGGGGATTATGGGTAGTGTAGTGTCTTCGGCCATCCTTAACTCAGAAATGTTGACAATCGCAATGATGCTCGAAATGTCCCTTATAGGCCTACGTCTGTTTCCGGTTATATTTATTTTGAAATTCAGTTCCTGACGGACACCAAAAAAGCCCGAGATTATGGAATTAAACCAATAAATAAAAGCAAGAATAATTGTGTGTTATTGGTGAGTAAATAACAGTGTGTTATTTTGAAAAGAATAACAAAATTTAGAAGAAATAAAAAATATTTAAAAATACAGATTTCCGTATCCTGAGCCCCATTTATTTTCGTCACAGACGGCAACAAAAGTCCGAAATTATACGATTTAAAATAAAAGCTTGATATTGAGTAAGAACATGTTTTTATGAAAAAAAAAGACGTGCTGTAGGCACGAAACACGTTACCAGTAGAAATACATTGCTTTTAAAATGGTGCTGTGCAAAATGAAAAAAGGGGCAAATCGTGATGGTGAACACGAATCAATAGATTAAAAATCGTGTTGGTGAACACAAAATGCCGTGAGACTGGGTTGTCTCACCGCATACATGTGTTTCCTTACCTGTTCTATCGTCCAGTTAGCTGAGTGTTCTCGCTCAAGCTAACTGTTACGGCGCTAGTGAGGAGAGTGTCTTCGCTCCCCTCTCACGGCGCACAATTGGTTATTTTATTTAATCGTTTATTTGACAGGGACATGCACTGTAATGAACACTTAAGACATTTAAATATGTCAAACGTAACAGTGCCAGATTTAGCTTTGAGCTAAAAAACATTTAAGGAAATTACATTTTACAAACATGGTAAAAAAACAAAATACATGATATGCAAGGAGTGGCAACGACATATAAAGTGCATACATCCTCCAGTTAACTGAGTGCTCTCGCTCAAAGTTAACTTGCTACTGTGCTAGTGAAGAGAGTGTTTCCGCTCCCCTCTCCCTGCACACAGTTGGTTCCTGTTCCATCCTCCAGTTAACTCTCGCTCAAAGTTAAAGGGGACCTATCATGCAAAATGCACTTTTGTACGTCTGAATATGAATATGTGTCCCCGGTGTTCCAGGGAACTCACCAAGTGTCAGAAAACACAACCCTCTCTATTTTCATCCACACCCAAATCCCTTAAAAAGGGGCTGCAGCGGATCTGATACAGACTGATCCAGATTTGAACACTTCTATAGACGACTGGTTAATCTGTGCACCATCCCGGTTACAGACGATCCAGGACACGGCTCTCCTTCTCTCTCATGGTGGCTAGGCCTCATGGTGAACATGGAGAAGAGTTGTCTGAACCCCTCTCAGAGCCTAACCTTCATTGGGGTGGCTCTGGACACAGTCACTCAACCTGCGAAAGCAGTGTTCTCGCCCCCACTCCTGGTAGACGTGATGCTTTATTCTAGCAGCAGCCGACTGGATAGGCTGTCCTGCTGAAACTTCTTTTTTTTTCCAGCTAGGTGAAGGCAGTGTTCTCGCCCCCACTCCTGGTAGACACGCAGCTTCATTCTAGCAGCAGCTGCCTGGCTAAACTGCCCTGTTAAATTTCCTTATCTAATCCACCTAGGTGAATGCAGTGCTCGCTCCCGCTCTCTCTGCTGGTAACGTGGTGTAGGACATTTACATCCCTCTCTGTGTTCGGCGTGTAGGAGCATTGTTCTACTCTTTACGTTCAGCAGGTAGCTAGTGGAGGCTGTGGTCTGCACCCGCTCCCGCTACGCTGCATCTGGCATTCGTTATCAACTCAACCAGTGAAGGCAGTGTTCTCGCCCCCGCTCCTGGTAGGCGTGTTGCTTGATTCTAGCAGGAGCCGCCTGGCTAGGCTGTCCTGTTAAACTTCCTTGTTTAACCCAGCTAGGTGCGGGCCTGTCCATCTGCTGCACATACTCTGCTGTGGGACGCCTTGGCGTCTCCCCAACAGGAAGGAACTCTTGTCTCAGCTGGAGGGTCGGATGTGGCACCCCGACCCCTGCCGCCTCCAGCAGGGGTCGGGGTGCCACATCACTGCTCCAGCACTGCTGAGCGACTGCATAGAGCGACTGCATAGAGTCTGTCAGGAAGACTATTCTCAGATGCCAGGGCACCATCTACTCGTAGGCAGTAAGAAAACAGGTGGAAACTGTTTTGTTTTTTTGACTGGTGCCAAGGGCGAAATGAGGACCCAGTATATTGCTCGGTGCCTACTACCCTTGAGTTCCTGCAGTCCCTCCTGGACGACGGCCGGTGTCCCGCTACCGTCAGGGTGTATGTGGCTGCTATATCAGCTCAACACACAAGGGCTGACAACAGCACAGTGGGAGCCATCGGTTGGTATCCCTCTTTTTAAGGGGGTTGCTCTGAGGCTTCGCCCCCCCGAATATCCCAAGGGCTCCTACATGGGACCTTCCCTTGGTGCTGGATGCCCTATGCTCGCCTCCTGTTGAACCCTTGTTACAGGCAGAACTGAGGTGGCTCTCAGCTAAGACTGCTTTCCTTCTTGCCATCACCTCAGCAAAGCGTGTAAGTGAGCTTCAGACCTTGTCCACGAACAGCTCGTGTCTGAGGTGGAACTCAGATGGCTCAGGTGTCACCTTATGGCCGAACACAGCGTTCCTCCCTAAGGTGCACATGTGCTGCGGCCACATGGGCATCCCAGAGCACATTCGCCAGATACTACAGGGTGAATGTTGCCGCCCCTCACCCGATAGTTACATATGTAACTACGGTTCTCTGAATACTGGGATGACCGCCAGAGTTTCTTGGTCACTCGGAATCTCGTGTTTCCGCGAGAAGATTCCATAGGACTGAACTCGTTGACAACACCGGAACTTATGCCTTCCGGGGTCATACGAGGTCACACGTGACTATCCAGTACTAATGCACCGCCTCTGGCGGTCATCCAGTATTCATAGAACCGTAGTTACATACGTAACTATCGATTTCCCTGCTTTTCCAAAAGAAACATTCAGTTATAAAATATCTGACCATCAATCATCTGCAGAGAATGATGATGAAAAATAACAACATATACATGTTCTCTGAGTGAAGAAGTTAGAGGTTAAGAAAGCTTACTTAAATATCTGCCACAACATAAGTACCCGGATCAGAGTACATTAAGTACAGTCCGCGGCATATCACTTCATAATGTATCACATATCTCCTGATCTGAGTCAGCTGAGCCGTATCTGGCCGTGTAACACTCACAGCGTCACAGACTGGATGCAGAAGCATTATTTTAAGCAACACATTAAGTTGAGGAAACACTCGAGACAAATGTAATTAAAGTCAGATCGTGTTTTAGACGGGCGGTGATATCATGAACCTGTTGATGGACGCATTCAAACACTTGTTCTGTTCCAGCTGTATTCACCTTGCAGGTGCAGCTCTGAGGCTTTGATCCTGATCAAGTGTTTAAGTCATGGATGTTTAAAGTTTAACTTCTTCAATTTTTACTCGTATTAAAGTTCACTTTTCATTCAGGAAGTATGACGCTGCGCTGTCAGTGCGCTTCTCCATGTTTGTGATTGGTCGAATGCTCCAGATCCCACCCCTCTCATGTGAACGCGCACCTAACTAGATAGGACACGGCTGGCTTGAGCGATCCACTTGATAACCAGCGTCGTAGTACAGTTTAGCAAGAGCGCGTATGTTTTGGATTAGGCCAACCGGCTAACTCAAACATATCCAGGTTAGGTTGAACCAGCTTCGTAGTATAGGCCCCAGGCAGCCTGGAGCGTCTCAGTATAACCAATTTTCTTTATTTGAGTAGCTTCACTGGAGCTGAGAATGTCAGTGGTTGTTGAAATAAATGAATATCTGCGGTCCCTGAGTGATTTACATGTTCCCACAGCAGTCTCCCAGAGGCTGCAGTGCCAACGCTGCTAGGAGGCACTGGAGATAATGTAGTTAGTTGAGTTAAAGGGTAAAAGCACTCTGAAAATTGCTGATGCATCAACATTTCAAACGATCTTCTTCCTGTGTGGGCAGGTAAGAGACAAGAGGCGGTCGCCCCCCTCCAACAGATCCCCCTCCTCCCAACAACGCAACCCTCACCACAGCACAGAGGAACAGGAGAGCCCAGAGAGAGTGGTGAGACACACACACACACACACACACACACACACACACACCACACACACACACACACACACACACACAGGAGGCTATGGCTCAGTGGATTAGTGCGTTGATCTTTGGATCAGGGCATCCCCAGTGCAGTCAGCATGTAATCGTGTCCCAGGGCAAGACCCCTCACCCAAAATTGCTCCTGTGGGGACGGCCAATACCTACAGGATTGAGTGTATGTAAGTTGCTTTGGATAAAAGCGTCTACCAAATGACCTGTAATGTAATGCCCCTTTAGATGCACAGAAATACGTTGGTGATGCAAACACCGAATACCATGATGCTAAAATAGGGGCCCTATTCTGCTTTTTGGGGGTTGGGGCCCTATTCCCTCTTCTGTAGTGTGTTATAAAGGTGTGTGTGCATATGGTCTGCAAAGGCTAACATCCCTGTGTTCCCTCCAGAGGGAGTTTCTCTCCCACTCCCCCCTGACTGCAACACTTTCATTTGTAGTCCTTTGTTTACTTCCGCAATATTGTTACATATGGAAAACTCACACTCCTATTGGTTAGCGCTCCAACACATTGTTTGTGAAGGCTAAGGGGCGGGAGATCTCTAAGCGGTTGACCAATCACAACAGAGCCGACCAGCTAACCAATCAGAGCAGACTGGGCTCTGGTTTCAGACAGAGGGTGAAAAGAGGTGCTGCAGCACAGGCAGAGAACAATAAAGAGCTTTTTGAACATTAAAGCATGCAGACATGTCACAGTAGAGACACTAAGTACTAATATGAACCTGAACATTTGAATTATGGGGCCCCTTAAACTAGAAGAATTTGTCTTACTGTTATGGCGCATTTCCACTACACGGCCTCGCTCGGTATGGCTAGGCCTCGTAAGGACTGGCTCACTTTATGGCGCATTTCAGTTTAGGAACTGGGGTAGTATCTAATGCAGTGTAGGCGGAGCCGTGACCAGTGATCATTCAAGCTCGGCTCTGTGTGTGTGTGTGTGTGTGTGTGTGTGTGTGTGTGTGTGTGTGTGTGTGTGTGTGTGTGTGTGTGTGTGTGTGTGTGTGTGTGGGTGTGTGTGTGTGTGTGTGTGTGTGTGTGTGTGTGTGTGTGTGTGGCAATAGCGCATTTAGTGTGATAGAGAGAGGGAGAGGGAGGGAGAGAGAGAGGGAGAGAGAGAGAGAGGGACCGGTGCCAGCAGGGACCGTGTTGTTAGCATCTGGTTAGCTAGCTGCACCAACGGACATAAGGAGCTGTTTGTTCCACGACAAGCTGGAGGAGAGTCCTCCCCTCTCAGACTGAGAGTCCTCTCCTGTCAGACTGAGGGACTCAGTTGAGCTAAAGGACTCTCTGAAGGTTTAGATAGTTAACTTTAGTCTAAGTTATCTCAGTGGGTCTCAAACGGTTTGGTCACAAATTATTCAAAAGATTATTTCCGTGGCACACCTTCAGATGATCATAATAGTTATAAAGAAAATAAGAGAATAAAGGAAAAACAGTTATGAAATACTATATGGGAGTAAAACAAGAATAGAGTTAAAAGGGGAGTGATTTGTAAAATATCCATAAAGAAATAGTAAATCTGTTTCCAGTTCTGTTTCAAATGGGTGTTGAGAGATGTATCCATAGTTCTCTTAATGTTGCTCTCAAAGTGCTCCAGATTGATGCTTTCAACTTCAATATTTAAAAAAAAATCTTCCCGCCACTGTGGGCTAAGCCCCGAATGTGTTCAGGTCCAGGCAACGCCCCGTGACGTCATCTTCAATGAGCCCCCCAGAAAAACAACACAGTCGTTAGCTGTTAGCACTCAGAGCTCACAGCTCCTCATATCTGTTCAGAAACTAGACAAAATTTAAACAAGTACAAACCACAGACTGCCTGTGTCATGGAGAATACAGTCGCTGGTTTATTTATGTCTGTAGGCCGTTATTGTGAGTGTGGACGGACGGAGCATATACAACGTTAGCTTAGCCAATCTCCATTTAGAAAACACGCATTTTAAAGGGTTTTTCGCCTGCCGTCTGTCTGCAGACTCGTCAAAGCATTAATTCATGGTTTTTACTAACCGGTATCAGTATGTTGTTACTTCGGCATCACTTTGAAACGTGTATTATAATTAAATCATATATGTTAAATATGTTCATCTTGTTTTTAGTTGTAGCCCCCTTGTCTTTAGTTGTAGCCCCCTTGCCAGCGATTCTCTCTCTAGTTTAGCATGCTCAGCCCGACTCAGCCTGGTTGTTCCTGGCCCTAGAACCACGATTTTATGGAGCCAGAAAAACTGTGAATTATGACCCGCTAGCCGGTACTAGGCCAAGTGGAAACGCAACCAAAAACGGGCCCCGCACGGCTCTGCACGCTTAAAGCGAGCTCCGCGCTGCAGTGGAAACGTGCAATTAGTTGGTGAATGTGCAATACGATGTGTGGGCAAATCTGAAATAACAATGTGGTCAAGTTACAAGAAAAAAATGATTTTCTTTAATGAAATACTTCACCCCCAGTCCATTCTTTTTATCTATAACTCACACCTTGTTTTTGTAATGCCTGCATGGTAAACCAAGAACATGTAAATGAAGAAAAGTCATGACTCGTTGAAGTAAATGGTTTCACAAACACATACTTTTTTAGCTCAAATGTGACTGTATAAACAGATTCATAATGGTGCAGCTACTTTCCTGACGAGAGCTCTTTATGCAAAGGTGTATTAAATAGTTTGTGAAAATGCATGCATTTGGAGAACAGTAATCTTTTCACAGTTTTTTTTTAATCACAGAAGAGTTCAGTTTACCTTCCATGGATCGGGATGCTCCTGATTTCTTTCTATGGACTTGAGACACTGACCACAGGAAGCGCAGTGCTCCATACAGAAAGGCTACATTGTTTTTGGGACAGGGGGAATGCAGCTTTGTGGCTGACATGGCGACCCCAGCAGACACCAGGCCCATACAAACCAGATCAAGCTGGGTTAATCGGAACATTAGAGTACACGGGTATAGACAGAGAGAAGGAAGAAGTAAGATGTCCCCCGACAAACTAAGCCTATATCAGCAAAACTAGGGGCTGAATCTAATCAGCCCTAACTATAAGCTTTATCAAAAAGGAAGGTCTTAAGCGCACTCTTAAAAACGGATAGGGTGTCTGCCGCCCGAACACAAACTGGAAGCTGATTCCACAAATGTGGAGCTTGATAAGAAAAGGCTCTGGCTCCCATTGTACTTTTAGAGACTCTAGGAACAACCAACAACCCTGCATTCTTGGAACGCAATGCCCTAGTAGGACAGTAGGGTATAATGAGTTCTTTAAGGTAAGATGGCGCCTGCCCATTAAGGGCTTTGTAGGCGAGAAGAAGAATTTTACATTCTATCCTGTGTTCTATAGGGAGCCAGTGTAAGGCAGCCAGAACAGGAGTAATGTGGTCCCTTTTCCTAACTCTGGTTAGTACATGAGCCGCAGCATTTTGAATCAGCTGAAGCGACTTGATTGACTTCTTGGTACTCCCTGATAGTAAAGAGTTACAATAATCCATCCTCGAAGTAACAAATGCATGGACTAGTTTCTCTGCATCGTTTTGAGGCAAGATATGCCGGATTGTTGCAATGTTACGTAGATGGAAGTAGGCGGTCCTTGAAATTGATTTTATGTGGGCGTTAAAGGATAAATCCTGATCAAATATAACACCAAGATTCCTTACAGTCTCACTGGAGGCCAAATTAATGCCATCCATAGTTAGTATATCTTTAGATAATTTGTTTCGTAGATTCTTCGGGCCAAGTACAATAACTTCAGTTTTGGTCGTGTTTAACATCAAAAAGTTTAAGGTCATCCACGTTTTTAAGTCCTTAAGGCAGTCTTGAATTGTATTTAGATGATTAATTTCATCAGGCTTAATTGATAAATATAGTTGAGTATCATCCGCATAACAATGAAAGTTTACAGAATGATTCCTTATAATATTGCCTAACGGAAGCATATATAATGTGAACAAAATAGGTCCGAGCACTGAGCCCTGTGGCACTCCATGGCTAACTTTGGTTTGCGTGGAAGATTCATCGTTGACACGTACAAACTGAGAGCGTTCAGATAGATAGGACCTAAACCAGCCTAAAGCAGTTCCCTGTATGCCAACCAAGTGCTCTAGTCTTTGCAATAGGATATCATGGTCGATAGTATCAAATGCAGCACTGAGATCGAGCAAAACAAGAATAGAGACAAGTCCCTTGTCTGAGGCTATTAGAATATAATTTGTGACTTTAACCAGAGCTGTCTCTGTGCTATGATGTGTTCTAAAGCCAGACTGAAAATCTTCAAATAAATCATTGTTTTTTAAGTAATCACACAACTGTTTTGCGACCGCTTTCTCAAGAATTTTTGAGAGGAACGGAAGATTAGAAATAGGTCTGTAGTTGGCTAAAACCTCTGGATCGAGGTTGTGCTTTTTAAGAAGCGGTTTTATCACTGCTACTTTGAATGATTGTGGAACATAGCCTGATAATAAAGACATATTCATAATATTTAATAAAGAAGTGCTAATTAATGGAAAAACTTCCTTCAACAGCTTAGTTGGAATTGGGTCTAACATGCACGAAAAGGACAATAGTCCTGGCCGATCTGCTGAGGTCACTGTCCGGCACATATGCAACCAGCTTAGCAAGCCTGTCGCATGCAGCCTTTTCATGCCACAGCAGGAGATTGCCATTTGCAAAGTCAACAACAAAAAACATGTGAATGTGACAGATCTGAAACCAGCTGCAGGTGTCAGTGTAAACACCCAGACCCACATTCACGGATGTAAAGTGGAAGATTAACGAGTTATACCGAATAAAGCTGGTTTCTAACTGAAATGCCGTGTAGCTAACAGCCATGTTAAACAGAAGGTGAGGGTTAAAGGGAAAAGTAAAACATCTGTAACAATACATTAAACTGTACACAGTTCCTGTTTACATCACACCATCACCATCTAGATTGAACAGAAGTGCACATAGTAAAGAAATGAGCATTATTATAGAATTAAGTAAAAGCAATATACCCCAAGATAATACTTTTAACGAAAGCGTGGTTGATTCTGTGTTGATCTTCTGGCCTCAAGACATACTCCCTCTGTACTGCAGGTGCAGAAGGAGAAGCTACATGCAGAGCTGAAGCAGGTGTTGAGTCAAAAGAGAAGTCACCTGAGAGAGTCCACCTGCAAACCGGCCCGACCAGAGATGGACTCAGAGCCGACAGACCAGCAGACAGTAAGCAGCAGCTTGTTAAACTCTGAGAGCTAAAACATGTTGTTTGTATCAGTGAAGGAAACTGGAGATCATAGTTTTTTATCTGCCATCGCTAATGTTATTAAAGGAGAGGGAACACATACACATAAGGTTACTCCAATGGTTAATAAAGTCCACTTTTTCCTTTGTTTCAGTTAAAGTGGACCTATCATGCTATATTTGAATAATATATTGTAGGGCCATACCTATATAAAACATGTCTGTGAAGTTCTTTTTTCAAAATACCAAACAGATCATGCATTTTAGCCATGCCTCATTTCCCTCTATTTGCTGGAGAGTTGCCCATATAGGCGGAGCTCCTTGTTTCTGACGTCAGAACAATATCAAATCTGTATCAGTCTGTATCAGATCCGTCGCAGCCCCGTTTTTAGAGATTTGGGTATGGAGGAAAAGAGAGAGGGTTGTGTTTTCTGACACTTGGTGAGTTCCCTGACACACCGGGGACACATATTCATGTATAAAAGACGTACAAAAGTGCATTTTGCATGATAGGTCCCCTTTAACCTGTTCTACACTGCCCCCCGATACCGGGGAGAAAAATGCGTCATCTGCAGGAAACAGGGCTGAGGGCATCTTAATATTAAAGAAACTATGAATGTTTTATTTCCATGTAACGGGAAGAAACTCATCTAACTGATATTTTTTTCAAAAAAAAACACAAAGCTAGCGCTGAGCCTATGAATTAGCCACGAGCGCAAAAATGCTAACGCATTACTGCACAGAAACTCACTCATAACACCCTTATTACTTATCGTAGCTGCCCATCCAACCCATCGATCTGATCGTGAGATGACACAGAATCGATCGGTACATACATCATCACTCCATAAGTACTCGCGAAGATATTAACAAGAACAGACATCAAAACATGTGGCGCTAGGTAGCTAGAAACGGCAAAATGGCTCACCTTTGTCGTTGTCTGGTCAAAAGTGGTCTTAAATGGCATTAAAACGGTAAAAGACGCCGCTGAAGTTAATCTATAGGTTATTCCAATGTGTCTGTCGCTTTGAAATTATTTCTGATAATCCATAAGCAATAAACCTGCTTTTCCGTTTCCAGATGTCAGAGCGAGGGATTCGCTCTCATGCAAACCTGCATGCACAAAGCTCCCACCTTTTTTGTTAATGTTGGTGTATATGTGGACATTCCCCTTCGATTCTATTGGCGCTAACGGTCAAAAAAGAGATGTCAATCACCAAAATCAACCAATGGGTTCCAGAGAAATGGTATAAACGGCCATTTTCCCACCCAAATCACCTCAGAGGTGGGTTTTTTTTTCTAAACCTCTCTAAAAAGGTCAAATGTCACTTGTTTTTCAATCAACCTTGATACAGGGTACATATGTTGTACTTTGGATTCCTAAAGCATTTAGTCTACCTTACCATCCAAGGGTAGTTTTCACTATAAGTAAAAAAAAATGTTTGGGCAGACACTATAATTTACAGTTTTTTTTCTATGTTCAATCCGAATTTTCTTTAAAATAAAAACACATCTATATTGATTCTGACTTTTCTACATCCAACTCACAGATGTATCATTACTTTGAGAAAAAATATTATAATTTTCCCCTTTTAGAAGTGTAGTTATGGTCATTTGTTCTGGAAATGTCATTTTCGAGCCTGAGACCTGAAAAACAGGCTCAGTGCTTAACAGGTTAAATTATTTCCTTGGGTCACTCACTGGAAAAGAGAATGGGATTCAAGAATAGAGTGACCTTTTCTCCATGGTAGTTTAATGCATTAAATAGATGAAGTGTGAAGTGACATGTAACTGTACAACAAATTCTGCACCCACTCAAGCAAGTGGGGCAGCAGTGGCTCAGGGGGTAATAATAGGCCTCTACGAATCGGAGAGTCATTTGTTCGATCCCCACCCCCTGCAGTCAACATGTCAAAGTGTCTTGAGGCAAGGTATATCAAATCCCGTAGCTGTAGGGTGTTGAAGTGTATGCTTTGGATAAGAGCATCTCACACTTAGTGTAATGTTAAAGTGAAATAAGATCACAGAGTTCAAGCCCTTGTGCTTTTAAAACATTGCTACTCGGCAAAAATTAAGAAAAATACTGACAGATGTACATTCGGTGTCTGATGATATATTGATAACATTATGGAGTCCAGCATCCACAGAGTAATATCTTTAATTCATAATTTATCGTTTAGATACTAGTAAATCTAGTAATGTATTACTGTCTAAGCCACTCCCACTTTATGATCCAAGTATCATATCTATTTATTCCTTGGTTAATAAATCCAATACGTTAAATAAAAACATTTCTTCAACAACTGACCAGTTCTCCTGGTCAATGCCACTTTGATGTCAAATAAAGTGTGAATATGCAGTTTTCCTGCAGCCTAAGATATCTGTGTGTGTGTGTGTGTGTGTGTGTGTGTCAAGTTGTGATTTGGTTGGTTTCCTCCTGCCTAAACTTGAAAATGGCTTGATTCACTCCACATGGGACAACTCGAATTTGAATCTTTTCTCTTTATTTGAGTGATTGTAGATTCCTTATTGCTTCATTCAGCCTCTTGTTGGCCTCTTGATGCTCATTCAGGTTGAAAACCTTTAACACAAAACATTACTTTCATTCACTTTAGGTAAATACACATTTTCAACCAAAAACATGCCATCTTTTAACGAGCACTTTCATTTCTTAATTTACAATTAAATGTAACCAAAAATAAATGCATTTCAAAAGTAAATTATATTTCAGCATCTTATATTTTAGCTTCTTTCCTCGGGACTAGAAATAATATGGTTAACAATAACATGGTTCAAACAGATTAATACATTTACAAATATTCACCAGCAGCGTCTTGGTCGAATCTTTGAGTCTCTTCTCCTTTCTCACAGCGAACTGTTTGTCCTCTGCTGAGAGTGTGTTCCCAGGTGTGTTGCATTTAGCTCATTAAGTAGGACGCTCACACTCTTCCTTTAAGCCACATTCTCAGTGGAATCACAGACCCTAGGCTCCCTGTCTCCACCTGCTGGACTGGAGCCAGATGCGATATGCACTTCTCAAGCTCTGATAAAACTGTGTGTGTGTGTGTGTGTGTGTGTGTGTGTGTGGTGTGTGTGTGTGTGTGTGTGTGTGTGTGTGTGTCATCAAAGCAAGACTGCAGGTATTACCCACTAAGTACAATCTGTTCAATCTCCTCGGTCCTCCGGTAGTGACCCGGAAATTAATTTCAGCGCGTCGTGTTGAAGGACATTTGGGTTGCGTTCGGATAGTTTAAAAATCAGCTCCTAAGTTCTAACCCTATCTCCTATTCCTTGACCTCTAAGTGAAACGTCACGGGGTTAAGGGATAGTCGATACTGATAGGAGAATTCAAAAGGACTTAGGAGAAGAGACTTTAGAGAATCCAAATGCACTTTCACTATCTGACGTGTTTATGATGCGCCAGCGGACGTCCTGTGTGCGTCTGCTGCTGTGGGGAAACCGTGGAAACCACAGTTTCCTATACAGCGGACTACAACATGGATGTTCAATAAGAACGAGGGACTGCTGTGAACTCATCCAGAGACTCTGCACCGTGCTCTGATGCTGCTGCTTTGCTTTATGAACGTGGACAACAGAGAAACATATTCTTCAGGAACAAAGCTGGAAATTAAATAAAAAAGGAAAGTGAACCTTCTGCTCGTCACCCTCTCCCTCCGGTCCACATTAATACCAATGATCCCAATACGTATGATTGTATGAACTAAAGATCTTAAAATCAATACAGATGTATTTATTATAAACGTTAGTCCTTAACATCTATCACTGTGTATATCACCATTCAAACATCTTTTAGAAGTTGAACAAACCCCACACAGCTCAGTAAAGACTGAAATGTTGACTTTATTTGATCATTTCAGTAAAAACTAACGTTCATATTTCTCTTTTTGATTATAATACTGATGAGATGGATGGACTTTTATTAATCCCTCGTGGGGAAATGGTTTCTCTGCATTTAACCCATCCTAGTGTTAGGAGCAGTGTGCTGCCATTTTGAACAGCGCCCGGGGAGTAGTGTGGGGAATGTTGCCTTGCTCAGGGACACCTCGGTAGCACTTGGTCTTGCCGGGACTTGAACTGGTGACCTTCCAGTTGCCAAGCCAAGTCCCTCTCGACTTCGCCACCACCGCCCCGTTGATGAACGTTCAAAACAAAGCATTTTGGCAACTTCCCACATACGTTTTAAAAAGCTTAATAAGCACCGTAACTTTCATGATATAACTTCTCCGTCATAATCGTTTGTTTCTGTGAACGGCCGACTGTTGTGTGACGGCAAATGCTGCGGCTGCAAGGCATTGTGGGGCAGCATTTTCTCCTCTCCTTTCGTAAAGGGAGGTCCAGTGGTTCCTAAGCTAAAGGAGGTTATAAAAGAAGTTTGAAACCTCCTTTCGGCCCATTCCCAAACCGCCCCCTACCCCTCCGTTTGCGCGTTCACACGGAGGGTCCGCCATATTGAGGGCTGTTCCAAACCAACGAGTGTGGAGGGGGAGTGGGCTATCAAGCCCTCAAACAGCGAGTCTGCAGCGGTGCTGACTTGAGACCGGTCTCTACCTGACCGGAGTCACGCTGTGTGTGTCCGTCAGGAAACACGCTGTTAACAAGTAGTTCCAGCAAACATCCACTGATAAACTGCGATGTTAGCAACCTCATGATGACCTCATATGTTTTTAACTTAGGATCATACCTGTGTTTAGTCTAGAAAAGGTAAATGTGTGCATTTTATTATAAAGTTGTGTATATTTACAGACCGTTGCAAAAACTAAGAAGCTTATAAACATCAGGGTTAAAACTAAAAGAGCTTTGAAACACAATGAAAGATGTTTGGAGTTTTATTTGAGTTATTCATTTAAACTTTTTCGTCTAAGAGATGCTGATTTGAAACCGTTGTTACATACAGTTACGGCATTTCCTGTTTCTGCCGGAGAGAGGGGAGGCCGTCCCAAAGCTTGCTGCTGTGTTTACTCCCTCCATCTGACAGGAGGAGCCTCGTTGAGCTGCGAGTGTGGCTACAGACGGAGTTCACTCCGTCACGGAGGGGTAGGGTCGAGGGAGTGGTTTGGGATTGGGCCTTCCTATCATTCTAGAGAATTCGAACGGCACTTATCATGGCTGCCACTGAGGGACTTCCGGGTCATTTCACTCCGTTAGGAAGGTTCCTAAGCTAAATGGACTTTCGACTTCAGCCCTCATTTCTCTAAATGCACTTTGAGGACCGAGGATCGAGCGTCGAGGAGGATCTCTGGAGGAGCTCTAACCGAGGATACACTGATGGGTCCTCCACGGTCCTCCACGGCTCCTTCATGGATGCATCTCCGGCAACAGAGATGTGACGCATGGCCGGACTTATCTCAGCCAATGACAGCTCTGCATGCATCCCCTGGATATTATTTTATTAACTGCTTTCATCGCGACGTGATGTTTACAGTGAGAACAGCTGTGAGGTCCGTGCAGAAAGCAGTGCAGTGTGTATAATATATATCACTCTATAACAGGCCTACTCTCTTTATTTGCTTTAGTTTAGTAGATATCTACAAAGAGTCGATATTTTTCTAAAACCATTTAGTGCTTCACAATAAAATACACAACGGCTGTAGCCTGTTTTAGGAACTGTATGTGCGTGTGTAGGTGTGTGTGGTACAGTGTGCGTAGATGCAGCGGACAGACAGGTCTCAGTTGGTTTGGTGTCCTCTGCTTACTTTTAATACTTGTAAATAAAACATTTGGCCCGTAATTTATTTTCCTCATTGCAGCGACCAGAGGGGAGAGGGGGGGGGGATATATCCAGTCTCTGATAGTGTTACGTTATTATGAGAGTGCTCTGTTTGATTCTGAAATTGTTATGTTGTGTGTGTTGTTGTGTGTGTGTGTGTGTGTGTGTGTGTGTGTGTGTGTGTGGTGTGTGGGGCCTGTTATTGTCTCATTATGCCGCACTGTGAATGAATCAAAGTACATATATAAGTCGTCATGAACACATCTGTCCATCAGACAGAGGCTGCTGTGCCTCCTGTCATCATTAATGGACGTCTCTTTAAAATGACCGCTCAGAGGAGAGGAGTTCTCCTTTCTCTCACGCCTGCTGCTTCCCCTCCTCTCTCCTCGGTTCCCCTCCTCGGCTCCTCCGCTCGCATCTCCTGTGGGCGGGACTAAGTATCGAGGATAGGAGTCGAGGAGGGGAATCGAGGAGGGGAGTTATAGAAATGAGAAAGGGCCCTGGTACCCTCACATTCACACTCCATTCTGTTTAAACCATCAGGATTCACAACAACGCCTAGAATCCATTGCACACATAACAAATGGATGTAATGCATACAAGCGCCTGTACAAATGCGGTACAAAACATCTTACCATGTAGTGCAGAAATGCTTGTGTTACCAGAATGGTTTGGTTTTACCAATGATGTCTTTGCTAACACCCCAAATGCACCGGATGTTGTGTTTGTTGACACCAACCACAGGGAGGTGCTAATATTAGAAGTAGGCTGTGCCTTTGACCTGTGCATGGACCAGGCTTTCCAGGACAAGTATAGTAAATACATTACCAATGCATGTATATAAATGCACTATGATTAGTCTGAGAATTGCTGGAATGTCAAAGAGAAAAGCCAAAGAAATTACCAAATATTGCTCTGTTTCAGCTGCTATTGGCAGCTTAGCCGTGTGGAGAAGGAGATGCTATGTGTTCCCTTAAGGCTGCAGCTTAGCCGTGTGGAGAAGGAGGTGCTATGTGTTCCCTTAAGGCTGCAGCTTAGCCGTGTGGAGAAGGGAGGTGCTATGTGTTCCCTTAAGGCTGCAGCTTAGCCGTGTGGAGAGGGAGGTGCTATGTGTTCCCTTAAGGCTGCAGCTTAGCCGTGTGGAGAGGAGGTGCTATGTGTTCCCTTAAGGCTGCAGCTTAGCCTGTGGAGAAGGAGGTGCTATGTGTTCCCTTAAGGCTGCTGCTTAGCCATGTGGAGAAGGAGATGCTATGTGTTCCCTTAAGGCTGCTGCTTAGCCGTGTGGAGAGGAGATGCTATGTGTTCCCTTAAGGCTGCTGCTTAGCCGTATGGAGAGGAAGATGCTATGTGTTCCCTTAAGGCTGCTGCTTAGCCGTATGGAGAGGAAGATGCTATGTGTTCCCCTAAGTGTTCTGTGCTGCTTAGCCCCGATATATTTGATTCCCTGTCTTATGTAATATAATTTGTGGAACCAAATAAAGTATTCAAATGTGTGTGTGTGTGTGTGCGTGCGTGCGTGCGTGTGTGTGTGTGTGTGTGTGTGTGTGTGTGTGTGTGTGTGTGTGTGTGTTAGTGTGTGGAAGAAGCCTCTCCATCCATGGAGATCGTGGTGGAGACGGAGGCGGAGGCTGGAGCCAGCGGCTACAGTGTGACTGGTGGAGGACAGCGAGGGATCTTTGTGAAAGATGTCCTCAGAGACTCACCAGCTGCTAAACATCTCAGTCTCCAGGAAGGTACCTGTCATCTTTATGAGCACCTACAGTGAACATTCTGTAGTTAAAATGAAACGGTCAAATGGTTAGCTACTACCATTGCCACTCCCCTACGGACATTTTGAACACTGGACATAATAATTCAAATGTTCTCTGTGTTAAGGGGACCAGCTGCTGAGTGCCAAGGTCTACTTTGACAACGTGAAGTATGAAGACGCTCTGAAGATCCTTCAGTGCGCCGAGCCATATAAGGTCAGCTTCCAGCTGAAGAGGATCATCCCTGGATTAGAGATCTGCGTACGGCCTTGTGTTCCCAGTGTGGAGGTCAAAGGTCCCAAAGCCAAGGTGGCCAAAATGGTATTTAATTATATTATGATATATACATACATATCTCTGCTAAGTAATCCGTGGTAAACATCCGTGCGGGAGGAAGTTTGGGGGTTAACTTGGTAATATGATTAATTTGCACCAAAAGAATGAACACATCAAGGTTTCCAGATGTAATGCGAGAGTTAATGTTGACAGCCCTAATTATTAGTCTGTATGTGTGATTTATAATTCTAAACTCAATTGAGTCATTTTAGATAGAGTATCATTTTTATATAGTATAAACATTTCGTCCAATCTTCTAGTCCCAAATTAGATAAAAAAAAACAGTGCCTTAACAGTTCTATTTCGTCCCTAATGACCATCAGAGGCGGTGCTTTAGCACTGGATATGTCCATCGCACGCATGCGCAGTTCGAGTACCAATAACAACAAAGTCACCTGTGACCCACGTGACTACGGCTACATAGGCCGGCGTCATTAGTGGATCAGTTCCTTTTCATCTTCTCGCTTCGCGAGAGTACCGCAGCTACATTCTTGTAGCCTACAGCGTTCAAGTTTGAACGTTTGATCTGAGGGATTTTCTCTGCAAGCAGCTGGATGCGTGCAGCTTCGCGACTGACAGTCGGAGCTACGGGTTGTTAACGCGTCCTCCAGGAGCTGTGGCCGGCTGTGCATAGCCTCGACGGACAGGTTTGTGTCAACTTGTTGCTGGTGATGGCTGTGTTCCCGCACCCTCTCCCAGCTAAGTTGTCCTGATTGCTGTCTTATTTATTGTTTGGCTTAGACTTTCTGGTGACGACAGTGTTCCCTCTTCCTCTCCCATAAAGTTGACCCTTATTATGCTCTTTTGAGAGTTCTGCTTGTGTCGTTGTGCCCGAGCTATCATTAGCATTTGAGTCCCAGCTTTAGCTGCGTCTCTCATTCAATGGTATGGAAAGCCAAGTGTGCCATAATTTGCCCGTTTTTTGTTTAGATGCAGAGAGTAAGGTAAGTACTGGCCATAGTTACTACTGTAACTACGGTCCTATGTAAGCACTGGCTATTGTTACTACTGTGACCATGGCCTACGGTTTATGCGGGCTGTTCTATTCCATAGAAGCTAATTATCTGGTCTTAACATTGTGTTTTGACTTGGTTGCTTGATTGTTAGCAGCAGCCGCTTGGCTAACACCTTGCATGTACTGTTAAGCTTCATTATTTAACTCAGCCGGTCAGGGTCAGTGCTCTCGCTCCCGCTCCCGGTAACGTATGGTTTTGATTGCAGTAGCGCTATATCGTGGTATTTACTGCTCCTAGTACTAGACTCTAGTCTACTACCACTGTACTAGGATGATATGCAGAGAACAATCTTCACTGTGTGTGCTGTGTGATCTGCATGTGTGGCCATTAAAGAGGATTTCATCCTCCCAATATTATATTATCTAGGGTGCAGCCGTTGGCTGACACTTTTAGACGCCGGCCACAGTTACAACTGTAACTACGCTTCTAAGCCGTGTAAGTACTGGCCATAGTTACTACTGTAACTAAGGTTCCAAGCTGCGTAAGTACTGGCCACAGTTACTACTCTAACCACGGCTCTGAGACGTGTAAGTACTGGCCATAGTTACAACTGTAACTATGGTTCTATGCTGTGCAAGTATTGGCCAGAGTTACTACTGTAACTACGGTTCTAAGCCGTGTAAGTACTGGCCATAGTTACTACTGTAACTACGGGTCTAAGCCGTGTAAATTCTGGCCATAGTTACTACGGTTCTATGCCGGGTAAGCACTGGCCATGGTTACTGCTGTAACTACAGCTCTGTGCTGTTCTCTTCTTTAGAAGCTAGTTGCCTGGTCTTAAACATTTGTGTTGACTTGATCTCGCTTGATTGTTAGCAGCAGCCGCTTGGCTAACGTCTTGCGTGTACTGTTAAGCTTCATTATTAATTCAGCTGGTGAAGGCAGTGCTCTCGCTCCCGCTCCCAGTAACGTATTGTTTTGATTGTTAGCAGCAGCCGCTTGGCGAACATCTTGCATGTTTTGTTACAGCTTCTTTATTTAAACTCAGCTGGTGAAGGCAGTGCTCTCGCTCCCGCTCCCTGTAACGTATTGCTCTGATTGTTACCAGCGGCCGCTTGGCTAACATCTGGCGTGGCTGCCCCGTTAAGCTTCTTTATTTAATCCAGCTAGGTGAAGGCAGTGCTCTCGCTCCCGCACCCTCTGCCGGTAACGTGGGTGTAGTTACATCCCTCTCTGTGTTCTGCGAGTAGGAGCATTGCTCTACTCTTTCCGTTCAGCAGGTAGCCGGTGAAGACTGTGTTCTCGCACCCGCTCCCGGGTACGCTGCACCTGGCATTCATTATGAACTCAACCAGTGAAGGCAGTGTTCTCGCCCCCGCTCCTGGTAGACGTGTTGCTTGATTCTAGCAGCAGCCGTCCCGGCTAAACTGTCCTATTAAACATCTTTATTTAATCCAGCTAGGTGAAGGCAGTGCTCTCGCTCCCTCTGCCGGTAACGTGGGTGTAGTTACATCCCTCTTTGTTTTCGGCGAGTAGGAGCATTGCTCTACTCTTTCCGTTCAGCAGGTAGCTGGGGAAGGCTGTGTTCTCGCGCCCACTCCCGGCTACGCTGCATCTGACTACCTATAGACTGGCTCATTCATGTCGCGCCTGTATGGCTTCTCTTGAGCCCGAGGACGGCCATGACCGCTGCCCCCCTCTGCCTTGGCCTCGAGCAGTTTCGGTTAGCTGCCTTCATGGAGCAGACGAAGTCGCTCCTGTTGGCCCTTCAGCCAGGGGGCTACTAGCTTGCTGCCTGGCCCTCCTTCGGTTGCCACACCTCTACTTGAGGATGCCATGTCTCTAGCGGCTCCAGACAAACCTCTTCTATGAAGGGGGGGGTGGGGCCTAGCTCACCCCCGAGGAGGCTTCCCACTCCTCTGCTCAGAGCTCTCTGCAGAGCACGGAGGACGCCTTCATGGCGGCCATTATTCGTGCAGCCTTGTTACGCTTGCAGCTTCAGGTTCCGCAGGCCGACTCGGCTCAGGCTAGCGCCTCTTTCTGGCATAACCCTGCCCCTTTTCACTCCCACTGTTCCTCCTTCAGAGGAGTACCTGAGGGACCTCCATGCAGGCTGGAGAGACACCAGGGCCCTCTCCCACTCTGCTGCCAGGCAGGATCCGGCGAGGGTGGGGCTGGGTCGCTTGCCATCCATTGAGCCTGCCATCGCCTCCCCGATTCGGGCTCCTGATGCCAGGTGCCCTCGGCCTCAGTGCAGGGATCACAAACGAGCTGCTCTGTAGGGCCTACAACACAGCGGCACGCATCTGATACTGGCTTTCTCTACCTCTCTGCAGCAGGCGCCGGCTGAGCCTTCTTTTCTGGGCCTCAGTGATGCATCACTGTAAGCCTTCGCCCTAATATCTAGGGAAGGGGGACGAGTTATGTCCTTATTGGTGCAAACTCGTCGCCAGGTCTCGCCTACGACCGTCGTAGGCTGCTTTCCCAGTTACAGCTCAGTTACTGGGCTGTCTGTACTTCCGACCCTTGGGTGGTTTCCACCTTAACCCAGGGGTACGAACCGCAGTTCCGGCGGTGGAGCTTAAGTGGCTGTCCCTGAAGGCAGCATTTCTGTTGGCCATGACCTCAGGGAAACAAGTTGGAGAGCTACATGCCCTCTCTGTGAGTGATACATGCCTGAGGTGGAACTCCGATGGCTCGGGTGTTGCCCTCTGGCCAAACGTGGCGTTCCTGCCCAAAGTGCTTCCACTAGCCCACTCCAATCAGCCTATCCAGCTGGCGCGCTTTAATGTCCCACAGGAGAACGGCACAACTGAGTTGCTGTGCCCTGTGCGTGCCCTAGAGGCGTATATTGGTGCTACGGCCCATATACGACAGTCAGAGCAGCTCTTCATCTGCCATGGCGGCACGAGAAGTGGGCTGTGCTCTCTCAAAACAGCGGCTGTCCCACTGGGTTGTGGATACAATCACACATGCTTATGGGGCCAGTGGCCGCCCCCCCGCCATCAGGGGTGAGATGTCACTCTACAAGGAGCATCTCAACATCTTGGGCTGCCCTGAGAGGGGTGTCCCTGGAGACCATCTGCGCTGCGGCGTCGTGGTCATCGTCTGGCACATTCTCCAGGTTCTACCGGGTCAATGTCGCCACTCCCCATCCTTTGGGCGTGGTCCTGTTGCCGAGCTCCGCTGCTTCCAACTAGGTAAGCAAGTGTTCGGATTCTTCATGACATGGTTGGCATAGTCATCCAGTGCTAAAGCACCGCCTCTGGCGGTCATTAGGGACGAAATAGAACGATGGTTACGGCTGTAACTACGGTCTATGAGTCCCGGATGACCGCCAGAGTTTCCGGTCACTCAGAATTCTCGTGTGCTCGCGAGAAGATTCTGGGAACCGATCCAATAATGACGCCAGCCTATGTAGCCGTAGTCACGTGGGTCACAGGTGACTTTGTTGTTATTGGTACTCGGACTGCGCATGCGTGCGATGGACATATCCAGTGCTAAAGCACCACCTCTGGTGGTCATCCGGGACTCATAAAACCGTAGTTACAGCCGTAACTATCGTTAGTACCATACTCAATTTGAAAGCCTGAGGCTGAAACCTCTTGCCTTTTATGATTTATTAGAGTATGAAGGGCAGCAAGCAGTTCAAGGCCAAGAAGATGAGGGGTGGGCGTTTTGGTCTGAAGAGGCTGAAGGAGAAGCGCAGCGAGGAGCTGGTGATCGAGGGACAGCCTACCACGCTGGAGATGAGTGACGTAGACGTGGAGTTTTCTCTCCCAAAGTTCAAACCGAGGAAGAGCACTAAGGCTGAAGCAGAAGGAGCCGAGGGAGCAGCAGCTGTGGGGAAGGCCAAGAGGAGGATCAGGTTGGCCTTGTTTGTGTCCTTTTCATATTGAAATTGTCAGAATGACCCTCTGATCCAACTTGTGTAGGTGTTTAGAAACATTATGAGGCTAAAGAATAGTTACAAAAGTCCACAATTCTATACATGTTTTTTTTCAAAAACATCATCAAATTATGATCGGAAAACTATTCTTATTTTATACAGTACAGTATTCTTTACAAAATATTTTTGGAATATTTTCTAAAAAAAATTGCTATGTCACAATGTTTTTTCTTCTTCTCTCCTTCCTTTCTCCTAGGTTTCCCCGCATGAAAACAAAGGTTCTCACTGGAGACATCACAGGAGGTAAAGTGGAAACAGAACATCTCGAGGGAGAGGTGAACATCTCTCCACCTGAGATACCTGGAGCTAAAGTGAAAACCAAAGTAAAAGGACACAAGTTCCCTAAGAGCAAACTCACAAATTCAGGCTCAGCATTGGAGACTGGATCTGTGGAGCTGAAGCCCCCTGGGGTGAACATCCAGCCACCCTCAGTGGAGTTTAGTTTGTCTGGAGATACAAACATAGACATGGAGATGGGAGGAGTTAAGCTTAATGTGCCTGATGTGGAGTTTGCACTACCTTCCGGAAAAGCTGAGGCGTCTTTGCCCGCTGTGAAGGGAGAGGCTAAAATCAAAGCTCCTAAGATCAACATCAAAGGAGACTCTGATGCAGAGGCTACAAGTGGTAACATGAATGTAGACTCAGTCAAAGGAGATGCAAAGCTAAGAATGCCAAAGTTGAAACTGCCAAAAGTTAGACTCTCACGCCATTCGGATGAGATAGATGGTGAGATTAAGGTGAAAGCCAAAGGTATGAATGTGCCTCAAACTGACATTACACCTCCAAAAGTAGAACTCAAAGCAGGTGGTAAGATCAATCTCCCTGAGGCAAACATTTCAAAATCAAAGATGGAAGTTGATCTCTCGGGAAACGCTGCATCTGTTGAAATGCCTTCTCTTGATATTTCTTTACCACACGTGAAGGGAAAGTCTGACATGGAGATTTCGCTCCCAAAGTACGAAGGAGCTGGGAAGACAGCAATCAAAATGCCTGCCATGGACATCTCTGTGCCTGAAGTAGGTTTGGAATTTGACACTGGATGCAGAATCCCTGATGAGGTAGAGGGCACTTTCACAGGGCCCAAAATCTCCAGGCCAAAGGTTGACATCTCATTACCAAAGATGGGTCCATCAAATGTGAACATTGAAAGTCCAGAAGGTGGAGGGAAATGTGGTCTACCTTCTGTTGACATAGCTCTCCCAAAGGTGGAAGCAGAGGGGGACGATGTAGATATGCACTACTTTGTTGGTGGAGATGGGAAGTTCAAAATGCCTGAGTTTGACATATCTCTTCCAAAGATGAAGTCACCAGAAGGAGAAGTACATTTTAAAGGAGAAGGCTTTAAGTTACCCATGGTAGACCTGATACTTCCTGAAGGCAAAACTGGAACAACTGATGTTGGAGGACGAGGAGCATTTCAGTTACCAACGTTTGACATCTCCATCCCTAAAATGAAGACAAGTGAGGTGGACATCGAAGGCCCTGAAATAAAAGGTGGGAAGATCAAAGTGCCCACTGTTGATATCTCTGTTCCCAAGGGAACCGTAGAGGAGCATTTGAACATTGGGATCAGTGAATTCAAAGGTGGTAAATTCAATATGCCCTCTGTAGACATTTCTCTCCCAAAAGTGGAGGTACCTGAAGGAGACTTGAGCCTAGAATGCCCCAAACTTCCAAATGTTGACTATTCCCTCCCCACGGCAAACTTGGGGGGCAACATGGAGTTAGAGAGCAGTGTTGGTAGTGGAGCCAAGTTCAAGCTGCCAACTTTTGACAAAACACTCCCAAAGTTGAAAAACGAAGGAGAGGTTAATATTCAAGGACCTGATATTAAAGGAGGAGCAAAGTTCAACACGCCTTCTTTAGATGTGTCACTACCAAAGATTAAGATGCCTGAGGGAAATATTGGACTTGAGGGACACTCCGTTGATATCTCTCTTCCAAAGGGGAAAGTTGAGGTTTCTCTCCCTACAATTAAATCAAAGAAAGGTGACATCAAAATCAAGGGATCAGACATCAAGGCTGGGGAAATGAAGATGCCAACTATTGAGATTTCAACCCCACCCGGAACATCACAAGGCAAATTCACTGCTGAGGGTGAAGGAAGAGGTGCTGCATTCAGCTTGCCATCTGCAGGCATCGCTCTTCCTGCAATAAAAATCCCTGAAGGAGATGTGAATGTACAAGGGCC
Source organism: Champsocephalus esox (assembly GCA_036324585.1). Lineage (NCBI taxonomy): Eukaryota > Metazoa > Chordata > Actinopteri > Perciformes > Channichthyidae > Champsocephalus > Champsocephalus esox. The sequence goes on from CM070493.1 coordinate 41,886,563, forward strand.
GAAAGTCAAGGGTAGGACATTTCAAATGCCAAAAATCAACTTCTTTTTTTCCAAAAGAAAAGCAAAGGGAGATATTGACATTGATGTTCACTCTGGAAAAGATGGGAATTTTGAAATACCATCCTATGATATTGGACTACCTAAAGGAAAAGTCAAAGGCCCTAAGCTTAAGGGAGGAAAAATCAACATGCCAGACATTGACTTGTCTCTCCCCAAAGGCAAGGCTGACCTCAGTATTGAGGGTCCTGAGGTCAAAGGAGGAAAACTCAAAACACCTACATTTGATGTTTCACTTCCGAAAATGAAGCTGCCAGAGGGCAATGTGGAAATTCCCACGGTTGATATTTCACTCCCAAAAGGAAAAATAGCGGGAGATATAGATATGCAAGGACCTGAAATCAAAGGTGACATGTCCCTCCCTAAAATGAAGTCTCCAGAGGTAGATATCAGCCTTGAAGGTCCTGATGTTAAAGGATTAACGTTTAACTTGCCAACTGTTGACATTTCGCTCCCTAAAGGAAACCTTGAGGGGGACCTTAAAGTTGAAGGTCCTGAGGTAAAAGGGGGTACATTTAAAATGCCAACATTTGATATGTCTTTCCCAAAAATGAATTTCTCAGACGGTGATGTCAAACTTAAAGGCCCAGATATCAAAGGAGAGAAGATTGCGATGCCAGACATTGATATTTCACTTCCCAAAGTGAAAGCAGGAGGAGAAATGTCAGGACATGCTGGGAAAGGAGGCAAGTTCCAGATGCCCTCTTTTGATATCTCTCTTCCCAACATGAAAGCTAAGGGGCCAGAGGTCAACATAGAAGGTCCTGAACAGAAGGGAGGAAAAGTCGACTTGCCAGACATTGACCTCTCACTCCCAAAAGGCAAGGCTGATGTTGATCTCAGTATTGAGGGTCCTGAGGGAAAAGGAGGAACATTCAAAATGCCCAAATGGGACGTTTCACTTCCAAAGATGAACCTGCCAGAGGGCAATCTGGAGATGCCAAAGGTTGATATCTCACTCCCAAAAGGAAAGGTAAAGGGAGATGTTGACATAAAGGGACCTGACTTTAAAGGTGGCGTTTCACTCCCCAAGGGAAGAGTTGAGGGAGACATCGATGTGGAGGGTCCTGAGGCGAAGGGTGGCACATTTAAAATGCCAACATTTGATGTCTCAATGCCAACAGTTAGTCTCCCAAAGGGTGATGTCAAGCTTAAAGGCCCAGACATGAAGGGAGGGAAGATCGAGATGCCAGACATTGATATGTCACTGCCTAAAGGAAAGGCAGGAGGACACATTGAAATCGAAGGACATGGTGCAAAAGGAGGCAAGTTCCATATGCCCTCTGTTGATTTCTCTCTTCCCAAAATGAAAGCTAGGGGGCCAGAGATAAACATTGAAGGTCCTGAAGTTAAAGGTGGAAAGCTAAACATGCCTTCACTTGATGTTTCTCTGCCCAAAATAAAATCTCCCGATGTCGATATCAGCCTTGAGGGTCCTGGTGTTAAAGGAGGAAAGGTCAACATCCCAACTGTTGACATTTCACCTCCCAGAGGAAGGGTTGAGGGGGAGATAAATGTTGAAGGCCCTCAGTTGAAAGGAGGGACATTCAAAATGCCAAAATGTGATGTTTCTCTACCAAAAGCAAGTCTACCAAATGTTGATGCCAATGTAGAAGGAACCGATTTGAAAGGGAAAATGTATATGCCAACTGTTGACCTTTCACTTCCAAAAGGAAAAGCAGATGTGGATATAGACATTGATGGGCATGGTGGTAAAGGAGGCAAGTTTCACATGCCCTCACTTGATATCTCTCTTCCTAAAATCAAAGCAAAGGGACCTGATCTTAATATCAAAGGACCTGAAATCAAAGGTGACATGTCCCTCCCTGAAATGAAGTCTCCAGAGGTAGATATCAGCCTTGAAGGTCCTGATGTTAAAGGATCAACGTTTAACTTGCCAACTGTTGACATTTCGCTCCCTAAAGGAAACCTTGAGGGGGACCTTAAAGTTGAATGTCCTGAGGTAAAAGGGGGTACATTTCAAATGCCAACATTTGATATGTCTTTCCCAAAAATGAATTTCCCAGACGGTGATGTCAAACTTAAAGGCCCAGATATCAAAGGAGAGAAGATTGCGATGCCAGACATTGATATTTCACTTCCCAAAGTGAAAGCAGGAGGAGAAATGTCAGGACATGCTGGGAAAGGAGGCAAGTTCCAGATGCCCTCTTTTGATATCTCTCTTCCCAACATGAAAGCTAAGGGGCCAGAGGTCAACATAGAAGGTCCTGAACAGAAGGGAGGAAAAGTCGACATGCCAGACATTGACCTCTCACTCCCAAAAGGCAAAGGCTAATGTTGATCTCAGTATTGAGGGTCCTGAGGGAAAAGGAGGAACATTCAAAATGCCCAAATGGGACGTTTCACTTCCAAAGATGAACCTGCCAGAGGGCAATCTGGAGATGCCAAAGGGTTGATATCTCACTCCCAAAAGGAAAGGTAAAGGGAGATGTTGACATAAAGGGACCTGACTTTAAAGGTGGCGTTTCACTCCCCAAGGGAAGAGTTGAGGGAGACATCGATGTGGAGGGTCCTGAGGCGAAGGGTGGCACATTTAAAATGCCAACATTTGATGTCTCAATGCCAACAGTTAGTCTCCCAAAGGGTGATGTCAAGCTTAAAGGCCCAGACATGAAGGGAGGGAAGATCGAGATGCCAGACATTGATATGTCACTGCCTAAAGGAAAGGCAGGAGGACACATTGAAATCGAAGGACATGGTGCAAAAGGAGGCAAGTTCCATATGCCCTCTGTTGATTTCTCTCTTCCCAAAATGAAAGCTAGGGGGCCAGAGATAAACATTGAAGGTCCTGAAGTTAAAGGTGGAAAGCTAAACATGCCTTCACTTGATGTTTCTCTGCCCAAAATAAAATCTCCCGATGTCGATATCAGCCTTGAGGGTCCTGGTGTTAAAGGAGGAAAGGTCAACATCCCAACTGTTGACATTTCACCTCCCAGAGGAAGGGTTGAGGGGGAGATAAATGTTGAAGGCCCTCAGTTGAAAGGAGGGAATTTCAAAATGCCAAAATGTGATGTTTCTCTACCAAAAGTGAGTCTCCCAAAGGTCAACGCCAATGTAGAAGGACCAAATATGAAAGGAAAAATTGAAACACCAACTGTTGACATTTCAATACCCAAAGCAAACCTTAATGTCGAGGGATCTAAGGTTTTGGGAGGTACATTTAAAATGCCCAAATTTGATATGTCTTTACCAAAAGCAAATCTGCCAGAGGGTGATGTCAAACTCAAAGGCCCGGAAATCAAGGGGGGGAGGATTGAGATGCCCAACATTGATATTTCACTTCCCAAAGGAAAAGCAAGAGGTGAAATGGAAATTGAAGGACATGCTGGAAAAGGAGGCAAGTTCCATATGCCCTCTGTTGATTTCTCTCTTCCGAAAATGACAGCTAAGGGACCAGAGATTCATATTAAAGGCCCTGAATTTAAGGAAGGAAATATCAACATGCCAGACATTGACCTGTCAGTTCCCAAAGGAAAGGCTGGCATCAGTATTGAGGGTCCTGAGGTAAAAGGAGGAATATTCAAAACGCCTACATTTGACGTGTCACTTCCAAAGATGAATCTGCCAGAGGGCAATGTCAAAGTTGAAGGACCAAATATAAAGGGAGGAGAGATCTCAACACCAGATGTTGATCTTTCAGTTCCTGTTGGAAAATTAGAGGGAGATATCAGCTTTGAAGGACCGTCTGGAAGGGGAAAGTATGAATTGCCAAAGGTGGACTTATCTGGTGTTGGGCTCCATATGCCAACTCTTGACATAAATCTCCCCAAATTTGATCTTGACCTTAGCCTTCCCTCTGGTCATAAAGACAAAAGCCTCAAAGTGGACACCTCTGGGCCCGAAGCATCAGGAGATTTAAAGATGTCTGGTCTCATAGGAGAAATCAATCCAGCCAAGGTGAAAGTAAAGTGTACAGACATGGTGACAGGTGGTGTAGAAGCTCCAGGTGCATCCCTCAAACCTCCTACTATCAGCGGCGTTCTTAAAGTCGAGGGAGGCAGGCCTTCTTCAGGGGGCAGCTTTGATCTGCCTGATGTTTCCCTCAAATTTCCAAGTTTCTCTCTACCAAGGTTTGGTGGAAAGTCTAAGAGTGGTGATTTTGCAATGTCTGTCCCCAAAGGAGACATTTCCCTCAGCTCACCGAATGTGGAAGGAGAGATAAGGGCACCATCAGTAGAGTTTGATGGGGACGGAAAAGTCAAGGTGAAAAAACCTAAAATTAAAATGCCATCATTTGGTGTATCCAAAAAGCATGCAGATGTATCCGTGTCTTGTCCTGATGTAGATGTTAAAAAGGGAAAATTCCCCAAGTTTAAAATATCACCAAAAAGTCAGCTCCCAGAGGGAGGGGTTGATGCTGAGCTGGGGGCAGATGTTGAAGGGAAAGGTGGCTTCCATGCCCCTGACGTCACTCTCAAACTACCAAAGTTCTCAATGCCAGGATTTGGCTCTAAAGAGAAAGATTTAGGCCAGCAAAGTGTTACTGGGGACCTAAAAATGCCAGATGTTGACATCTCTCTGCCCAAAGGAAAGATTGAAGGTCCAGATTTTGGAATGGAAGGAGGTACAGGTGGAAGATTCAAAATGCCTCACATGAGAATGCCCAACATCGACATCTCCCTGCCCAAAGGAAAGATTGAGGGTTCAGAGATGGAAATCGAAGGCGAGGATGGAAAGTTTAAAATGCCTCACCTCAACATGCCTTCAGTTGATATTTCACTTCCCAAAGGAAAGATAGAAGGTCCCGATTTTAAAATGGGGGGAGGTACAGGAGGAAAGTTCAAAATGCCTCACATGAAAATGCCAGATGTTGACATCTCTCTGTCCCAAGGGAAGATTGAAGGTCCAGGTGTTGAAATGGAAGGAAGTCAAAGAGGAAAGTTCAAAATGCCTGATGTGAAAATGCCAGATGTTGACATCTCTCTGCCTAAAGGAAAGATTGAAGGTCCAGATGTTGGAATGGAAGGAGGTACAGGTGGAAGATTCAAAATGCCTCACATGAAAATGCCCAACATCGACCTCTCTCTGCCCAAAGGAAAGATTCAGGGTCCAGATGTTGAAATGGATGGAGGTACAGGAGGAAAGTTCAAAATGCCTCACATCAAAATGCCAGATGTTGACATCTCTCTGCCCAAGGGAAGGATTGAGGGTCCAGAGATGGCTATCAAGGGAGATGGTGCTAAATTCAAGATGCCACATCTCAGTATGCCCTCTGTTGATGTTTCACTTCCTAAAGGAAAGATCGGTGATCCGGATATTGAAATAGAAGGAGGCACCGGAGGCAGATTTAAAATGCCGCACTTGAAAATGCCCAACATTGGCATCTCTCTGCCCAAAGGAAGGATTGAAGGTCCAGATGTTGAAATGGAAGGAAGTCAAGGAGGAAAGTTCAAAATGCCTGATGTGAAAATGCCAGATGTTGACATCTCTCTGCCCAAAGGAAAGATTGAAGGCCCAGATTTTGGAATAGAAGGAGGAACCGGAGGAACATTCAAAATGCCTGACATGAGAATGCCCAACATCGACATCTCCCTGCCCAAAGGAAAGATTGAGGGTTCAGAGATGGAAATCGAAGGCGAAGATGGAAAGTTTAAAATGCCTCACCTCAACATGCCTTCAGTTGATATTTCACTTCCCAAAGGAAAGATGGAAGGTCCCGATTTTAAAATGGGGGGAGGTACAGGAGGAAAGTTCAAAATGCCTCAGATCAAAATGCCAGATGTTGACATCTCTCTGCCCAAAGGAAAGATTGAAGGTCCAGATGTTGAAATGGAGGGAAGTACAGGTGGAAGATTCAAAATGCCTCACATGAAAATGCCTAACATCGGCATCTCTCTGCCTAAAGGAAAGATCGAGGGTCCAGAGGTTGAAATGGAAGGATGTCAAGGAGAAAAGTTAAAAATGCCTCACATGAAAATGCCAGATGTTGACATCTCTCTGCCTAAAGGAAAGATTGAAAGTCCAGATGTTGGAATGGAAGGAGGTACAGGTCTAAAATTCAAAATGCCTCACATGAAAATGCCCAACATCGACCTCTCTCTGCCCAAAGGAAAGATTGAAGGTCCAGATGTTGAAATGGATGGAGGTACAGGAGGAAAGTTCAAAATGCCTCAGATCAAAATGCCAGATGTTGACATCTCTCTGCCCAAGGGAAGGATTGAGGGTCCAGAGATGGCTATCAAGGTAGATGGTGCTAAATTCAAGATGCACATCTCAGTATGCCCCTGTGATGTTTCACTTCTAAAGGAAAGATCGGTGATCCGAATTGAAATAGAAGGAGGCACCGAGGCAAATTTAAAATGCCGCACTTGAAAATGCCCAACATTGACATCTCTCTGCCCAAAAGAAGGATTGAAGGGTCCAGATGTTGAAATGGAAGGAAGTCAAGGAGGAAAGTTCAAAATGCCTGATGTGAAAATGCCAGATGTTGACATCTCTCTGCCCAAAGGAAAGATTGAAGGTCCCAGATTTTGGAATAGAAGGAGGTAAACGGAGGTAAAATTCAAAATGCCTCACATGAGAATGCCCAACATCGACATCTCCCTGCCCAAAGGAAGGATTGAGGGTTCAGAGATGGAAATCGAAGGCGAAGATGGAAAGTTTAAAATGCCTCACCTCAACATGCCTTCAGTTGATATTTCACTTCCTAAAGGAAAGATGGAAGGTCCCGATTTTAAAATGGGGGGAGGTACAGGAGGAAAGTTCAAAATGCCTCACATGAAAATACCAGATGTTGACCTCTCTCTGCCCAAGGGAAGGATTGAAGGTCCAGATGTTGAAATGGATGGAGGTACAGGAGGAAAGTTCAAAATGCCTCAGATCAAAATGCCAGATGTTGACATCTCTCTGCCCAAGGGGAAGTATTGAGGGTCCAGAGATGGCTATCAAGGGAGATGGTGCTAAATTCAAGATGCCACATCTCAGTATGCCCTCTGTTGATGTTTCACTTCCTAAAGGAAAGATCGGTGATCCGGATATTGAAATAGAAGGAGGCACCGGAGGCAAATTTAAAATGCCGCACTTGAAAATGCCCAACATTGGCATCTCTCTGCCCAAAGGAAGGATTGAAGGTCCAGATGTTGAAATGGAAGGAAGTCAAGGAGGAAAGTTCAAAATGCCTGATGTGAAAATGCCAGATGTTGACATCTCTCTGCCCAAAGGAAAGATTGAAGGTCCCAGATGTTGAAATGGAGGGAAGTACAGGTGGAAGATTCAAAATGCCTCACATGAAAATGCCTAACATCGGCATCTCTCTGCCTAAAGGAAAGATCGAGGGTCCAGATGTTGAAATGGAAGGAAGTCAAGGAGGAAAGTTCAAAATGCCTGATGTGAAAATGCCAGATGTTGACATCTCTCTGCCTAAAGGAAAGATTGAAGGTCCAGATGTTGGAATGGAAGGAGGTACAGGTCTAAAATTCAAAATGCCTCACATGAAAATGCCCAACATCGACCTCTCTCTGCCCAAAGGAAAGATTCAGGGTCCAGATGTTGAAATGGATGGAGGTACAGGAGGAAAGTTCAAAATGCCTCAGATCAAAATGCCAGATGTTGACATCTCTCTGCCCAAGGGAAGGATTGAGGGTCCAGAGATGGCTATCAAGGGAGATGGTGCTAAATTCAAGATGCCACATCTCAGTATGCCCTCTGTTGATGTTTCACTTCCTAAAGGAAAGATCGGTGATCCGGATATTGAAATAGAAGGAGGCACCGGAGTCAAATTTAAAATGCCGCACTTGAAAATGCCCAACATTGGCATCTCTCTGCCCAAAGGAAGGATTGAAGGTCCAGATGTTGAAATGGAAGGAAGTCAAGGAGGAAAGTTCAAAATGCCTGATGTGAAAATGCCAGATGTTGACATCTCTCTGCCCAAAGGAAAGATTGAAGGGTCCAGATGTTGAAATGGAGGGAAGTACAGGTGGAAGATTCAAAATGCCTCACATGAAAATGCCTAACATCGGCATCTCTCTGCCTAAAGGAAAGATCGAGGGTCCAGATGTTGAAATGGAAGGAAGTCAAGGAGGAAAGTTCAAAATGCCTGATGTGAAAATGCCAGATGTTGACATCTCTCTGCCTAAAGGAAAGATTGAAGGTCCAGATGTTGGAATGGAAGGAGGTACAGGTCTAAAATTCAAAATGCCTCACATGAAAATGCCCAACATCGACCTCTCTCTGCCCAAAGGAAAGATTCAGGGTCCAGATGTTGAAATGGATGGAGGTACAGGAGGAAAGTTCAAAAATGCCTCACATCAAAATGCCAGATGTTGACATCTCTCTGCCCAAGGGAAGGATTGAGGGTCCAGAGATGGCTATCAAGGGAGATGGTGCTAAATTCAAGATGCCACATCTCAGTATGCCCTCTGTTGATGTTTCACTTCCTAAAGGAAAGATCGGTGATCCGGATATTGAAATAGAAGGAGGCACCGGAGGCAGATTTAAAATGCCGCACTTGAAAATGCCCAACATTGGCATCTCTCTGCCCAAAGGAAGGATTGAAGGTCCAGATGTTGAAATGGAAGGAAGTCAAGGAGGAAAGTTCAAAATGCCTGATGTGAAAATGCCAGATGTTGACATCTCTCTGCCCAAAGGAAAGATTGAAGGCCCAGATTTTGGAATAGAAGGAGGAACCGGAGGAACATTCAAAATGCCTGACATGAGAATGCCCAACATCGACATCTCCCTGCCCAAAGGAAAGATTGAGGGTTCAGAGATGGAAATCGATGGCGAAGATGGAAAGTTTAAAATGCCTCACCTCAACATGCCTTCAGTTGATATTTCACTTCCCAAAGGAAAGATGGAAGGTCCCGATTTTAAAATGGGGGGAGGTACAGGAGGAAAGTTCAAAATGCCTCACATGAAAATGCCCAGATGTTGACATCTCTCTGCCTAAAGGAAAGATCGAGGGTCCAGATGTTGAAATGGAAGGAAGTCATGGAGAAAAGTTAAAAATGCCTCACATGAAAATGCCAGATCATGACATCTCTCTGCCCTAAAGGAAAGATTGCAGGGTCCAGATGTTGAAATGGATGGAGGTACAGGAGGAAAGTTCAAAATGCCTCGCATCAAAATGCCAGATGTTGACATCTCTCTGCCCAAGGGAAGGATTGAGGGTCCAGAGATGGCTATCAAGGGAGATGGTGCTAAATTCAAGATGCCACATCTCAGTATGCCCTCTGTTGATGTTTCACTTCCTAAAGGAAAGATCGGTGATCCGGATATTGAAATAGAAGGAGGCACCGGAGGCAAATTTAAAATGCCGCACTTGAAAATGCCCAACATTGGCATCTCTCTGCCCAAAGGAAGGATTGAAGGTCCAGATGTTGAAATGGAAGGAAGTCAAGGAGGAAAGTTCAAAATGCCTGATGTGAAAATGCCCAACATCGACATCTCTCTGCCCAAAGGAAAGATTGAGGGTCCAGATGTTGGAATGGATGGAGGTACAGGAGGAAAGTTGAAAATGCCTCAGATGAAAATGCCAGATGTTGACATCTCTCTGCCCAAAGGAAAGATTGAGGGTCCAGATGTTGGAATGGATGGAGGTACAGGAGGAAAGTTGAAAATGCCTCAGATGAAAATGCCAGATGTTGACATCTCTCTGCCCAAAGGAAGGATTGATGCTTCGGGGATGGAGATCAAAGGTGATGGTGGAAAATACAAGATGCCACATCTCACCATGCCCTCTATTGGTATTTCACATCCCGAAAGGAAAGATTGAAAGTACAGATTTCGAAATAGAGGGAGGTGCTGAGGGAAAGATCAAAATGCCTAGCTGGAAAATGCCAGATTTTGACATTTCTCTGCCAAAGAAAAAAATGGAAGGCCCTAAAGTTGAAATACAGGGAGGTGAAGGAGGAAACGTCAATATGCGTGATGTGGACCTACCTATCCCTAAAGGACACCTGGAGGCTGAGGGAAGAACCAGCAAGCTGCCGCATATCAAGATGCCAAAAGTTGATATTTTACTTCCTAAAAGTAAAAGTAAAGATATTGAAACATTGAATCGATCCTGTGAAGCAGAGATCAATTTACCAGCTGTTGAATTAGGAGGGGAAACTGTGCCAAAAGTGTCATCACCGGAGTTGGACGTCGATGCAACACTGAGTAGACCTAAACAAGGCACAGAAGCTCTTGGGGAGCAGAAAGGCCTCAGACTTAAGATACCTACAATAGACATCAAATGTCCAAAAGGCGACCTGGAGCTGGATGTAGGACTTTATAGAGGAGAGGGCGAGAAGGACAGGAAAAAGATGGAGCTACCTGATTTAGATATCAGCACAGCAGGAACCAGCAGCAAAGTCAAGGGCCCTAAAGTCAAAGGAACAAAATTCCACATTGGGATGCCAAAAAAGAAGGCTGGTCGAGATGTAAAAGCAGAAGCAAAAATATGCAAAAACTGCGGTGATGAAGATTTAGGTGGTCATATCCAACACAAATGCAAGACAAAAGAAACATTTAAGTACGAAGTTGAAATTGAAACACATAATGGACATAAAAATAACAAAGGTCGTGTTAACATCCCAGTACCAGAGTGTACGTTACCAAGTGTTTGTCTGACAAACAAACAAGGCTCGGCTGACTTTGGAACGGCGGGAGAGGGTGGCTTCTCATCATCCAGAGCAGACATGAGTGTGCCCAGGATTCCAGACATAGATTTTGACATAGGTACAGCACAGGATGAAGATGAGGATGGAACAGAACAAGACAAGAAAGTCAAAATCCCTAAGTTTGGGGTCCCATTACCCTCCATCTCCTCTCCTAAGGGAAGAATGAATATCACTGGGCCAGAAATTCAGTATGAGGGTCCTAAAATGCCTAAAGTAAAGAAAGCTGTATTTGTCTTGGTAAATCCTCCTCAAACAGGTGAGCCCACTGCATGCTCACACCTCCCAAGAGAGGAGGCGACAGCTCAGCCCTGAAACAGAAGGATTTAACGTGAAGTTGCCAAAAATCATAATGAAGCCAAAACTTTGGGAAGTCCAAAGAAAAATCAGCTGCTGTGTCGTTTTCTCCTAGCGAATCAGAGTCCTTTGATGTCAATCTTAAGGGTGACGGTTCAAGGTCCAATTTCAATGGTGCTCACATCGGCTCCAAGGATGATAAAGGGACATTCAGCGGCAACACCAATCTTCCAAAGGTACAGTTAACATCTCCATACGGCAAGATGTCTGTAGAGGGGGAGGACTCTGGCATGCATGAGAAACTGGGAAAGGATTTAGCAACAGTACACATGGAGGAATTCACTAAAGAACGTAAAGTAAAATCAGGCAACATGGCCTTCTCTGGCTTTAGTGAGGAGCTCCCAAAGGATGTGGTGTCATCTCATGCCAGAACAGACATGCTGGACAGGGACAGCTCAGAGTCCCCTGCTAGTTTCACCATGGAGTTTAGCTCTGCAAAGGTCCAGCCATGGAGCGAGGGCGAGAGCCAAAGCAAGGAACCCGAAGAAAGGGTGTCTTCCACCTGGTTCAAGGTCCCTAAGTTCAACCTGAAGCCACACTCCACAGGTAAGGACACCAAAACTTCAAATGTTGATCACAAGACATTTGAAAAGTGGCACATAGACTTTTGCAAAGGGTTGACGATATCCAAGTCCGACTGTAGGTGCTTATCATGTGACTGACTCCGACTGTAGGTGCTTATCATGTGACTGACTCCGACTGTGGGTGCTTATCATGTGACTGACTCAGACTGTAGGTGCTTATCATGTGACTGACTCCGACTGTAGGTGCTTATCATGTGACTGACTCCGACTGTAGGTGCTTATCATGTGACTGACTCCGACTGTAGGTGCTTATCATGTGACTGACTCTGACTGTGGGTGCTTATCATGTGACTGACTCCGACTGTAGGTGCTTATCATGTGACTGACTCCGACTGTGGGTGCTTATCATGTGACTGACTCCGACTGTGGGTGCTTATCATGTGACTGACTCTGACTGTGGGTGCTTATCATGTGACTGACTCCGACTGTAGGTGCTTATCATGTGACTGACTCCGACTGTAGGTGCTCATCATGTGACTGACTCCGACTGTAGGGTGCTTATCATGTGACTGACTCCGACTGTAGGGTGCTTATCATGTGACTGACTCCGACTGTAGGTGCTTATCATGTGACTGACTCCGACTGTAGGTGCTTATCATGTGACTGACGTTCAGTAGAACTTGTGCAGTATTTACTTTTTGGACGTTTGTTTCTTAGTCTTTCGCCAGTTCTCTGAACATTGAAATGCAACACAAACCCACTGCATCACTCCTATTTCAGAGACATTGAATAATTGCAAGTCTTTCAAAAATAATAATAATCAAATCCAATAAGTAAATGACTTAATACCTGTTTCTTTCCTTACTTCACTATTTGTCGCACTACATTATACATCATCAGCAATTTACCCGTGCTATTTTTAATGTGTTGTGTTTTTGTGTTTATTGTATAAATTAATAATATATTCTCTATATAGAATATATAATAATATGTATATCCCCTGCTACTTCTCTGCTACATACAACTAAGTTTCTTTTCTGTCATGATTTCCTAACCTCTCATCCTTTCCTATCCTTGCTTCCTTTCTTCTGCCCACCTGCTTGTCTCCTCCCCTGCAGGCTTCCTCCAGATAACCCCTGAGAGTTCTCCTCGGGCCCAGCGGAAGGGGGAGGTGGCAGGTGAGGCTGATGTCTCGGGGTCTTTCTGCCTTCACACCTCAGGGCTCGACATTAGCACGCAAGAAATATCTGAGGAGCACCAAGCCTCCTCCGCTGAGGAGAGAACTGTCACCATGGTGACCAAGACCACCAGAGTCACCCGTCACATGGTTTCCTCTGAGACACGAACAGGTGAATCTTCAGCCACCACGACAACAACTCACAAGGTGTCGGACTTTAAATACTGAGGATGCTGTAATCATATCTTTCATGTCTTTACATCTTGTTGGGGTTCTTGGTGAGGTTGCAGTGTTCTTGTAGCCTAGGCTAAGCCTGCGAAGTGGCAAACCTCCATTAGGTAAAGGTCTTTCTTTTTTATTTCAATGGGTGAGATATGAATGTGATACAAAACAGTTGCATTTCATCGATCGGCACCATTATAAAACCAACAGAGTAATATGTGCTTCCTTTCTTCTCATTTTAAATGTAATTGTTGTAACTGTTGTTGGAGTTTTGTTAGTTTGTTTGTATTATTTATCAGATTTTGTTTGGTTTTAAAGTGTTCACTCTGAATGTAAACATGTCACACTGCTTGATTATTTATTGTTGTTGTCGTTTACTCTCATCAGGATCATGGATTTGACGATTCTTTGAACGGCAACAGTACAGGCCAGAGTAATGTTCGTGTAAATACATCCATATCATTGCTTTTATATTCCCTCGATTAGAAATGTAATTATGTTCATATTCACCGGTCAGGAGAGGAAGTTATATTGTGTGACCTAATAATAACCTTGAAGGAAAAGTGTGAGCTTTTTGAGATTATAGGCTAATCTCATTTGCTGCCATAGTTTTATATTTGACGCATTTAGCTGAAGCTGTTACCCAGAGACAGTCACGGTGCGTGAGCAGGACACTTGCTGTGGGGATCAGACCTGTGACTTCTGGCTGAAGGTTCATACATCTACTGTAGGCCACCCTGCTGCTAACCCATTTTATATTCATGTTTTACTGGAGACTGCCACAAAACACACTGCTGTATATTGTGTGTGTTGACTCTTGGCTTCAAGATACACATCCTGACTGATGCTGATGTTTTGCAACTCATCTGTGAACTCTGTTGTGTTCCAGAACATCAACATCAGGCTCAGAGGACGTTTGGGGATGAGGGTGCTGTTGGGTGCTTTAACAAAATCACTGAGATAAGGTCTACATTTCAAACTGTAACACTTTTTCTCTTGAAACTTCAAAAAAGGTCCTCAAAAAATGATGTTACTCTCAGGCTGCTACAATTATTGATCAAAATAAAAGTTGAGGTTCATTCAAAATCAAATCAAAATCAAAGTTCATCTTTAAAAAAAAGATGTGTTGACTACACATTTACATGTAAAGTGAATTCCCAAATGCAATATAGTACCTACACAAACCCAGCTTCTGTAATGATACTGGCATCAAAGTAGAACTTTTGAAAGCTACCGATTGTATTCACATCTCATAGCCATCGTCAGGTTCACAGGGTACACAATACAGAGCTACTTTTAAGGTGGATCTTACGCATTTGAGAATGGACAGTCTTTCATTAACATATTTTAAGACTGGGCCTGTTTCTCGGGTGGTAACGAGAAAATAGACATTTAAAAAGCCGGAGAGAAATAGCAACAAGGTCAAGGTAACACACACCTATTAGTTTCTATTTGTATTAGGATTTTTACCTTTCTGATTTAATCAAGTCTTCAAGTTTCTTTTGGATTATAAAGGGTTTCAGTGCCAAGTGTTTTTGTCAAAGCTGCATTGGAGAGAATGTGTAAGATGTCAATAAATAATAATCAATAAAATTATATAATTTTAAATGACAGTTTCCTGATGTTTTCACTTTCACACCGGATACATTATAAGTTAGATAAAAAGCTGACTTGTATTTTTGTCTATCATGGTTCTTTTTTTGTTCTGGCAGGAAAGGGCTTTCATACGGTAGCCCCACTACACTTAATCGGACCCATGTTAAGTCATGATTTATACAACCGTCTTTATTTAGCGAGACGACAACAACAACCTCATGTCTAACATGCAAATCCAACATTATGTTGCTAATAAAAAAAAGTAAATGAGTAGCATTTTAAAATGTACAATGTTGGTGCCCCCAGGTGATGATATTAAATAACAGAAGTGCACGCCCCCTACAGCTATGGCTATGTTTAAGTTTACACATCTCTTTTAATGGATTACATGTTGGACATGAGGACCAATAACTCTTGTTAACATGAACTGGAAAGACGGCAGGACCATAAACTGTATTGTAGGCATCAAATACAGAAGCAGAATACATTATCAAAACACTGAAACACATATTATTCTCACCTCAAGGAAAAGAGGGAGAAAAATCATCTCCTAACCAGAGACCCAAAAGCACATGGATTAGCCTTTTTAGAAACATTCCTGAAGAGGAGGAGACAGTGATAAACTATGGACACCGGTGCATGACGTCTTCCCATTGTGTGTGTGTGCGTGCGTGTGTGCGTGCGTGTGTCTGTGTTCTCCAATCCTCTGCTGTGATGATGCTGTGCGACGTGTATGTGAGGGCAGTTTAATATGTATGAGGAGTGAATAATGCCACAGAGAGAAGGTAGACTGCTACAGTACGTCACCAGATACACTCTCACTGTAGCAGACTTTCTTTTTAGAGAGCAATGGAGCATTCTGTTACACGTATCAGCTCATTAAACAGGACTGCCTATTCCATCATTTCCGTAGGCCTATGACCTCATCAATGCCCGTTAAAGCTGAAATGTGGTACTTTAACATTCAGTGGTGTAAAGTATGTAGATTTACTCAAGTACTGTGCTAAGAAACATTGAGAGGGTTGTACTTTACTTGAGTATTTCAATGTTTTGCAATTTGCACTTCTACTCCACTATATTTCAGGAAATAGTGTACTTCTATTCTACTACGACTATTAATACCTTTGGTTACTTTACATATTTGGATTAATAATAATAATAATAATTCCTTACATTTATTATGTTTTATGCTTTTTCAATGACTCAAAGCGCTTTTACATATACACACATTACACATATAGCATACATGCAATGGTCAGATACTGTGGACAATACCCACAGGAGCAAGTTCAGGTGAAGTGTCTTGCCCAAGGACACACCGGCTTTACGGACGCAGCAGCGGCGGGTTTCACCGCTTGATCATTGCACAGCGCACTGCGCCACACCGTCCATCTTCACGCCTCGAGGTCATCGAGGCGCTTTTACAAGTACACATTGATATCATACATCTACTGTGAGCAAATCCGGGTGAAGTGTCTTGCCCAAGGACACAACGGCCTGACACAGTGGGGGCAGGAGCGGGTTTCGAACTGGAGTTGATCGGATGCACAGACCACTGCGCCACCCGTCCCATTAATGATGTGAAATATGTGTTCAATCAGACTTTAGTTCCACCTGGAGTAAATCCACCAGCTACCCTGCAGTTTACAAAGTCATTCAGACTAGCTGCACCTTCACCAGCTTTGAGAACACTTTCATGATCAATCATTATAATCAAATCATATCATATATATTATTCTTGAATAGGTCAATCTACACAATGACTACTACTACTTTTACTTTTGGATATTTTGTATTGTATTGCTAATCAGTCTGTACTTTTGATTTAGTAACATTTTGAATGCAGGACTTTGACTTGTAACAGAGTATTCCCCCATTTTGGTACTTCTACTATTTCTTAAGTAAATTATCTGAGTACTACAACCATGGTTACATTCAAGCCTTTGTGAAATGAGTTTACACAAAGTTTCCCCCCCATGGAACTCTCCATCTCAAGTCTCCCTAAGCATTTGTTCTCCCCAAATGATTCCTTCTTTTTAGCCGGGTTGTATTCTGGAGCATTCCGTCCAGAACCCCCCCCCTCTCAGCCATACACTTAGCTGCTGCGTGTTGCTGTTATTCTCACTGCCAGAGGAGGGAGACAAAGTTCCCCAACCTTAGGGTATGAAATGAATGTATTATGCAGGGCAGCACCCTCAGCAGCACAGGCAAGTCACAATATTAAGCAACAAGGAGGAAAAAGGATCTGACAATAATTAAAACTTGCACATGGATGAAATATGTATATCAATATATTGGCTGCACAATTGAAAGAGTTCAAACCCATTTATAACACATGTTTCATGTCGTGACTCAAGTTGTAATATACTCAGCCAGAAATGAAACAGTTTTGTGCAACACAAGAATCAGTGGTGGAAATACTAAGTACTTTATGCTGTACTGTATATTTATACTCTATTGCATTTGGAAAAGAAGAAGCAAATTGTGTACTTTTTACTCCAATACATTTATTTTACGATTTATGTATTAGTAACTTTACAAATTCAGATTTTGACACACAATACTTAGGGGAAAACTTTTACATTTGATTATTTGGTATAGATTGAAACCATCTAATATTATATTTAAGACACTAACCATGTGTGAGTTAACATACATGAAAATGTATTAGAAGCTAAGTGAATTGTTTAAATAATAAATAATTTAGAATAGTTAAGAATTAGTTGAGTATTTATACTCGTGTAAATAATCTAAATACTTTTCCACCACTCACAAGAATACACAGGCACATATGTATGTATACAAATGTGAAACCAAATGTGAAACCTTAGAAAGCAACACTGACTATTTTAATATGGATAAAACAAACATGACCTTTTATCTTATTATTTTCATTCTTTATTTATGTATTCTGTTTGTAGTACAACTAACAATTTATTTTAAAAAATGGCATCAACAACCTCGCATACACTTCCGCCTCACTCGCCCCCCCTGCCTCTGTGTGGCACTGTGCACCCCCCCTATGGGTGAGTGGGCTGCAAGTCAAATGAGCTCTCCGTCATCCTGCCGCCGAGCACCGGAGGTACTGCGGTAAGATGCGGCGACGCACGATGCCGAGCGCTGGATGAAATGATGCGCAATGGCCGAACGAGTGGGGGGGACACCACCGAAGAAGCATTCACTAACTGCGGAGTCTGCCTCTGATCTACACGAGAGGGCTACAGCGATGCGTGTGTGACTGATCTGTAGAGCTGCAGCTCCATTGGTGCAGGCCGAGGGGAAGGATGTGATGCCGCTGAAGGATGCTCCACAGCCCGAGGAGGGAAGAATAGGCTTCGTCTGTAAGGAAGGAAGAGAGACATTAAGTGAAGGACACTGAATAAGGTGAGAATCAATCAGAGCATTCCTCAGGCATGCCTTTCAGGACATGTTGGATGGGGGTACAGATTGGCCCGGTACAGTGTGGTTACATGTGGCTCATCTGTATCACAGCGCTACACATCCTGCTCATGTGAAGGCTCGTGTGATATGCATGGCCCAGACCTACTTCTACGTGAGTCCCTGTGGGCACATCGTTTGAACTATGTAGGCACGGGGGTGGATTTATGGATTAATGGCCACCTGTGATTCATTGTGTGTCCCTTTAATGGTTCTGTGAGGCTGATGCAACTCCTCATCTAATTGGCACGCTGATGGACACGGTGTGGATTCCAATCTCATGTAAGAATAGCGCTCTGTTGTGGCAGGGCAGTTCGAAAAAGAAGCCACTTAGATTTAAATGCCTGCCCTTTGACAGACTCACACCCCCACAGACATGACAGCTGTCCTCCACTCAGCCAAATCACATCTCTTTAGTACTCTTTAGTTTAGTAAGTATGTTTTCATTTAGATTTGAATAACATCTGCGCAGAATCTGCTTCAAATTCTTTCTTATTAATGAGATAAGTAATGTGTTCCATGGTGTCTAAAGCAAACAATTACCATATGAGTGTTTCTGTGTCATCAGCACATGTCCCCTTGGTTCACCTTTGGGTCTGACATGTCTTCTTGTGTCCCACTTCCCGCAGGTTGCTTGGGACAGCTGAGTCCGTCCTCAGGGATGAGAGAGCGGCCGATGGGGAGGACGCTGAAGCTCTGAAGACAGCATCACTGAGGAAAACAAACTTCTCATTATCCTCTCCATCATCAGCGCCGACAAATGGATGTCTGACCCGGGCGTCTCTTTTCTTCAGCACTCTCAAAGTTGAGGAGGGATAAAGAGAAACTGGCACTGCTCCAGCTGGCTGTCAGGGGACGGCTCATTCCATTTCTCTTTGTTGTCAGAATGAGCTAAGGTTTTAGCAAGAGAGTCTTTCAGTGCCGAGGAGAGTTGTCAGAATTAAATGATACGGTATTTCAGAATGCTTACTGTATTCTTCTTCCAACTATGATATGTTTGCCTTTTGAGCTGGCACGCTCTGAATCAAGAATAGATAGTGCCAGCACTTCCTCTCATGAGTAGGATTTCAACTTGACTTGACCTGATCTGCATTTGAATAAAGCATAAGTGAGGACAAACCAATAAAACATAGATGAGGCCAACAACAAGCACCATGCTCCAGCAGAACAACAACAACAACTACCCCTGCCTGAACGTGTCGGGCTCCACCAGAGACATGCTCCAGCAGTGCTCCAGAGCCTCTCTGCCCTTCCCCAGCCGACTGGAGCTGGGCCTGGGAGACCTGCCGCTGATCCGGGGCCTCCGAGCCTGGGCCCTGTGCTCCAAGAACCGCCGGAAGGTGGGAGGAGGAGGAGGACAGGCCCCCATAGCTCCTCCTGCGGGCCGTGGGGGTTCCACTTCCTGCCCCAGGCCTGCAGATGTGTACCTGAGTGGGGAGTGGGGTCGCATGGGGTACGGGCTACCTCTGGGGCTGGACGCCAGGCAGGCTGGGCTTGGAGCCTTAGTTACAGTGGCCACTCTGAAGACCTCAGAGGGCAGCGGGAAGACGCAGACTCAATGCCTCTTCCTCCGGACTGAGAAAGGAAGCTGTTTGTACTCCACAGCCAAACCCAGTTCTGGGGGGACCACCAGTGCAGCCTCCAGCGTGGTTGGAGGATGGCTGAGAGGGAAGACAGGAGGAGGAGGAGGAGGAGGAGGAGGAGGAGGAGGAGGAGGAGGAGGAGGAGGAGGAGGAGGAGGAGGAGGAGGAGGAGGAGGAGGAGGAGGAGGAGGAAACCGGGTTAGGGTGCGATCTGGCCGGAGATGGAGGAAGTCAAATAATGCTCTGGAGAAAGGAGGCGTGAGCAGAGAGAGGAGGGAGGATCCTGCAGGAGAAATGTCTCTGGAAGAAAGGCAGGAAGAGCCAGACAAAGGACAGCTTCCCAGCCCGCAGCAGGACAGCAGGAGAGCCAGGCAGGAGAGAGACGCAGCCAGTCCTATATGCTGCCACAGCGCTTCTCCCAGAACCTGTGCTCGGTGTGTAAGGAGAGCACAGAGGAGGGGAAGCCAGGACGGGCACGAGGCGGGAGAAAGTCCAAGGAGAGGCACCTCAAACAGGACAAAGGGTGAGGGGAAAGGAATGAGGAAGGACATGCAAAGGAATGAGGAGGCGGAGGAAGAGAAGGGAGGCCTCTGCGGGTTAGAGTCATCCAGTTCTGTTTGGGCGGTACCAGACCCCGAGCTAGAGACGAACCACTCTCATCCAGAAGCCAACAGCAGCTGTGATGGTGAGGAGACTGG
Organism: Champsocephalus esox; assembly: GCA_036324585.1. Classification (NCBI taxonomy): domain Eukaryota; kingdom Metazoa; phylum Chordata; class Actinopteri; order Perciformes; family Channichthyidae; genus Champsocephalus; species Champsocephalus esox. The sequence goes on from CM070493.1 coordinate 41,906,834, forward strand.
ACAAGAGAGCAGCGAGGAGCCGAAGACACACACCTCTCAAAGCAAGGACGACTATTCAGAACGAGAGGAGGATAACGACTCTGAGGTCGTGACACTAGATACTGGAAACACTGATTCTCCTCACGGCCTCTCCGGACAGCGTGATGTTACCTTCGGACTTAGCAGAGGTCTTGATGACAGGAAACCAAGTGAAGAAGTAGCAGCTGATATGAATGGATGTCCTGGTGAGTCTGGGGCCGATCAAAACACTGACACCGAAAGGGAGCGTGTGGATGCTGAAGAGAAGGAAGGGAGCATCAACCGGACTCCTGCAGAACTCCCGGTGTTCCCCGACTGCTCTGAGGAGGTCTCTGTCTCCATCAGCACCGCAGTCTCCCCTGAGCTGTCCCCGCCTGTAGGGGGCAGCACCTTCAATACTGACCCTGAGATGTGTGTTCAGGGCGAGCAAGTGCACTCCAGAACAGATCCCCTCGAGGGGGGTCAACAAGGGCTGGCAGACCCAGGAGTCGTTGCTAAAGGAGAACTGGATCTAATCAGACTTGTGCACCCAGAACCCACCTGTGCGGCTGCCGAGAGCAACACTGTGAACACAAACAGGAAACCCCCGTGTTCCTTTCAAAATGCAGGAAATGGCAGCGTGCTGCAGGAGAGAGGAGCTCCGTCTAAGCCTCCAGGACACAGAGGTCCTTCCGTTTCTGAGACAGACGGGAGGGACGTAACGGGGAGTGATTGCGACTGTAGCCCAACTGAGCTCATCAGAGCAGGGCCCAGAGATGAGCTGGTGGTGGGTCACAGAGACGCAGAGCTCCATGCAGGGGAGACAGAGGACAAAGAGGACACATCTGGAGACATGTTGAGGAGGGAATGCACCTGCTTTGAGCTGGACAATGCCGAGGGCGAAGGTGACAAAGAACGAAATTCAGAGGGTCCCACAAATGAAAGTTCCATACAGGAGGATAAGGACACAAAGGAAACTGAAAAGTGTGCACGAATGGACACTTGGAGGGCCGAGGAGTCTGCAGGCGGAGGCAGGGGAAGCGGGGAAGAGGCTGGAGACACCTGTGGACAATCAGCCCGTGTTGAAGCGACTGGAGAGACCGGCAGTACTGTTGCCTGTGCTGATCCCCCCGCCTCTCGTGCACTCTCCCTGGCTAATCCTGCCCCCACTGTTCAGCCCCTGAGTTCCATGGAAACCAGACTGCACTGTTTGCCCGAGAATGTGGAGAAGGAAAGGGTCGGAGTGCTGGAAGGAGACGAAGAAGGAGGCCAGGAAGGGAAGAAGAGGCTCAGGAGACTATTGGAGGAGCAGGGCGAGGCGGAGAGGGTCTCCACCGTGGCCGCTGAGGAGGAGGGGGGGAGAGAGGAGGAGGAAGATGAGTTTGGAGTATTCATGCAGGCGGAGGGAGAGCCGGCCTGGAGCGAGGATGCCCCAGTGCCTTGTGGGAGCAGAGCACGTGCTGGTGAGTCTCACCGTGTGTAGTTCTGTCTCTGTCTGTGTGTTCTGGTTAGCCCCGCCTCCTCTCTCTGTCTTCCTCGTTTAGTATCTCTCTGGTATCTTTCAGAGTGATGTTGCCATGTTGCTTGGAATGGACATGGCACAGAGCATCCTTTGGTTACCAAGCTGACAGTAAAGGCCTCACAGTCTTTTAAAGTTGTCAGAAATGAACAACATTAGAGACCGTTCACACTCGCTCAGGGTCTTAGTGCAGACGTAACCTTTTGTTCAGTCTCAGGAATGCACTCTGGTTTAAAGGGCCACACCAAGTCTCAAGTCAGCTGTATTGTCATCTTGTGAGTGTGTGACACAGAAATGCTGTTTATCGCCTTCCAGAGGATACAAGTATATACAAATCATTAAGAGGCATAAATAAAAAGGCACAACAGTCAATATAAAAAAGACTCCATGTTACAGTCCTTCAGTTGTAGAGCCTTGTTTCCTGTCCAGACATAGCATTAATTACAACATGTACCTACATCCTTTACGTGCGTTATGATCTAACAGTGAAAGGTAACTGCACGCCTGGAAGAGCTTTTCTCAACCCGTGTTGAGGCATGTGTTTGCAGAACTATATCTCATTCCTCTCTCACATTGATCAGCCATCTCAGCACCTAGCTTTCTTATTTAAATCATGACACAAAAAGAAGCTGAAGCTTTATACCTTTGGAATACAACACAGCTGCCTGGTCAGTACGCACTACGTCATCAGCGCTCTGAGCAAGACATGTCTCCTGAAGGCCTAGATCATAGTCTTTCAATAGTAATCGTCTCTTATAGCCAGCGCAGTCATGACACGCACCTGAGTGTGTGGCATACGTGTGCTTTCCTGTGTGTCCTTGTTGACTGGGTTTCATGCTTCCTCATTATGCTGCCTTTAGCTAATCACCTACGCCACGTTTCCACTGTGCAGCCAAATGAGGCGAATCCGGGGTTTCTTCTTATTTACTATTTATTTCTTCTCAGTTTATCCACTTTAAAAGTGATGCTACAGATGTATCAGCAGAAGTTGCTTTCTCTGTTGACAGAAATCCCTTTGTGTGGATTATTGTGAGCTGAAGGACCATTCCAGGGTTTGTACTTTTAAAGGTCCCTTCACCAAAATGACATGACGTTTTGTTTTGTGAATTATCCAGAATTCCTTGAGACTATTTCTTTGTTTGAAAGTTAGTTCCATTTAAAATGTTGTATCATTTTTCAGCACACACACACGGCTAAATAAAATGTAATTGATCTCCATTGTGCAACGTTGAAGCATAACTTCATTGAATTGATGTAAGCTGTCCAGTGAAGGGGAGAATCTTTTGAAACTCCATGGCAGCCTGGTTTTGTGACATGCGCATTGAAGAGACTTCTGCTTTCAGACGTAGTTAATTACTAAGTTATTATCCTATCCGATAATAATCCAATTCAGAGGCAATAATGTAAAAATACATTACTCTATATATATATTATATAGTTACAACGGGCCCTTTGAGTGCAACCTTTATGCGAATGTGGCCCGCGATGAAATTGAGTTTGACGCCCTGAGCTAAACCAATGCTACTCCATGCAGACTTAAGGCTTGCTGTCACGGATAGAGGTTTAATCAAGCACAAAGAAGTATGTTCAAATATTGTCATATGCTACTGAAATGAATAGAATGAAATGGTGGCCTTCAATCTGCATACAAACCATTAAAAGATCTACTCAAAACACAAGAGTGTAGTTTTCAAAGATAACAATAACACATGTAACTTGCAGTAAACATTAGACTACACACTGTTAAACTACAGGTCTTGTTCAGAAGGAATTGATTGTGGAACTCGAAAATAAGAAAACAAAAACGAGTTGAGTAATAACAATACTTAGCTCTGCAGGGAAGCTGAGACGCTGTTCTGTCCCGACTTCCTGACAGATCTCTTGTTCTTGCTACATGCTATTAATCATTCAGAGCTAGGGTAAGGGAGGGGGGCAGCACACAGGGCAGGGTCTCTAGTTAGCCTGAGGTTATGGAGCAGCGGGTGAGTGAGGAAGTCACACAAAGACGACTGAAGTGTCTGACGGACACATGGTGATAAGTTGGAGCAATGGGAGGTAGGGATGTTTTAGCGTTGATTAATGTAATTAATGAATGGTGTGTGTGTGTGTGTGTGTGTGTGTGTGTGTGTGTGTGTGTGTGTGTGTGTGCGTGTGCGTGCGTGTGTGTGTGTGTGTAGCACATGGAAGCCGCACCCTCGCTGGGCAGCCGACCCACTGGACACCAGGCTGGACGGATAGCCTCATCCACCAATCAGACGACAGGTGGACAGCCTTCCCTCAGGACTGGTCAGATGAAGGTGGAGACATGGTGGGACAGTGGTGGCCGACCAGTGCTGTGGAGGAGAGAAGAGAACCGGCCAATCAGAATCTGGTAAAGATGTCAAGTCTTCTCAGCTTTTTAAAGATGACTTCCATGAAACCATAAAGTGGTAATTATGACGTTTCTGTTGAGACTGCATCCATTTCTCTGAGAATCAGTTCACTTCATCCTCAGCATAATATTGTGTTGTGAAGTCGAGTCAGCAGACCCAGCAATATCATCTTTTGTATTCCATGCATTGTTCTTTATATACCGTATAAGCACCTGGACTGAGAATTGGAGATGCGTGTGTTAGATTTAGCGTGGGCCACAGTCGTCTGGTAGAGACACGTTTTTCTGATTCTTTTTACTCTAGATTTGTGTCCTTTTCAGACTGTAATCTTCAGACCAGTCGAGGATGCTTCAGGTGAAATGGAAGTTGGGACCGCCTCAAAGGCTTTTTGCTTCCTTTGCTCTACTTGTTGTAAGCCATGAGACTCTTCTATTAGGCTTTGTGTATTTGGGATTATCAAACCTCACCTTAATGGCGGACCAACTTAAGCTCAACCAGCTGCATCAGCTGAAAAGCAGCTAGTCATTGCTGACAATTGCAAAAATCATTTGGAAAATCCTACAACAAAGATGTTTGAGATCACTGCCTTCAACTAGCTTCGTTGATAGCTCGGTAATAATAAGATAGTACGTTATCTATCACAGTCGGAATGTGCTCACCATCACCAGTGCCTCATGTCAGATACTTTAAGCCTGCACAGTTCTGGTCAGACCTTTGGTTCAAAGATGTGTCTGGGCTGCCCTTGAGTTCATGAAAAGCCTCTCCCAACCTCAGCCTGGATGTATGTTTAGTAAAGTACGAGACAGACCAAATACTTTGCAACTCGTGTTATTAAGAGTCAGACAGAATATCAAGAGTGCTGTAACTTAGTAACTGTAAATCCACTAGTGCTTTAAGATTGCTTTATTAAAGCAGGTACGTCTCACACATAGCAACTTTAAAATGTTTCAAGAAAAAGCTTATTTCAGTAATGTTGAGCACTTCTGTTCTGGAAACCGTCAAAAAAAACCCTTATTGTCAAGAAACCCCCTTATTGTCAAGAAACCCCCTTATTGTCAAGAAACCCCCTTATTGTCAAGAAACCCCCTTATTGTCAATGCACCCAGGAAAGCCAGAGGCACGTTTATGTATGTATCGATATAGCAGCATGCATGATCTCATTGCCCTCAGTGTGAGGTCGCAGCCGCTTCAGCGAGGGCAGGTTTATCAAACTGGAATCATATCATCACCTTTGAATCCAGCCTAACTAAGAACCCTAACGTGTAGAGCACATCTGTACATCAGCACATCTGTACATCAGCACATCTGTGTTCAGTAACTTGAGAAGTCAGGAGACCCCTTTAGGAATGAAAATGTGCCTCTTTATGTTTTGGATCTTTATTTTCCGCTTCTTTCTTTTCATGTTTGGTACCAATGACGCAAAGTCTGAGAGGTCAAACACTCCATGGTGCTGTCAGAGGATCTGAATGAAAGAGGTCCAGTATCTGAGCTGTGGCTGCGGTCACTTATCTTCCAGCTGCGGGCTAAATGTGCTGGTACCCTTGACTCTACTGTGTGTTGGTTCAGGCTTGCTGCTGGCCTATCAGACCTGAGTCTCTGCTGGCCTATCAGACCCGAGTCTCTGCTGGCCTATCAGACCTGAGTCTCTGCTGGCCTCTCAGACCTGAGTCTCTGCTGGCCTATCAGACCCAAGTCTCTGCTGGCCTATCAGACCCTGAGTCTCTGCTGGCCTATCAGACCCCGAGACTCTGCTGGCCTCTCAGACCTGAGTCTCTGCTGGCCTATCAGACCGGAGTCTCTGCTGGCCTATCAGACCCGAGTCTCTGCTGGCCTATCAGACCTGAGTCTCTGCTGGCCTATCAGACCTGAGTCTCTGCTGGCCTCTCAGACCTGAGTCTCTGCTGGCCTATCAGACCCCGAGTCTCTGCTGGCCTATCAGACCCGAGTCTCTGCTGGCCTATCAGACCCGAGTCTCTGCTGGCCTATCAGACCTGAGTCTCTGCTGGCCTCTCAGACCTGAGTCTCTGCTGGCCTATCAGACCTGAGTCTCTGCTGGCCTATCAGACCCTGAGTCTCTGCTGGCCTATCAGACCCTGAGTCTCTGCTGGCCTATCAGACCCTGAGTCTCTGCTGGCCTATCAGACCTGAGTCTCTGCTGGCCTATCAGACCCTGAGTCTCTGCTGGCCTATCAGACCCGAGTCTCTCACAGTGAATCAATAGCAACAACAAACTGTTTCTGTTTATAAGTCCAGGCCACGTTCACCAGGGCCTGGTCCCCCACAGGCTGGGTCTGAAATAAACTGGTCATGAATGATTTAATGTTATACTGATGTGGTGCGTCATTGAAATGTGCGTACTGCTTTTGTAGCTCACATTAGACCGTGTGAGCTCTCAGTGCTCTCTTCTTTAAGAATGTGAACCAACAAGCCGGCTCTGCAGGACTCCAGCTCCCAGTGGACGCTACACGCAGCGAAGAGATGCAGATGGAAAATGAGCTGCAGTGAAGGAGGGCATTGGAAGAAAAGTGCTTCCATACGAGTCGTTTCCTATTCTCACAGTGCCATGAAAAGACATGTAATGGACTCCAGAATGAACTCCTCCTGATGAACTGAAGACTGTAGTTGATCTGGTGTCTCTTTGTGTCTCCTGCAGGCGGCTGTCTTTGCTGCAGCCTTCCCCTCGTCCTCAGATGACCCCGGTGACCTCCAGACCGTCCCCACGCTGAGCCAACTCCTCAGGGGCCGGGCCAGCCAGGAGCAGGGGTGGGTACTCCGTCTCTCTGAGCCCCCTGAGTGGGTACTCTGTCTCTGAGTCCTTTGATGGTCCTGGTGGTCTGAACGCCAGCTGACCTGCTGCCGTGGTTACTGGCTGTGCTGACACATTCCAACGATGTGAAATAGGATGTCTCAGATCTGACAGAGAGATCCCACATTACGAGCTTGTAATCGGCTTTAGGAAAATGACATGGAGGATTCTTTCCTGTCGGGAGCTCATATTTACTGCTTATCTGACAGCACATGAACACAGCAACACTGCAGCAAGTTAGCCTGCAAGTTGGCAACAGCTGAGCCGTTTGCAGCAATACAGCTTAAAGACATATACGTGTTCTAATATACCTCCAGAGACCACCATTCATGGGTGTCCTCTGTGGGGACATTGGGCTTTGGTCCATTACTTTGAGGTCATCCATGCCACAGCATTAAGTCCACTTTACTCCACAGAGGACATCCTGGGCTTTTCAAACATGTGCCATATGTGGGGGTGTGGCTTTGGAAAAGATCATTTCATTGTTTTTCAAAATGGCGACCATCAACACAAGCACTATTTATAGAAAGAGAAATGCTAAGTTTGTAATTTTGTAATTACCAGTGTTGTGAGTTCAATATTTTTAATTAATGATATTAAGGGAACATCTTAGGAGTTAGTGAAGTGAGTTTCAGAGCAGTGTAATACTTATTTGACCTAAAACTAAATGTTTTTATGAACGTCCTCTGAGGGGATTTGCTAACTTATTATTTCCCCCATTTGACACGACACATGGAGTCCACTTTGGGCCAAACTAACACGTAGGCTTCTGTAGGGGTCATGGCAGACGGGTGCAGTGGGAACACACACATCAAGTGCCTCAAGTGTCAGATGTATCTCTGCATTTCACCAAAGGATGGAGTGCTACAAGTGAGGGCTCAGTATGTGTTGCATTGAGTTGTGCTCTAATGTCGTCTACATGTACTTGTATGTTGTTTGCATACTATGCTTCACATAACTAACACCCGATGTCCTCTACGAAGGACACACAATAAAACTAAAACATATTTTATTTTGTTTTTTTCTGTTAGTCATTATGTTTGTACCGCCCTAGCCTAATTTAGACCTAACCAAGTTAAAAGGCAAGCAAGCCAATAAAGCTCCTTTTCATCAAGGAAAACATTAAAAAGCCAAAACAGTGCGCGGTGTGAACATGGTCATGATTTCCACAAACAGAAACCGGATATTTGAAATCTTTTTCTTTCTGCGTCTCCGGAGGTTATCGACACAAATCCAGTCAAGTATACAACTTCTGGTTATGTTCACGATTGTCACTTTTTTGAACAAGTGTCCATCCAAGGGAACACTGGTTATCTGTATTCAGAATAAGTTACACATTTAGTTCAAATTGAAAAAAAATGTTGGTCTGTAAATCTCACTTGTACAATTTGGTATACAAGAAAATAACAAAACAAACAGATGGCAAATAAATATCAATGACTCCAAAGAAGTGCAGAGGAAACGATGCAACCTGGCAGAACCATTATTTCACTGATCCCAAAAAGGTTATCGCGCCTTCCCTTTCACAAAGCACAGCCGTCTAATATAACCCCATGCCCACATGCCGTTGTGATCGTACATATTTAGTTTTCTGTTTCCATTGAATCATTTTTAGAAATACAGTAATTTGTTTCGCATAACTCTCCTGAGGTTTTGTTTTAAAACATGCACACCATACATGCAATCATATTACATGTATGGTGTGCTATTTGTTTCTAATTGTCCAAGTGTCTGAATTGAGTATTGTATTGAGCATCATTCTGTGTGGTGCAATGGGATCTTTTTAATTTATTCATAAAAGTGCAGTTGTTTGGTCGAATATAATAATAATGTGTCGTCAAAAAACCATCATTTAATTTAATTCCTTTATTTAACCAGGTGAATCCCATTGAGATCTCAATCTCTTTTTCAAGGGAGACCTGTGTGTATCTCTTTATAGTCCCACCACCAAGAGAACAAACACCCCATTGATGTATAATGTATGTTTGAATCGGGGGGATGTGTGTGGGGGTCGTCACCCTGACTGATTCCCACATCATAGCCACCACCAGGTGGTTATTGTGGTGAACTGCATCTCTGAAAACAAGACATGGATCGACCCTCACATGGCAGAGTGTGTCTTTGGTGACATTGTGGTGTTACAGTTGACATTGGTTTAGAAACAGACTTTGTTAGGCCTTGGTCGTCTGATACTCAAAGATGACCCTTTTCACACCTGTCACTGAGAGAAGAACAACATGTTGTTGTGCTCTCTCCCGCAGGCTGCTGGACACGTTCCATGACTTGAACAAAATGATTTGCCAGAAATACAAGAGAGGGAACGGGGTGTCTCGTGACCTGCTGCTGAGGACCGTCCACCTGGCGCCGCCGCGCACTGTGAGTAAAGACACTTGCTTTAAACATGTATTCCGTTACAATTAGTAAATCACTTTTACCACCTGTAAATACTGTAATCACTAACATCATCTGAGTATCAAAATATAAAAGTAAATGTTACCTTATTACTTTCACTTCAATATCAAACGCAATGCAAATAAATACAAGAGAAAGGAAATATCAATTAGATGTTTTTTAATGAAGTGTGTTATGCAAGACAACAGAACAATGTGACCTTAGACAAGAAGAAACCACGGCATCTAGGATCAGAAAGGATTTTATGGATCAGAAAAGCTCCATGAAGCAGATGCAGGCAGTCGCCTATACAGCAACATGAAACACATGAGCACATGGTCTAACCAATCAGATGTCACCACACTGCATCTTTTTAAAAAGAGGCTATTGTAAAAAAGAAAGTAAAAAAGTATAAAATAATACTTAATTCCGAGTGCTCTTGCTTTTCTCTTTAAAAGTCATCACATAACGGCATTGTAATACACGGTTCGGCTACAGACGTTCGGTACGGCTGTTTCCGGTTATTTTTATTTTGAAATTCAGTTCCTGACGGACACAAAAAAAGCCCGAGATTATGGAATTAAACCAATAAATAAAAGCAAGGATAATTGTGTGTTATTGGTGAGTAAATAACAGTGTGTTATTTTGAAAAGAATAACAAATTAGAAGGAAACAAATATTTCAAAAGACAGATTTCAGTATCCTGAGGCTCTGAGCCCCATTTCTTTTCCTCACAGACGGCAACAAAAGTCCGAAATTATACGATTTAAAATAAAAGCAATAATTGTGGCTTGAAATCGTGATGGTGAACACGAATCAATAGATTAAAAATCGTGTTGGTGAACACGAAATGCCGTGAGACTGGGTTGGATTAACACATGGGACCGCTAAGTGTAAACAAGATAAATATAGCTAATGTCTTTGAAAGATAAGTATGAACCTTCTACCTTTAACACACATCTTCTGTATTTTCCATCTCTTCTTCCTTTAAGTTTTCTCCCTTTGTTCACTGTTTACCTCCCTTCCTGTGACTCCCTTTAGACGTCTTTATTATTGTTAAGCAATAAGCAATAAGCATGTATTCAGGCCAGTATGGCTAACGCTAGCGTGTATGCTAACGCTAGCGTGTATGCTAACGCTAGCGTGTATGCTAATGCTAGCGCGAATGCTAATGCTTTTTCTCTTTGAGTTTAACTTTACACATCTCCAAATGTCATCACATAAACACAATACATGTTACCAGGGGCATTTCCCGGGCCTGGAAACATTCTGGGTTTAGCCCACAGTGGCAGCGCCAGAGATTTTCCTTTGGGGGTGCTGTGGGGTAGCTTGACGTTTCATAGAGGGTGCTCAAACATGTAGGGTTTCACATTAAGGTACCGGCAGTCCATACAGTGGAATGTTCTACTGCAACACTCCCACGCAAATACACAGTGTACCCGCGACTGTTACAATGAAGGCTCGATAATCAGCTCACGGCATAGAGGTGTAAGCAGGGGTCAAGTGCTATTTTTATAAGTGGGGAGCGTGGACCTAACATCCTTTAGGGGGGTCCGGGGGAAAGCTCCCCCGGGAAGATTTAATTTCAATTTTTAAATATTGAAGTTAAATGCATCAATCTGGTGCACTTTGAGAGCAACATGAAGAGATCTATGGATACATCTCTCAACACCCAGATGAAACAGAACTGTAATGAGATGTTCTTCTTCTTTATGGATATTTTACAAATCACACTGTCATATAGTATTTCATACCTGTTTTATGAGCTAGACAGTCTCACATAGCAACTGATCTCTATCTCCTCACACATAAACATACACACACACACACACACACACACACACACACACACACACACACACAAATGCTTTCTTCACATCATTTCATGCAGAGGGATTTATAACAGAGTGCCTAGAGTTCACTCTTCATTTGTTAAGCTTCAAGGCTTCTAAATTGAATTTGTCAGGGCGGCCTTACAGCGTGTAAAATGACCTGATAATGCTGTTTGACTAATGAGCAACTCCAGCTGCATTCAAATGAAGTGACCGCTGTTATATGCAAAACACTGCTCACACCGCGCTGATAAATGAGCCGGCTCACTCCGAGTTACAGCACTGAGAAAACTAGAGACCTGTGTGTGATGCACTGCTCCTCAACCTGTGTGCAGGGGAGCACAGTGGGAAACTCCACACTGGGTATATGTTTATTTCATGTTGTACTTGTTGTAAAGTATCATATCTATAAATATTGCATTTAGGTTGAGTTAGGAAGGGAACTACTTAGAGATACATTCTGTAGAGGCTAAGCCAACGCTTTGAGCCTCTGAGGATCCGCTTGGTGGGTGTAATGGACGCACACAAGTTTGCTGCCGAATAAAGGTCAGAAACAACGTTTCCAGTTTGAAACAGTCCATTTATTTCCATTTGACTTCTTTCCATATTCACCACACGATATGACCGTTTACACAATACCTTTGCTTTGCTTGTAATCCCGTGTGTGTGTGTGTGTGTGTGTGTGTGTGTGTGTGTGTGTGTGTGTGTGTGTGTGTGTGTGTGTGTGTGTGTGTGTGTGTGTGTGTGAATGTGTGTGCATGCTCCGTGAGTGTGTGTGTTCTCCGTGTGTGGTCAAAAACTGTATGGGCCTTCCGGCGGAACCTCTCCCCAACACACACAGGTTCCTACCTTTATACCCACAGTTAATTGGCTCCTACACATTCATCAGTTCTAGTTACTGATTTGTTTCTCTTGAAAAAAAAAGTGAAATGTGTTAAACGTTTCAATAATGTGTTTAACGTTGAGATTATTGTACAAATGGGTTACAGTAGAAACCTAGAGCTTGACAATATTCATGGGAATAATGTTATTTGTAAAATGATAGTTCATGTAATTGGGATTTGTTGCTGATGAAGCCCAACATGTGTATGTTGCATACACATGTTGACATACTATTAAACAAAGAGACCAACCATTAGTCTTTAGTTTGAATGATAAGGGCAAAGTAAGTGCACCTACAGTATTGAGGCTGGCTTTGGATAAGTGGTTTGAAATAGATGTTTCAGATCATTTATTTATTGTATGTATATTGTGTTCATTTACAGTGCTGTGAAAATGACTTTCCCCCTGGAGACAATAAATGGTGGAGTTCGCACTCACTTTGTTGATTGAAATATGGTATGAAAAGATATATACGACTTCACATAGTTGTTAATATCAGTGATTTTTAATTCAACACACAACACATAATAGTTAGCTACACTGACGGGTTTTCAAAAGACTGTTCACAGGGAGTCAGTACAATATCTGTAAACGTACCTTCCAGCTTCCACTACGATGGATTGCTGCAGGAATGAGTCCTAGAACCCGGGAATGAGTCAGCATATTTGCATATACAGTTCCGTCACCTCAAATACATTTGGGTTTCTAGTTGGATGCATGAAATAAGGAGTGCCGTTAATGCAATAACATTTATTTCTAACATAAAATACGTCAGTAAATCCCCCAGGTTTTCACGTGTGTTAAAAAAGGTTGCTAGCAAGCAGCTAAATTAAACTATTGTCAGGGTGAGTAAACTTTGTAGTGCTGAACAAAGTGAGACTCATCAATTAAGTGGTGGGGAAATGAAGTCATGTGATTGTGGTGTCGTCTAAAGTTAGCTTTCTTTCTTCTGGCAATTCAAAATATATATGTAATTTGTAAAAATAATCCTGCGGAAGAAAACTTTATACTGAACCAAAACACTGTACAATAGAAGAATCCCATTGGCTTTGTGCGAAGACGTATCTGGTCTGCCAACAAAGGAAAGTCATCCCTGCAGCACTCCATATCAAATGAATGAGAAAGCTGATTTTAATTTCCCAAAACCCAAGGTGCCGTCTCCAAATGGTTTGTTTTGTTCAATCAGACACAATTATTAAAATCGTATTAAAAGAAAGCAACAAATCTGCCCAGAGGCTTTAAATAATAATGCAGAATCAGTTTTTTCCTTTTCTGTTGACCAACACACATTGATAAATCAGCTTCAGCGGAGTAACCCCCTGGGTTGTGTTCAGTGGTCTAATAATAATAATAATAACTTAAATGAATATAGCGCCTTTCATGAACCCTGGGACGCTAACATCACATGTGCATGTTTGTGTTTTAATCTCTGCAGGAAAGCAGACCCCCCCCAAAGGACAGCCAATCACCGTCTCTCGCCCGGCCTCCCCTCGACCAATCAGCACGCTCATAACGCTGCTGCTAAGCGACGGCTGTCATATGACTACAACAGAAACATGGAGTAACAGTGCGGCTCTGTTTGAACTGTGATGCATCAACGTTTTCCTGGAGGACTGCAGTGGCTGAATTTGCAACACATCTGTCAAACACTGACCTTTGACCTTTGCACCCTCCTGGTCATTAGAGCCTAGGGCCGCTGTGAAGGCGGATGAAAACAGAGCGACAGTTGTGTGTCAGAAGTTGTCTCCTCCAGCTCCTGTTGGAGTGTTTCCATCACCGTGTGCCACCGTGTCCACCTTCTCTTCTTATTTTCGCTTTCTGCCTCTGAGTGATATTTTCCTACCTAATATTTTATTATAGATTTAAATTGTATCTCAATAGAAATATGTCACCGTGTCAGAGCTGCTGTATGACAGACATGGTCACGTTGCTTGAAGAAATGTAATGGGTTGAGAGAAAGGAAGGAAGGATTATTTCTTGCATTCATGATCTTAGAAGGTCAGCATGCTTTGCTAACTATCTTATCTCAAATGAAACAGGCAAACATGTATTCCCCTTGATCTCTTTCTATTATCTTTAGCAACATATGACATTGATGTCCTATCCAGAACATTGTCTGTAGCTCCACCAGGAGATCCTTTCTTCCGCTGCAGCAGAAAGATGGAGAGCTGAAGAAAGCAATACGAGCAAAGGGTTTCTGTTCCAACCTGCAGTTATTAAAGGATCAGACACTTTAAGATGGCGAAGTTATTTCTTATTATATTAATACTTATTTAGCACTGAATCCTTAAGGCTTAAACAAAGAGTAAAGTAGGCATTCCCGTTTGCTGTAACATGCAGCACTGAATCAAGTTAAACTAATAGTGACAGAGCTGGATTCATGCAAATGGCCAAGCTCTCCATTTCTTATTTTCAAAGATAAGCAACAGAGAATCATGTGGTCCACTGGAGGCAGAGTGAAGCATTATTTCACTCGCAGAACTCTGAAGATGTGTCCAGACGCATGTGCTTTCTGTGTGTGCTGCAGACATGACAGGAAAACAAGTTAGTCTTCCAGTCAGTGCCAACAGGAACAGCAGCTAAGTGCCGATGTTTACGAGGTAACGGAGCGAGGCAGACACACGGTGTTGTTCCTCACAGTCTGAAGTGGACTCCACCAATCCTTCTGGCACGTGATGTCTCTGTTTCCTTTGTCTCTCCGTCTGGCTTCCTGTCTGCCTCTCTCCTCACGCTCAGCTGACTCCACGTCACCAGCAAAAACTTGAATCTAGCTGCCAATAAAAACAATATTGTTCACATTGTGTTCCACTGTACACGTTTAATTTATACGTACCACTACATGTTTATGACTTTATTTCACTCTGTGTTGTATATTTCAGCTCAATCATTTGTGATGATATATGACATGTGTGAATGTGTGCGTGCGTGTGTGCCATTTGTACAAAACTACAAATGGCTGAATAAGAAAAATATGAATATTTTCTGATCTATTCAAATGAGGAGGAGTTGTCGCCTTGGTAACTGATGTAATAAAATGATACTGTGTGATGGCTACCTGCTTCCTTGTCACGTGTTTATATACTTTAAAATTTCATATCCACCTATGCAAGACAAGTCAGAACCAACACAAATTCAGCTGTCTGAGAAAGCTAAAAGATTAACATTTTGGAGTCTGTGGAAGCTATTCAGTATTTTTCACATTTTTCACATTATGTATTTATTTGTTGTTTTTTGTTTTGTAGAATTAATTGATTTACAGCCATATTATTTAAGTTAAGTTGTGTTCCAGCTAAAATGCTTTTATTTTGAAGGTGATGGGTCAATGTGGACACACAGCTGGGTTTCTTTAAGTCAACCAGGGCACGCAGCAGTCAGTGGGCACCGGCGGGATGGTATATGGTTGTTTACCAGTAGGGCTGAGTTCAGCAAACATTTCAACACCTTGTGCTGTATTGTTCCCGCAAGGTGAAGCTAATACATACCACAAAAACGTCGATGCCTTGTCTGGACCATGGACTCATTACCAACTCATGATCTGCGTAAGATCCACTATACCTGGTGCCTCAGTGGCCTTCTGAAGTGTTGTTGTTGTTGACAAACAGCCACTACATAAAGTAAAAAACCTCCCTTATTGAAGCGGACACTTTTATTGTTTTTATTTTTGAATTGTTTGCACTGCATGGATGTTTGGACTGCACACCACCGCACTCAGGCTGAGATGATCGTGCTGATCAGGGGACAAAGGAACATGGACGCCGGCGCATCAGCGTTTGATCTGGAGATCTGAGACAATGCTCATTGACTTTGTGAAACTTTGAATTGCCTGTTAAAGACACGATCGGAGAACAGAGGACCACCCACGGCTTAAACCTACTCCACAACAACATAACATTGGTATGTGAGGGATAGTCTGTCAGCTTGATTGGAAAAAAGCAAACTTATTAGGAGTGACTGAATGACTGTTTCGCTACATGTTGATGAATATTGGGAGTTGTTGGACTTGAAAAGACATTTATTCATACATCTCCGACGTGAAGTGTCAATATAATTGCCTGTGTGAACTCAATCAGACAATATGGAGCAGCTGGTTGAGACAGACGAGACAATGCCTGTGGTTGATTCAGATGTTTCAAGTGTGGAGAATGTCGCTCCGCCCGAGCCCTCTGTAAAGCGGGGCCTCACGTTTACCCCAAAAGGCGTTTTACATAGAAACGTGCCAAGAAAAGAGATCGGCAAAAATCAAGCAGGCCAAGAAATACATTGAACCAATACGTGTCTGATGAAATGTACTGACAATGTGAAGTCTGTGCAACTTCATCGAGTGTTATGAGGACGCTAAGGACATGAGTCTTTCATAGATATGGATTTGCCCGAGGAGGAGGTCAAAAGGCAAAATACATATTTCAATGCAACAATGATGAAATGTTCTGTCTGTAAAGGATTGGTTGTCTGCTGCTGGGCACCCTCATGTGGAATCAAATGAAAATGTTGACAATGAAGTGGAAAATAATGACGATGATGTTAGCAATGTTGATGTTGAGACTCAAACTAAACAAAGTGCTGTTATTGATGATATCAATCCGGAGGACAGTGCCTCTAACATTTCAGGTCCAAAGGAAAGGCAACACAAAAGACTCTAATGTATCTAAAACATCATCCACCGCATCTGCCAGGCTAAGAGCAGAGGCTGATAAAGCAGCAATTGTGGAGCAAATGCAGTCTGTTGCCTGGTTCTTTGAACTTAAAAGACTTCTGTTGCTTCTGAGTCAAAAGAAAAAGGAACTTAAAGCTACCGAAGGTGACAAGGATGCAGGAGTTAAAAGTACAGTTGAACAGAAACTTAAGAGCTTCAAAACCACACTCGGTGGAAAACATTTGACTCCAGAAGATTGTGATGAAGCAGAGAAGGCAATCATTCATTTTGTTCAGAAGCACAGGTTCAACAGTGAAATTGTCTCCCTCAAACATGGCTCAAATATTGTCTCCAAGGACAGTCCACTGTACAAGCTAGACCCCATACTGGAGGATGACATTCTCAGAGTTGGTGGTCGTTTGCACAAGTCTGCATTACCGTCAGAAACAAAGCCTCCTGTTGTTCTTTCCAAAGACCTGCATGTCTCCCAGCTCCTTTTACATCATATCATCAACCACTAGGACACGCTGGGAGGAACACATGCTGTACAGACTTCGACAGAGGTACTGGATCATTAATGCCAATTCAGCTGCAAGAAAGACCATTACAGAATGCATGGTGTGTATACGGCACAGAGGAACACTTGGGGAACAGAAGATGGCAGACCTGCCTGAAGAGAGAGTTGTGCCAGACAAGGCTCCTTTTACTACAGTGGGAGTTGATCATTTTGGCCCCATAGAAGTGACAAGAGGAAGAAGCCTTCTAAAAGGTATGGAGTGATTTCCACCTGTCTGACCAGCCGTGCAGTACACCTGGAGGTGGCACATTCCCTTGATACAGACTCCAGACACTGCTTTGTGAAGTAGAGGCGATACTAAACGACAGACCCCTCACAAAAATGACTGACCCTAATGACCTCGAGGCCCTCACCCCAAACCATGTTCTTCTGCTGAAGGGAAACCCCATCTTTCCCCCTGGACTCTTTGAAAAGAGTGACCTGTACATCAGAAGGAAATGGAAGCAAGTACAGTATATCGCAGAGTTGTTTTGGAAAAGATGGACATCTGAATACTTACTTGTGATGCAAGAAAGACGGAGATGGGCAGCCCCAGGAAGAAACTTCTCCCCAGGAGATATTGTCATCATTGCAGATGCTACAGCTCCAAGGATCCTGGAAGATGGGTCGAGTTGTGAGTACCAAGTCTAACCCCAAAGGATTGGTCCGCTCTGTGTGCATCCAAACCAAAACTAGCGTCTTGGAGAGACCTGTGACGAAGATCTGCCTGCTGGTGGAGGCCACAGAATAAGATCATGGACAATTCTATCTATTTTCTCTTCCTATCCTGTCTTCTTACCATCTGTTTATCTTTCAGTGGCTACAGAGAAGGTGACACAGAAGACACTATGGCTCATGGATAGAGAGAATACCTCCCTTATATGTTTTACATAAGGGTAATTGTGATTCTCACAATTAGGGCCGGAATGTGGAAGCTATTCAGTATTTTTCACATTTATTTATTTGTTGTTTTTTGTTTTGTAGAATTAATTAATTTACAGCCATATTATTTAAGTTAAGTTGTGTTCCAGCTAAAATGCTTTTATTTTGAAGGTGATGGGTCAATGTGGGCAGACAGCTGGGTTTCTTTAAGTCAATCAGGGCACAGCAGCAGTCAGTGGGCACCGGCGGGAAGGTCTATGGTTTTTTACCAGTATCAGGGCTGAGTTCAGCAAACATTTCAACACATTTTGCTGTATTATTCTTGCCAAGGTGAAGCTAATAAATACCACAAAAACGTTGATGCCTTGTCTGTACCATGGACTCATTACCAACTCATGATCTGCATAAAATCCACTATACCTGGTGCCTCAGTGGCCTTTGAAGTGTTATTGTTGTTGACAAATAGCCACTACAGAGTCTATTTAAAAATGAAATGTACAGTATATAAAATAAATAATATAGATATTAGGACCTGGTTTACTCGTGAATTACCGGGGAGTGATGGACTAGCTTCACGGCCCGTGGAGGAGAGATTTCAGAAATCATAGACTTCATTTATTTCTAATCTGAACCTAGCATGATCCAAAGTATTCTTTCTCTTTTAAAGTTTAAGACACCCCACTTTTTCAATATCATAAATGTGAAAGTGGTGTGGTTTCATATTCTTGTAAATCCTGAGCCAAGGCAGACATTTCCTCAATGTGCTAATTTATATTTGTTGTGGCTCGACGTGAAGTTATGTTTTTTAGGCCACGTGTACACGGAGACGAAAACAAACCTTAGTCGATATCAAAAAAGTATTCCATCCACACGGAATCGGCTCAAGAAACGTGTCCGTCCACACGAGACCGCTCGACCCGCTGGAGACGCTGTAGTACATATGCCGGGCCTGTAAGTGGCGCTGTACTTCCGCCACAAAATACACCAAAAGCAGTGAAGAAGACGCCCGAGCATGGTTGCCCTTCTGTTTATTGTCCGCGGTGGATTTAGCAACATGTAGTTCATTTAGTTCTTCATGTCCACTTGTTGCTGATGGTTGTGGTTGAGGAGCTGTAGATTTTGCACTAACATCTGTAGCATGGTCAGCAGCATCTGGAGCACGAAAGCAATCCTGTGATCCGCCATTGTTGTTGTTGTTGGCGGAAAACATCAGCAATGACGCGGGGGTGAGCAGCAGAGGTGGGGAGAGTTGGGGCTATGGCGTCATCGTTATCAGGAAATGATCGTATAGGACGTACACACGGAGCCGCTTGGCCCCCCAGAGTGTTTCATCTGCAGATCTACCCAACTTGGGAGCCGTTATTGTTTGACGGCACCGTTTCCGCGGTTCCGTTATGGCCTTGTGTGGACGAACCGTCTATACCAGGGGTCGGCAACAGGCGGACCGGTCCGGACCTATAATCAATACATTAATAGGGGATTTCAATTTTGACGGGGCGATTCTATTTTAACCGCCGCCGACAGGGGGCGAAAGAGACGAGTGAGTGATACAGGGAGAGAAACAAAGAAGAAGAGACGAGAGAGCGGCAGAGATGCGGAGAGGAAAATGAGTGAACAGAATAATTAGTGATACAGGGAGAGAAGCGGAGAGTGAACAGGCATGTTAGCTGCAGACAGGGAGAGACACATAATTACTAGGGCTGTCAAGTTAACGCATTAATAACGCGTTAACGCAAAAAAAAATTAACGCCACTAATTATTTTAACGCGATTATTTGTATGTGTATTTTTTCCCTCGGCCGCCCCGTAGTTTCAGAGCGTATCGAGTTTAAAATACCATCTACAAGCTGATGCTGCTGATAGCCCCACTCCTGCCGCCCGCTTGGAGCAGACCACACTTCCACGCTCACCGTCAGGCACCGACTGGCCATCGGGAGGACCGGGAGGGTGTGTGTGTGTGTGTGTGGCCCGAGCGAGCGAGAGAGAGACCTTACGTGCATTACCGTACCGCAGTGTGAACGCGGCTATTGTTGTTGTTAGCATCTGGTGCTAGCTAGCTGCGCTAACGGATATAAGGAGCTGTTTAAATGAAAACAGAGGAGCGCTCTATCCACACAACTGCACCGAGCACTTGACTTTATGCAGGAAGCCAGACAGCGGGACATTGTACGAGAAGTCAGCACACTCATGATTGCAGCAACATGATTGCAGCGTCCAGGCAGCTCCCGTTCGAGCATATGCCTTGAGTTGCACATAGCTCCAACGATCACACACCACACACACACCACACACACACACACCACACACACACACACACACCATTTGTATTGTATGAGAGAGGTTCCAGGTTGAATTGAGGCGAATATTTGTAATGTTCAGAGGTTGTTGTGTTTAATATTCATGAGAATATTTGTCATTGTTCAAATGATAATAAACATTAGCATAAAGCATATTTGTCCACTGATATGTTGATAAGAGTATTAAAAACTTGAAAAATATTCCTCTAAGGTACATTTAGAACAGATAAAAAATGTGCGATTAATTTGCGATTAATCGCGATTAACTATGGACAATCATGCGATTAATCGCGATTAAATATTTTAATCGACTGACAGCCCTAATAATTACACATGGCGCTCTCCAAGAAGAGGAAAGTGGACGGTGAGAACAGAGCTTTTAACCCTGAGTGGACTCATTCATGTTCATCCTGCCCACTGTGAGCTCAGAACCAGTGTGTCTCATTTGTTCAGAGACCGTGTGTTACGGTGAGTGAAGCAAGCAGGACCCAAATGCAGATAACGCTGAAAATGTCTTTATTTCAAGGATAATCTAGGCCAGAGGTTCTCAATTGTTTTTCAGCCAAGGACCCTTACAAGATAGAGAATACACCAAGGACCCCCTCATTCTGATTTGTGATTTTGGGCTATATAAATAAAAATTGACTTGATTTGACATGTATGTCCCTTGGAATAATCTGACGTAGCCTATTTTTTACACTTTTATTGTCTTAGTTATGTGCAGTGGCGTTTCTATATGTACAAAAGTGGTGGGGCACACAAAACTCAGATGTCTAAATATAAGCTTCTGCAGAGAGGTTCATGGCTGCTGAGGCTCTGACTCTTCAGGTTTACAAATATTATATTTTGACCTAAATCAAAATATAATATTATTTTCAAAAGCTTTTTTGTCTGATGCTTCAATTAATTTTAAACAGACAGTTCAACAGAAGGATACCCGAAACATGTAATTGTATCATTAACATATTGAATTGTTCTCTCTTAGTAAGATCCCATTTTCAATAAAATTGCAGTCTTACCTTGACTTGAAGATTAAGTCCATTTGCCTATCCCTCTGGACAAACATCGCTATTACTTTTTTGTAAAAGTCCTCCTTATCTTCTTGTAGTTTCAAAAGTCTATCATAAATCTAATCTCATCAATAGATTTATGATTCGAACATTATAAAAGTAGGGTAGACATGTGGATATTATCCGGCTGAACAAAACGTTCATTTATCTAACAGGTTTGTTAACCACAGATCTTATTTTGAGCTATTTTCTAAAATCCTATGGAGAAATCTCATCGCTTTTAGGTCGAGGGAAGCCATGCGCAGCTTACTTCCGGGTTTTAGGACGCCTCACTGCAGCTCTCTCTCCTCCTCTTCACACACCACACTTTTCGCGGCACACGTACTTACAGCCAATCAGCTCTGAATGATGTGAGAAGACGTATGGTGGGGATGGCAGCTCTTTGCCCCTCTGGTCATTATTTTTTTGCCACACACATTAAATAGGACAATACTCTGAGCATGCGCAGTGTAGTTTTTGCAGTCACCATTGCTTTAACAGGGAGAGGGAGGGGCAGGATCGGGTTTTGTCCTTCATGGCTCTAAACTGCTCAATAGGCACACACTGACAGTGTGTGCCTATTGAGCAGTGTGACACTGTAGACACGAATTAGAAGAACACAGATTAAACAGCAATGTACAGACGAATCAGATGATTAAACATGATCTTAAAATATATTTTATTTATTTTTTTGTGCATTTTTTTGTAATCATTATTTGTAATTCTTTCTGCTGACACTAGGTGGGGCTATGCCCCACCTGCCCCTAATGACCAGCCGCCACTGGTTATGTGAAACTCTGTGAGTTGGGGGAACATGTCTGTAATGCCATTTTGCACCTGCCTTCTCCAGATCGCTGTTTTGGCACGGAATGCTTGGATTTTGTCGCTTACCTCCAGGATAGAGGCATATCTGCCTTGAACGGACAAACTGAGATCGTTCAATAAGTTGAACACATCTGCGAGGTAGGCGAGCTGTGCGATCCATTCGGGGTCCGAGAAGAGTGCTGCAGTGGTTGGCTTGTCATTCTGGATGAACTCACACAGCTCTGAGCGCAGTTCGTACACCCGCTGTAGCACTTTTCCACGGGAGAGCCAACGCACCTCTGAATGGAACAGCAGGGTGTCCTGTCCTGCGCCCATCTCCCTGCAGAGCTGGCCGAATAAACGGGACTGTGGCTTACACTTGATGTGGTTGACCACAGATACCACCGTGCTGAGAACGGACTGTAGCTCAAGACTCAACGATTTTGACGCCAGAGCCTGCCTGTGCAGCATGCAGTGGGTAGCTATCATCATTGGATTGCGCTCCTTGGCACGACCAACCACCCCACTATTGCGTCCGGTCATGGCAGCTGCCCCATCCGTGCAAATCGCAATGCAATTCTCCCAACTCACATTGCCAGTCTCCATGAACATATCTATAACATTGAAAATCTCCTCACCTGTTGCTCGCCCCGTCAACTCTTGACAAAATAAAAAATCTTCCTGAATCCTTCCTTCCTACGGGTAGCGAACCAGCTCGATGAGCTGCGCAGAGCCGGACACATCAGTGGACTCATCCAATTGAACCGCGAATTTAGACCCTCTCAGTCTTTCCAGCAGTTGTGATTTGATATCAGCAGACATGTCCTCAATTCGTCGTCCGATGGTGTCATTTGACAGAGGTACACTTCTCAATTTGGCAGCCGCATCTTTCCCCACCACCATCACCTCACACAGATCCACCGCAGCAGGGAGCAGCAGTTCCTCCGCTATTGTGTGGGGCTTTCGCGCCTTATGTTACGTCCACACAGCAGCTTTTCAAACATCTTGAAAATATTGGAGCTGGGCGTGTCTGAAAGCTTGGCTATTTTTTGTGAGCAACGCGACCAACAACCAATCACATGAATCTCCTGCCCCCGACATACAAAGCAAAAAACCCCGGGGATTTTATGCGAGCAATATATATATATATAAACTCCCCAAACAGGCGAAAACCTACCAGTTTCCCCCACTGTCTCTGCCCCCTCCCTCCATGCCTGGCTCCTCCAGTTTGTATCCCGTTAATAGTTCTGGTCGTAAAGAACCGGGTGATTTGCTACCGTAATTTCTCGTTTGGAATATGAGGAAATGAACTGCGGTCTGGTTCTCCCTGCTTACACGCGGTTTGATTGGCTAGCGCTTCTACTGTCAGATTTGCATAAACGTGTTTGATTGGCTGACGCTTCCAGCTCAGCTTCAACAGTTGAACATTGCTCAACTTTTGAATCCTGGAAATCCTGGAAATCTTCGCTTCGCTCCCCCACAATGCAGTTCGGCGAAAAGCGAGGCAAAGTGACGTCATCCCCATTCAAAGTCAATGGGCAGAGAAGCGTTGGAAGCGGTGGAAGATTCGTCTAAAGCTGCTGTGTGGACGTACCGTAAAGCTGCTGTGTGGACGTACCGTTAGCAATCCTCTGCGCTACCAGGTATGCCCGCTGCGCTTTAGCAGAAACAGACGTAACATTAACCATCCGTTGTTGTTGCTGGCGTTAGTCCTCACCCTTTCTCTCAAAAAAAGACTGGTCTATTTTTACATAATCTGGATGCTTGGTCTCTTCAATTTGGCAGGCTTCATCACCTCATTGGCAAGACACCGCAGGCATATCAGACATTTCGGTTTCCCTTCCACTTCAATACATCCATATTGGAGATACTCCTCATCGTATTTCCTTACTTTTGTTTTTTGTTTTTCATTTACTTCATTTGTAGCCGTAACCGGTCGTTTTAAAAATCTGTCCATCTTCGTAGTATGCTAGCAGTGTTATATCTCTATGATGCTTGCAGCGGCGCTCTCTGACTGACGTAACGGTTATTGTTGTTTCCACGGTAATGGGTGACGCGCTTGATTTTTAAATGTATCTATTTGTTAGATTAGAACGTAATCTATGAACTATTTTAGATTACAAAAAAATATATATTATTTGTTGATGATATCATGATAATTTAAATTAATGAATCTGAAAACTTTTCACGGACCCCCTGGCAGAGTGCCACGGACCCCCGGGGGGTCGCGGACCCCACTTTGAGAACCACTGATCTAGACAACTTGGACAAAACAGAAAATTCACCGGTGAACTCAGTCACAAACAAAAGACAAACCAACATTGAACACAGGAAGAGACAAGACTAAATACAGGGAGGGGTAATCACGAGACGAGAAACAGCCGGGCAGGGGAGGAGAAACACAAGGACAACAGGTGAACACAATCAGACTATAATATGTCCTCATTAGCACTCCATATTTCTGGTAAAGTCTATTCCACTGTGCCCAGTATGATTTGGTAGCGGGTAGGGGTGTTGAAAATAATCGTTTTTACGATGCATTGCGATGCGGACGTGGACGATTCGGTCTCGATGCAGTGACGGAAGATAATCGCTTATAGAGTAGTAACGTTGCTTCCTGATTTTCCGGCCGCGGCTTTACTATAACGTTTTTTCTGTCACTTTAATATCAAACCGGTCGGTGACGCAGAGATCAGGGAACAGACGTGACAGCGGCACAGCAACACGGAGCAGTCTGCTTTATCCACCAACACAAGAACACCAGTCCAGAACCAGCAGCAGCAGGACCCGCTCTGAATCACTCCGTGTCGCTGCGGCTCAGAGACTCAGACAGGGATTTATGTTTTTCAGAAATAATCACGTTACAATCATGTCAGGTTTTTGGTGGATTTAATTAAGTCTTGGATTGCAGAGTATGAATGTCCTCTAGCAATTTTCAGACGATATATACGTGTGTAAAGTTTGTGAAGGGAGGAGGAAAAAAGCTTCCGCGATCACCGTCTCCTCTCCGTTCCTCCAAGCCCCGCCCCCTCCCTGGAAATAATGAGTGACAGGCTAACAGTGACCCGATAGAAACTTTATTATTCACTTAATCACTGAGATATAATGAAGCTAATTTAATCTCATCCATGCATGGGATTTATGTAACAGTGAGACAGAGAATGTGAGTGTGCACCCACATGCACTATTTTTGTTTGTAGCTGTTGTAAATACTCCTGTTGTCTGCTGTGTTCAGACTCAAGTCCTGCGTGTGATCCTCATTCAGGACATTCAGTGTCCTTCCTTAGAAGGCCGTTGCTAGAAGCTGCAGCTAGACTGCAGAAGCATTAGCTTTTTGTTTTTGAGGATGGAACAACTTCACACACAGAGGCTAGACCTATACAATTCATTTATTTTGGTTTATAAATTAATGTCAAGACATTTATGTTATTGATTTCTGAAGCACTTTCTAAATAATAAAAAGAGAGTTCATATGTATTTACTGCATGTATGCGTTGATGAAAAATAAGCCATGTGCAGTAATATAGAAAATTGAGGATGCAACGCATTGGTATGAATCGTGATGCACCGGGATGCACCGGGATGCACCGGGATATCGAACCGAATCGAATCGTTGACAGGATAATCGTAATCGAATCGAATCGTGAGACTAGTGAAGATGCACAGCCCTAGTAGCGGGGCTGAAGTGTGATATGTCTGCATATGGCAGCCGGCGTCTCCCTTCATCCATCCACTTTTTTACTGGTGCAATGTCAGGGTCAGATTCCTGAGCCATTCTCAGCTGTTCTTGAGTCCAACCAGAGAACAAGCTGGTGTTGGGAATATCACTCACCAAGTTGATGCTTGGATTTAGCAGGTCAGAGCTGTTATTGTTGTCACTGCAGGCATCTTCTACCCCCACTGGAGGAAACTCCAGCTCAGCTACCCCCACTAGAGGATGCTCTGTGTGAGTACATATGGCAACTTCAGCTGTACTGTCTGTCAGGTCACACTGGACCCCCCTTATGCTGGTGTTGCTCGCTGTCATGCTCTGGCACTGTGCAGGGGCACGACTCCCTGCAGGGCCTCCTGGAAAGTGCATCTGCATTTTGGTGGTGTCTCCCCGGTCGATGAACCACCTGAAAATCATACTCTGCCAGCTTCTCTAGCCAGCGGGCCAGCTGTCCCTCTGGTTCTGTTAACCTGGTTAACCAGCGCAGGCTGCTGTGATCAGACGGAGAGTGAATGGTCTGCCAAGCAGGTATTGTCTGAAGTGACAGGCAAACTCCACGCCTGCCAGAAGTTCGCGTCTGGTGGTGCAATAGTTTTGTTCTGTGGCTGACAACCTCCTGCTTCCATAGGCTAGCACCCTCTCCTCACCCCCCTGGATTTGGGAGAGGACTGCTCCGATTCCCCAGTTACTAGCATCGGTGTCGAGAAGCATCTCGCCGCTGTCAAGGGGGTAGCCTAGGACAGGAGCTGTTGACAGTCGTCCTTTCAGCTCTGTGAATGCCTCCTGGCATTCCTCTGTCCAATTAAATCGTGCATACTTTTTGTTCAGCTCGTGAAGAGGTTTAGCTATTGTAGCACAGTTTTCCACAAAGCGTAATATGATGCCAGGCCCACAAACTGACGTACTTCAGAGATATTACGAGGCGTAGGCCACTCTGCCACTTTCTTCACCTTATCTGGATCAGTGGACACACCCTGGGCTGAGACAATGTGGCCAAGGTAACCCACCTTCTCCCGGAAAAGGCAGCGGTTTTCAGCTTCAGGTTAGCTCCTCGTAGCCTGGCGAACACTTCACTGAGTCGGCTTAGCATTTCGGAACCGTCCCGCCCCAGGACGATGATGTCATCGAGATACACCAAGCAGGTCTCCCACTGCAATCCCGCTAGTACTCTGTCCATTAGCCTCTGAAACGTGGCCGGTGCATTTCCAAGTCCAAAAGGCATGACGTTCCATTCAAATAGTCCCTTGCGAGTGCAGAAAGTTGCGGCTTTGCGGGCCCTTGGTGTCAATTCCACCTGCCAGTAGCCTGAAGTCAAGTCTAGTGTACTGAAGTACCTGGCAGTGGACAGTGTGTCCAGAGTGTCCTGAATACGTGGCAGGGGATAGGCATCTTTAATAGTCCTTTCGTTAAGGGGTCTGTAATCCACACATAATCGCGGGCTTTGGTCTTTCTTCCTCACCATGACGATAGGTGCAGCCCAGCTGCTGTTGCTGGAACGAGCTACACCAGACTCCAGGCTCTGCTGTACCTGCAGATCTGCAGCAATCTGTTTGTCTCTAGCCATTCTGCGTGGCGGCTGCTTCACAGGCTGCCCAGGAGTAGTCTGTATGTCATGCTGCACTAAGCTGGTGCGGCCAAGGTCAGTGGGCCCAGTGGAGAAGACATCACCGAACGTCCGTAGCACGTGAGCTAGCCCGGTTCTGTCCTCCTCAGACAGGTGAGCACAGCTCTCTGCAGACATGTCCTGTAGATGACTGGGCACAGATAGAACAGGAAAGTCATTGGGGTCTGATGTTACTGGGGACTTGGTCGGATGGAGATCCACTTTTCCCAACACCTCAGCTGGCTGAAGAATTCCGACCACCATACCTCTCTTCAGAGTAACAGATGCAGGACCAGGATTGTAAATCCGCATGGGAATGTTGGAGGACTGCCGGGTGTGTACAACAACGCGAGCTGCCAGGACGTGCTGTCTCTCAATGAAGCCTTTAGTGGGGGTCAGCATCATATCTTTATTAACAGCAGAGCGAAGGTGGGCAGTACCAGGCACCACATACTCACACCCCGACTCTAATACTGTTGTGCGGGATACCCTGACGAGGTGCACTTCAGGCTGTCTGCCGGGTTTTGAGCGAGGCACTCTCTCACCGAAGAGGGTGATTTCCCTGCGACCATAGTCCAAGTGAGCATGTGACTGCAGCAGAAAAGGGTGCCCCAGGATAACCTCTGTATTTTCAGCTGTGTCTGCCATAATAAAGTTCACATTGGTTACCTTGCTTCCGGCTTGAACTGGCAGGTTGACTTCCCCTCGGACAGCGATGCCTTCAGGACCGATGCCTTGTAACACTTGTACGATGGATGGCTGGATTTGAGGCCTCGATTCAACAGGAATGGCGTTGAAGTGGCGGAGGGGGAGTACATTCCTCCGAGCGCCAGAGTCGAGCAGAGCACACAGTTCATGTCCCTGTATCAGTATCCGGATACTCACGTCCTCATCAGAGCCTTTATTGCATGTGACCACCGTACCTGAGTCAGGAGCTGGAGTGCTATTAGGTGCATGGTGTTTGCGTTTTTGGGAAGAGGGACAGTTCCTTTGTATGTGCCCCACACCAGAGCAATTGTGGCAGATGACTTCTCCAGAGTTCATTTGTACAGGTTTAGCTCTGTTAGGCGACCACTGCTGGTTAAACCTCGGTGCTTTACTCTGGGTGCTAGCGGGCTCCGCAGCCCACTCGTCAGCCACCCCGAAAGCCTCCATACAGGCGGAAACATTAGCATTTTCGTGCACCATAGCTGCCCTGGGTCTCCGCTCTGCAGCATTGCGATAACCAGACTGCATTAGCTGTGTGACGGCTCTGGCAGCCCGTCTGGTGGCTTCATACCTGTGGGCTATCTCGTAGGCTCAAGCCACGGTGCGCGGCTTATCCTCCAGTAGTCTTTGGATCACTTCTGCATCGGTGAAAATCTGCATCGGTGAAAATCTCCACACTGATGACGTCCTGCTCCGACTCATTACGGTCAGCATACACAATTGAAACTTTTTCATAGATGTCGTCTCTTAACAGGTGCAGGGCCTCTCCCGGTCCTCTGACTCTCTGTCTCAGTTCAATGCCCATGGCAGCAGCATGCTCTGAACACGGTCCGTAGGCCGCCTCAATCTCACTCACCATCCGCTGATAACTCCAGCGAGCAGATCTGGGGTTCTTGTGGATGATGGCAGCAGCGGGTCCAGTCAAGCTGAATCTGAGATGCACAGCCATAGTCCTCTCTGACCAGTGGTTAGCCTCAGCACATCCTTCAAAATGGAAGAGGAAGCCTCTCCATGAGCCAGCCCCATCAAAATGGCTTGGGCGTAATGTTGGTATTCTCTCTCTGTGTCCACGGTGTTCATCTTCATCACTTGTGTCCATATAGTCCTCTCTGTCTGCTGCACGAGCTGCACGAGCTGCATAGCTGCGTGGTTCAGACCAAGCTCTCCTCATGTTAGGCTGATCACACTCACACTGGCCAGGTGCGGTCCCACAGTGCACAGCTGAGCATGTGTGAGCTTGTACTTTACAAGGCAGTGTGGCAGGCTGCTGCATACAGGGTGTTAATGGTGACACTGGCGGCTGAAGGCACTGTGAATGAGCTGAGTAACTTGGGATGGTTGGCATAGAGTGGCTATAGTCCATGGAGGTGAAAGGATGAGCTGGTTTAGCTGAAGTTGATGCCATGCTCATTAAACGGTCACATTTTGGTGGAAAGGGGGTTAGAAACTCACTAGTTGGCTGTACTTGCTCCTTTGTCGGCATGATGAAAGGGTTAGTTGGCGCCAGTGATGGTTCCGGTGGCATGGTGTAGCTTGCGGCTCCGGTTAGCGTTAGCTCCATGCTAGTCAGAAAGGGGTTGGTGCAGTCCCCATATCCAGTATCATCCATAATTGTCTGGTCAAACATGTCCACCTTACTTCGACCAGCCTCATCAATATTCACACAGAATGGATTAGAGCTTTTCCGTGGGCTTTTTCCGTTAGCTGCATCAGCTTGTCTCATTCTGTGATTAGCATTAGCGTTAGCTCCGAACGCTGCCATTAAATCCATTCCACTCTTCTCCCCCGTAGAAAAAAAATAAATCTCGGACGTGCCCCCAATGTTACATTTTTACTATTAGCGGTATCTCGGCACCGAAACCGTAGTTTCGAATACACACCGGTGGTTTCTGACTTGGCTCGTTGTCAGCCGGTAACCAGCTGCCCAGGCATTTCGAGGGGAAAAAGGATGGAAACGAGGCGTTCGGGTGCCGTGGGAAGAAGGCAGTGCTTGAAGAAGCACTCACAACCAGAGAATAGAACGGCTCTGGGGTGACCTGTGGCGAGGTGTGAGCAATGTCTATTATGACCTCTTCAACTTCCTGGAGAGTGAAGGCATATAGACATAGACAATGAAATGCACATGTGGGCCCTGCATTATGTCTATCTCCCACGCATAAACCATGACCTACGGGAGTTTTTGGACCAGTGGAACAATCATGGGCCAGACACTTTGGTGGAGGACAAGGAGATGCTCAGGAGGAGCCAGAGAGAGAGGGTAGAGCTGATGCAGGAGAGGATGCTCAGGAGGAGCCAGAGAGAGAGGGTAGAGCTGATGCAGGAGATGATGCTCAGGAGGAGCCAGAAAAGAGAGAGTAGAGATGAGAGAGAGAGATGAGAGGAGAGAGAGAAGAGAGAGAAGAGAAGAGAAGAGAAGAGAGAGAGAGAGAGAGAGAGAAAGAGAAGAGAGAGAGAGAGAGAGAGAGAGAGAGCAGAGAGAGAGAGGAGCAGAGAGAGAGAGAGAGAGTGAGAGAGAGGAGCAGGAGAGAGAGAGAGAGAGCTGATGCAGGAGAGGATGCTCAGGAGGACCAGAGAGAGAGCGTAGAGCTGATGCAGGAGAGGATGCTCAGGAGGAGCCAGAGAGAGAGAGTAGAGCTGATGCAGGAGAGGATGCTCAGGAGGAGCCAGAGAGAGAGTAGAGCTGATGCAGGAGAGGATGCTCAGGAGCCAGAGAGAGAGTAGCGTCAGGAGAGTGAGAGCCAGAGAGAGAGAGTAGAGCTGATGCAGGAGAGGATACTCAGGAGGAGCCAGAAGAGAGAGTAGAGCTGATGCAGGAGAGGATGCTCAGGAGGAGCCAGAGAGAGGAGTAGAGCTGATGCAGGAGAGATGCTCAGGAGGAGCCAGAGAGAGAGGGAGAGGGTAGAGCTGATGCAGGAGAGGATGCTCAGGAGGAGCCAGAGAGAGAGAGTAGAGCTGATGCAGGAGAGGATGCTCAGGAGGAGCCAGAGAGAGAGGGAGAGAGGGTAGAGCTGATGCAGGAGAGGATGCTCAGGAGGAGCCAGAGAGAGAGAGTAGAGCTGATGCAGGAGAGGATGCTCAGGAGGAGCCAGAGAGAGAGAGTAGAGCTGATGCAGGAGAGGATGCTCAGGAGGAGCCAGAGAGAGAGAGTAGAGCTGATGCAGGAGAGGATGCTCAGGAGGAGCCAGAGAGAGAGAGTAGAGCTGATGCAGGAGAGGATGCTCAGGAGGAGCCAGAGAGAGAGAGTAGAGCTGATGCAGGAGAGGATGCTGATAGAAATTTGTAGGGATTACTAGTCCGCATTCCAAATCTCTGCGCGTCGCTAACAAGCTGGTTATCATACAGGAAGGAATCCAGAGCCTACAATTAACCGTTTAACAATAATCTATTTAATGGTAATATAACAATGCAATACAATCAATACATTACCATACAAAACCATATCATATCATATGCGTAATGTCAGGAGTAGGCCCACTCCTGGCCCTTGTTCACGGGCCGCCACGACCTTCCGGTCCGAGCGGCGCGAGAAGAGAGAGAGAGAACAAAAGGCTGAATAGCCTTTCATCCCAACAGAAACAGGAAGGGGTGGAGTTTAACTGGTCATCTTCATCTCAAACAAACACCTCTGACATTCACTGTCTCCTATTTCTGCAGCCTCCACACACACACACACATCCCCCCACATTCCAGAGACCACAGTGGGGTCTTGCTTCACCTCCCCCACAGAGTAATACAACCCTGTTTACTCTAAACAGTTCTTGTTTATAGCCATTTTAGTCCTCACATTTATGAAAGGATAAAACAGAGAAATCAATATAAAACACAAACACAGGTATTGTTTGAACAGTATTTACTTAACTGCTACTATTGATAATTACCAGAGGAACTCAAAGGACCTCTTTTAATATCTGGAAATTGCAACAAGACTTTCTGCCATTTCAAATCACAGCTGCTGCTGCTCGCTACTCACAGCTGCTGCTGCTCGCTACTCACAGCTGCTGCTGCTCATGCTCTGAAACTCACCTGAGGAACAGGTTACACGCCGTCAGCGCTGAGACGTGATCCACCTTTGCTGAGTTCCGAATGAGGGCCACGTTCAACCTCATCCACCACAGCTCCACTAAAGTTCCACTAAAGGCACGTCGGGAAGGGTTTCAGGAGCCACTCCACACTGGGCAAATCACTTCTGGGATCCTACATTTGCCCGCCGAGTGGATTTAGCACGAGAGGGAGCAACTCTTTCAGAGATAAAGAGTCGGAAGTGTAGTCCCGGCTCTCCTCTCGCCGCCCTTCTCGCCGCTCCTCACACCGCGTATCGCCGCTCCTCTCCGCGCCTGTGCTACCGGCGGAGATGTAAAGTGGATTAAATAGCCGGTGTAACGCGGTGGGATTACCTTCTCTACTCTGCTGTGCTGCTGTAGCTGAGGCCTGCTCCACCTTGCTCCGGGAACAGCGTGGATACTGTTGTGCTGGACTGGGAGAATGGCGGGTGTCGTGTTTCTGCTGTGCCTTTTCTTGGCTGTACTGGACAAGGAGAGGATCGCTAGTCGTCCTGAACAATCTACTGGATTCGGGTATGTTCTGCCGCCCGCAGTGGACATCCCCTGTACAGTTTCGGAGGTGTTGCACAAACAATTGCTGGTTGCACTGTCGCGGACATTCATTTCGGAAAATGTTTGTCTTTCTCACATGCCTGCCATGATGGTCCTTCAGAATTGTTTTTTAAACTCTAATCTCACTTTCGCGAAGTTTGCTGGTGACTCTAGAACAGCTGACAATGTATGTGTGTTGATTAAGAGGAAAAGGTGCTTGGTATTTGTATTGTTGTTACTATCAGGAAATGTACAGCCAAATCCAGGTCCACCGAGCAGTATTAGTCAAATAGCTACTCCTGCTGATTTTATATCTAGATCTGGGCTAGGTTTAATTCATTTAAATGTGCGTAGTCTGTTACCTAAATTAGATTTTGTCCGTATTTGGGCGAGTTCTACTGATGCTGATGTCATTGTCTTATCAGAAACGTGGCTGGATAAATCCATTTTGGCCTCTGACATTTACATAAATCCTTTAAGACCTTCCTTTTTGATAAAGCTTATA
The DNA here is from genome assembly GCA_036324585.1 of Champsocephalus esox. Taxonomy (NCBI): domain Eukaryota; kingdom Metazoa; phylum Chordata; class Actinopteri; order Perciformes; family Channichthyidae; genus Champsocephalus; species Champsocephalus esox. The sequence continues at coordinate 41,939,973 of CM070493.1, forward strand.
GTTAGGGCTGATTAGATTCAGCCCCTAGTTTTGCTGATATAGGCTTAGTTTGTCGGGGGACATCTTACTTCTTCCTTCTCGCTGTCTATACCTGTGTACTCTCATGTTCCGATTAACCCAGCTTCCCCAAATGTCTTCTATATACACTGGGATCCGGAGTCATGGATGATCCTGCGGTCCTGTGTCCTGGATCGCGAGCGCTGGATCTTGAGTCGTGGCTGTGGTCCTGGATCATCGGTCCTGGATGGATATCCTCGTGGATTCATCTTCCTATTATACACACATGCATTTCCAAACATTTGGTCTACCTATGTTGCAAATGTATTATCTTTTCAATTTACACACGGCATCTATTGCACGTCTGTCCGTCCTGGGAGAGGGATCCCTCCTCTGTTGCTCTCCCTGAGGTTTCTCCCATTTTTCCCTTTAAACTGGGTTTTCTTTGGAAGTTTTTCCTTGTACGATCAGAGGGTCTAAGGACAGAGGGTCTGAGGACAGAGGGTCTGAGGACAGAGGGTCTGAGGACAGAGGGTGTCGTATTGTCATACTGATATTCTGTACAAACTGTGAAGATCACTGAGACAAATGTAACATTTGTGATATTGGGCTATATAAATAAACATTGATTGATTGACATAAATGGTTACAGTGTATATCGTACTGACCGGCCTAAAAAAGGTGGTGGCGTTGCCATTTATGTGAAAAATAAGTTTTGTGTAACTAATATGGTTTCCAAATCTGTTAGTAAACAGCTAGAATTTTTAGCCGTGAATATTGAGGTAACAAAGGGTCAACAGGTCATGGTGGTGGGCTGCTACAGGGCCCCTTCGGCTGTCAAGGACTCTTTATCGTCTTTGGCAAAACTGTTATCGCAACTTTCCTACAAGGAAATAGTGCTGCTTGGTGATTTTAATTGGGACTGGTTAACTTCTATGTCAGAGGATTTTAAAAACCTGTGTACCTCTTTGAATTTTACCCAGATTATAGACAGTCCTACTCGCCCAAATATTAAGTCCCCAAATAAATCCTCTTTAATTGATCTAATTTTAACAAATGTTCCACATAAATACTCATCTGTGGGAGTATTTGCTAATGATGTGAGTGACCACTGTGTTGTAGCCACCATTAGGGACACTAAGGTCCAAAAGGTTAAACCACGTGTCATCACAAAGAGAGACAAAAAACACTTTGTGGAGCAGGGTTTTTTACATGATCTGTTTGATTTTGATTGGGGTAGAATCAATTTGTGTGCTGATGTAGAAACTGCATGGTCTTATTTTTATCTTGGTTTTATGAAAATGATAGATAGACATGCACCTCTGCGTACATTTAGAGTGAAGGGACGAAACAATCCCTGGTTTTCTGCTGAGCTGTCCAGTCTCCTTCATGAGAGAAATAATGCTTGGGCTAAGGCTAGGAAATCAGGCTCAGAGGTAGAATGGCTTCGTTTTAGGCAGCTAAGAAATAGATTCACATCCCAAATAAAAAGTGCTAAATCAAAGTACTATTTGTCGGTTACCACAGAAAACCTGAATAATCCTAGGACATTTTGGAAAGCCATAAAATCGATTTCCACTGGTGATATCCCAAATGAGCTACCTCCATGCATTACCACAGCATCTGGCTCTATATCAGACAGGGCTACTATGCTAAACTGCTTTAATGAGCATGTTGTGTCTTGCGGCTCTCTGTTTGGCTGTGTGGCTCCTGTGAACGCTCCAATCCGTGACTCTGAACAATGTGGTCTGGAAAACCCTTTCAGTTGTACTCCTTTAACTGTTGGTATTGTTCATGAAGCATTATCCAAGCTAGATCCTAGGAAACCGGCTGGCCCGGACAACGTAGAACCTTTCTTTTTAAAGATAGCTGCAGATATTATTGCTCCACCTCTTACTTCTCTTTTTAACCTCTCCCTCAGCACGAACACAATTCCAAAAGTATGGAAGTCTGCGTATGTCCTGCCTTTACTGAAAGGAGGGGAGGCAACTATTTTAAATAACTATAGGCCAATCTCTAAATTGTCAGTTCTGGCTAAGGTGCTCGAACGCTTAGTGAGTGAACAGGTAAAGGAGTTTTTATGTATAAATGATATCCTGTCTAAACATCAGTCAGGCTTCAGAGAGAGAGAGTAGAGCTGATGCAGGAGAGGATGCTCAGAAGGAGCCAGAGAGAGAGAGAGAGAGAGTAGAGCTGATGCAGGAGAGGATGCTCAGGAGGAGCCAGAGAGAGAGAGTTGAGCTGATGCAGGAGAGGATGCTCAGAAGGAGCCAGAGAGAGAGAGAGTAGAGCTGATGCAGGAGAGGATGCTCAGGAGGAGCCAGAGAGAGAGAGTAGAGCTGATGCAGGAGAGGATGCTCAGGAGGAGCCAGAGAGAGAGGGAGAGGGTAGAGCTGATGCAGGAGAGGATGCTCAGGAGGAGCCAGAGAGAGAGAGAGTAGAGCTGATGCAGTAGAGGATGCTCAGGTGGAGCCAGAAAGAGAGAGTAGAGCTGATGCAGGAGAGGATGCTCAGGAGGAGCCAGAGAGAGAGAGTAGAGCTGATGCAGGAGAGGATGCTCAGGACGAGCCAGAGAGAGAGCGTAGAGCTGATGCAGAAGAGGATGCTCAGGAGGAGCCAGAGAGAGAGCGTAGAGCTGATGCAGGAGAGGATGCTCAGGAGGACCAGAGAGAGAGAGTAGAGCTGATGCAGGAGAGGATGCTCAGGAGGAGCCAGAAAGAGAGAGTAGAGCTGATGCAGGAGAGGATGCTCAGGAGGAGCCAGAGAGAGAGAGTAGAGCTGATGCAGGAGAGGATGCTCAGGAGGAGCCAGAGAGAGAGAGTAGAGCTGATGCAGGAGAGGATGCTCAGGAGGAGCCAGAGAGAGAGAGAGTAGAGCTGATGCAGGAGAGGATGCTCAGGAGGAGCCAGAAAGAGAGAGTAGAGCTGATGCAGGAGAGGATGCTCAGGAGGAGCCAGACAGAGAGAGAGTAGAGCTGCTGCAGGAGAGGATGCTCAGGAGGAGCCAGAGAGAGGGAGTAGAGCTGATGCAGGAGAGGATGCTCAGGAGGAGCCAGAGAGAGAGGGAGAGGGTAGAGCTGATGCAGGAGAGGATGCTCAGGAGGAGCCAGAGAGAGAGGGTAGAGCTGATGCAGGAGAGGATGCTCAGGAGGAGCCAGAGAGAGAGGGTAGAGCTGATGCAGGAGAGGATGCTCAGGAGGAGCCAGAAAGAGAGAGTAGAGCTGATGCAGGAGAGGATGCTCAGGAGGAGCCAGACAGAGAGAGAGTAGAGCTGATGCAGGAGAGGATGCTCAGGAGGAGCCAGAGAGAGGGAGTAGAGCTGATGCAGGAGAGGATGCTCAGGAGGAGCCAGAGAGAGAGGGAGAGGGTAGAGCTGATGCAGGAGAGGATGCTCAGGAGGAGCCAGAGAGAGAGGGAGAGAGGGTAGAGCTGATGCAGGAGAGGATGCTCAGGAGGAGCCAGAGAGAGAGAGTAGAGCTGATGCAGGAGAGGATGCTCAGGAGGAGCCAGAGAGAGAGAAAGTAGAGCTGATGCAGGAGAGGATGCTCAGGAGGAGCCAGAGAGAGAGAGTAGAGCTGATGCAGGAGAGGATGCTCAGGAGGAGCCAGAGAGAGAGAGAGAGAGAGAGAGGGTAGAGCTGATGCAGGAGAAGATGCTCAGGAGGAGCCAGAGAGAGAGAGTAGAGCTGATGCAGGAGAGGATGCTCAGGAGGAGCCAGAGAGAGAGGGAGGGTAGAGCTGATGCAGGAGAGGATGCTCAGGAGGAGCCAGAGAGAGAGAGAGAGAGAGAGAGGGTAGAGCTGATGCAGGAGAGGATGCTCAGGAGGAGCCAGAGAGAGAGGGAGGGTAGAGCTGATGCAGGAGAGGATGCTCAGGAGGAGCCAGAGAGAGAGGGTAGAGCTGATGCAGGAGAGGATGCTCAGGAGGAGCCAGAGAGAGAGGGTAGAGCTGATGCAGGGGAGGATGCTCAGGAGGAGCCAGAGAGAGAGGGTAGAGCTGATGCAGGGGAGGATGCTCAGGAGGAGCCAGAGAGAGAGGGAGGGTAGAGCTGATGCAGGAGAGGATGCTCAGGAGGACATGGAGCAGCTCACCGCAGGTTGACCTCTTGCTGGTCGTCGAGGAGATCATTCATGGCAACATTGAATGTTGTCTGATGTTGTCACGGACACATGTCTCCCAGCGGCTCCCCGCAGGCTGTTCTTTGCCCTTTGAACTCACACTAATTGCCTTTTTAAAACTACTACTTTGCACATGTGTCTAGTGTGCAGTGTATACAGGTGTGTACCTATGTTTTCATGTTGTCGTATTCCAGTGAATTTTCCTTAAATAAATGACTTTGTTTAAACAATGGTCTCTGTCATTGATGGTGTGCAGTTACTAGCCCCGCTTGTGGCCTGCACGTTGCCACGGTGACTAGGCTTTATATAGTCATCCATTGGGATGTGTTTTGGACAGATAACAGTCCAGACCTCATGGGGAAATTCAATAATAGCCGCTAAATGTTTTTTTAAAGAAAACATAATGTGTTGACATTGATATATTACAAAACATATCCCTGAGTTTAACATTGTTCATTAGTGCCACGGAACATAAGCACATACTGTAGGAAAGCAACAAAGAAAAGCTACAGATGAATGCACATGTGCATTGCTGCCTGAGAACATGCACAGTTCAAATGCTATTAATATCTGCATGAAGTTTAAAAAATGCTCTTGTTTCTTTGACTAATTACAATGCTTTTCAACATGTATCTATCCATTTTCATTCAGCCTTCGTACGCGATGCTGTTTCTTGGTGAGCTTGACAGTAATTCTTGACTCCAATGAGGAGAAGAGGCTAAAATTAAGTTTGTAATGTAATCTCTGGATGTTCTCAGACATCCATGTTCTTGTGAGTACCTGGGCATAATGTAATAAAATATTCCGACTGACTAATTGTGATACCACTTGTTCCTACTGATAATCTAAAACCTAGCAACGGATCATGTAAAATTCTCGTGAAAATATAATGCATCATTGGGAATTGGGAATTGATCACATTTCAGGTTTGTTTATTTATTTTAAACTGATAAAGTTATACATTTGGTGTTCTAAGACCTGGGATGTATGTCATACACGTGTGCCATGGCATACATTCAGCTAAACTGAAAATATCTCCATCATAGCTACACACTGTGTTGTGTGTCCACTTGCACTTCATCCCCTCGTCACCCCGTTTGTATATAAGTCATGGTTTTCTGTCCTGTTCCTTGTTTGTCTATGTCATGAAGTTCTGTTTTCCGTGTTGATTGTTGTTACTTGAGTTCCTGTTCTGCCTGTTAAATATACATTTTTGTTAAGTTTTCTGCTGTCTCCAGTCTCTGCATTTGGGTCCAACCACTCCTTGCTTCACATGACAATGATTGATTTGTACTATATATCGAATTGCTATTTTTTCCATTATTCCATTGTTATTAGTGCTTTTGCAGGGAATTATTATTATTATTACTTTAAATCTCATAGATATTAACACTAGTATACATACATATACATACATAGTATACACACATGCATTTCCAAACATTTGGACTACCTATGTTGCAAATGTATTATCTTTTCAATTTACACACGGCATCTATTGCACGTCTGTCCGTCCTGGGAGAGGGATCCCTCCTCTGTTGCTCTCCCTGAGGTTTCTTCCATTTTTCCCTTTAAACTGGGTTTTCTCTGGAAGTTTTTCCTTGTACGATGTGAGGGTCTAAGGACAGAGGGTCTAAGGACAGAGGGTCTAAGGACAGAGGGTCTAAGGACAGAGGGTGTCGTATTGTCATACTGATATTCTGTACACACTGTGAAGACCACTGAGGCAAATGTAACATTTGTGATATTGGGCTATATAAATAAACATTGATTGATTGATTGATTTTTATTAAGTTTTCTGCTGTCTCCAGTCTCTGCATTTGGGTCCAACCACTCCTTGCTTCACATGACAATGATTGATTTGTACTGTATATTGAATTGCTATTTTTTCCATTATTCCATTGTTATTAGTGCTTTTGCAGGGAATTATTATTATTATTATTACTTTAAATCTCATAGATATTAACACTATTATACATATGGCTGAAATAATCATCATCATTAATTGTTTTGTGATATTATGTCCCTCTTGTTTTCATATGTGTCCCCTCGTCCTTCACAAGCAAGTAGTTATACACATGCCGTTTCAATCTCATTAGTATTCATAAATGTGACAGGTCGCCACGCCCCCTTTTTACCGGAAGCCCCGCCCCCATAAATATTAATCAAAAAATTAATCAAAACATTTATAAAAAAGTAATTAAACTAATTAAACCGCTTCCGGTGGATGTCCCGATTCCGGTTTACAAAATTAAATTAGAAAAATAATATGCCGTTGTTTCAATTAATATGTATAGGATATATGTCCTGCCTCCTAACCACTTCCTGTGTGGTTAATCCTGTATATAGTATTGAATGTAACTTACAAATAACATGAGATTAATTAAAGCATCTAAAAACAAACATTTATATTTTTAAACCTCTCTGTTCTCTGCTAGCAGGACATAGTGGTAAAAAACATATGGTGGATAAGGGGACACACACACACGCACACACACATTCCCTGGCCCCTCACCCCCCAGAGCCCCGTGGTTAAATATTTTTCAAGTGAGAGAGAATGGCCAAGAGACGTCTGGATATGGGTCTAATCAGCGAGACACCGGTAACAACTTACATCCATCCATTGGGTGCTCCATTCAAAGTAAAACATTTTAAAAAACAGATATCTTAAAAAGTCAATCTTTTCATGCTAAAGGATAAGGGAGGGGTAAAACCCCAGACCCCTGGGGGGGAAACCATAAAACCCCTGGGGTGACAACCATGTGTTAAACAGAGGGTGGTAGGTAATATACTTAAAATAAATATAGAAAGTCAGAGAATATTCATCTGAACAAAGATACATACACTTTGTATAAACCTACAAGGGTGCATTGGTGTACGAAACAGAGTTTTCGTACAACAATTTCAAGCAGATCTCGCTAATGATACAGTTTTTAACACACAGCGAGATACATAAAAGTTGCAAATGTGGAGGTATCTTACAGCTAAAAACACTCATAGACCTAAAACAGTATCTGTTCTACCATAAAAACCCCAATATAACGTTAATTTGTTAAACAGGAATAATCCTATTGGCTGTTTTTAGAGTCATTTACATATTGTCTAACCTATAAAAGTAAATTCCGAATATCGGATCAGCCTCTCAACTAGATTGGGCTGTGTTAACTCTGGTGTCTTCCCGAGATCTACATGCAACCAAAAAGAAGTCAGCCTTTTTGCGACATATGGTGGCCGACGGGAGGACACACACACACACACACACACACACACACACACACCCCCGCTCCTCACTCCTTAGAAGCTGTCTAAATAAACAGCCAGGAAGATATGCTTCAGTCTCCTCTGTCTTGAAGGCATTCTTAAGCACATAAATGTAACATTAGGCTATGCATAAAATAACCAAACGATTATTACATTAACTAATTTGAACAGTAATTCACATCATCATCTCATAACAAAATAAGCTAAGGCAACTACTTGCATTCAGTGACTTGATTTTTAAATGAAAACCAGGGATATCTTTTTTGTTCTGCGGTCCATATCTCATTAAAAATATCTAATGTTAGTAACTATTAAAGAAAAAATGGGGACAATTCTGTTTTAATGTAGTTTGACCATTGTAACTGCTGTGCAGACATACTGATAAATAGGGCTTCTAACTAATTACCTTAAATAAAATCACAAATTAATTAAACCAGTTCAATACGTATTATTCTTATTCTTATCATTCTTTATGAGCGCAGTAACGGTAAGGTATCTAATTACTTATGTATCTAATATTCCATCACATAATAACAGAGAGGATCAAACTGAAGTAGAGACATGGCAGAAATCCTACAATGAAGTGGGAACAGTGAAGGGGAAGTCTCTTTGAAGAGGGTAAAAGTAGTTTAAAGATCTCAATGCCCCTTGATCATATCTTTTTTTATTTTTAAGACTTTTTTTTACAGACAATCGGCAGATTTGTGTGTAATTCTCTCACAAAGGAACAGTAAGTCTCTTACTTTTTTTGATAGTGTTTTTTATGTATGACAACTTTACAACTGGTAGAAAGTTAAGTACTTTTTCTGAGCAGATTTTCTTTAAGACTGTGACTCTTAACAAACCAACCCCCCGAGAGACAGACATACTCACCCCCCTTTTCAACGTGTAGGACTTCAAGATATGTTGCATGTCATGCATAAACACGGTGTCATCTTTTCTTGAAACTGATGTGCTGTCCGTTTTTACAAACAAGTTATGTTTTTATGCTTCTTCATCCTCTAAATGTTCCTCCTATTGTGAAGAAGGACCTCTTCACAATAACAATCAAGATGGATCTGTGAAATGAAACACCTCTTCCCAAAGTGTGACTACCCTATTGAGGGCATGCGTCTAGGGCAGTAGGGTCTAAATCGAGGGGCCAGATATACTAACATGCAGAACGTACGGTATGTTTGAAAAAGACTAACCATATATCCACTTCAAGCTGTCTTTAAGATGTGACATCGCTCTCTGACTATTTCCCATAAAATCGTGACAAACTATTACTTGTTCTTACATTTGAACTCTTGCTGCTTGGCGAAACATTTAAAGTGGTCCTGGAATCTTCATTTTTTCAGAAACATTCTGTAACATTACCGAAGAAATGATACTTTTAGATACAGTTTGGTGTCTGAAAACTGAAACTAGTTGAATATGAAGTACTTTATAAGGAATTCGGATTCTTTTAAAGGCAGATTTTGGCTTTTTTCTCTTGCCAAGATACTTTTAGACACGCTTTAAGGGTGCAAAAACTTTAGAACAGGGTAAAATATTCATTATTTTGTATTGAATTGAATTGAGTTTTCTTTTTTGATTTTCAACATACTATATGACTTTTACATATTTTCTGACGTACTATACTTTTTTGACTTTTTTCTGTAGAATCTTGACAAAACTATTACAGTACTTGTTCTTAAATGATGACCTATTGCTGGAGATGAGATGAAAAAGCTACAACGCTTAAAGAACTTTTTTCTAAAAACTCTCAATTCTATAACTGACTACCACCATTCAACGCAATAAGCCCCACCCTCCGCTCAGCAAATCATCTAAAACGAAGGACTGTTTTCAATTAAACAACCATTACACAATGAAAATGTGTTTTATTTTTATTTTTTTGCTTTCATACATAGTAATAATATTGTAAACGAAACATTTAAAGTGGTCCTGGAATCTTCATTTTTTTCAGAAAAGTTCGGATTCTTTTAAAGGCAGATTTTGGCTTTTTTCTCTTGCCAGGATACTTTTAGACACACTTTGAGGGATGCAAAACCTTAAAACTAGAAAATGAAGTACAGTCTGATTAGATTTTTTTCTTAAAGACTGTTTCTCTAAAAGGTAAGTTTGTGATTTTAACAAATTTCCCTGACACTTGGCAGATTTGTGTGTAATTCTCTCACAAAGGAACTGTAAGATACACTTTGTATGTATGCAAAACTTTTTTGAAAATAAAATACTTTGTCTGAATACATTTTCTTTAAAGGCACTTTTTTGAAATTATTTATTTATTATTTCAGTGGAACAATCCAGTGTTTAACATTAACGCTTTCTTCTCTTTTTCTTGTGTTACTAAGATACTTTTAGACACACTTGTTCAGTTAAACAAGGGTTTTTTTTTCTGATAAACTTACATATTTTAGTTATTTTATGTTACCAAGATACTGTGAGATACACCCTGATGTACGCAACACTTAAAGGGTAAAATATTCATTAAATTGTATTGAATTGAGTTTTCTTTTTCTTTTTTGATTTTCAACATACTATTTGTACACAATGACTTTTCCATATTTATGATAAACTATACTTTTGACTTTTTTTCCGTAAAATCATAACAAACTATGACTTATTCTTAAATTTCACCTATTGCTGGAGATGAGATGAAAAAGCTACAACGCTTAAAGAACTCTAAAAACTCTCAAATCTATAATTGACTCCTCCATTCAACGCAATGAACACCACCCTCCACTCAGCAAATCATCTAAAACGAAGGACCTCACTAAGACGATCGTTGTAAACTAGCCATGGAGCAGAGAAAAGCCAAGACTCCCCCGTAGCAGTCAGGAACAGAATCCACCAGCAACACCACCATGTGGGAAACCCGAATCTTGTAGTACTACTACTGCTGCTGATTCTACTCCTCGGGTCAAGAAGTCTCAGTTTAGGGACACAGTGAAATCGGAGTTGTTTCATATTCTGGAGATGGTGATGTATCGGTACAGAAAAGAAATCTGCAAAGAATGCCGACGCAGTAACCCCGACCAGAGGCAACACGAATGTCGGAATGACATGCCCGATTTCTTCTTCAGAAACAATTACAAAGCGTTAATGAAAAGACTTTGGCTCGCCGACTTCGTTGCAGTGATTGACCAGAGTCTTATTGAAAAAGGCATTTGCGAGGATAAACTGAAGATAGGACGCGCTTCGGAAGCCTTTCTGCACAAGCTTATAAAATGCAGATGCCTCAAGGAGAGACTTGAAATATCCATACAGAGTTGGATGGAGAAGAAGAAGAAGAAGACTAACAAACAGCAGTCGGATGGAGAAGAAGCCAGAGACTTGTTCAATGCAGTGACTTTTTTTCTTTAAGTAAAATAAAAATGGGAAACTACTCTGCAAAACGCTCTGTATATATTGATCATAATGTAGTCCTTACCCGTTTAATAAATGTGATGATGGGGACGATTGAAAGCAGAACGAGTAGTGACCCCTGTGTAAGCAGAATGGCTGAAGTTTGTAAACTGAAAGACATTTTGGATATCGTTCGTTCTGGCAGTACTAGTCCGGGTCATTGGGAAACCATTGTAAACGAAACATTTAAAGTGGTCCTGGAATCTTCATTTTCCGAAACATTCTGTAACATTATCTCAGAAATGAAACAAACATCAAAAGTGTATCATGTGCTCTCATTGTATGCTCTGTTTGTAGATGTAATGCATCTCTGCGTCGAAAACAGCATACACGTGAATATTTTGACTGAAGTGAAAAACCTCCATCACGATATCTCCAGTAATATGGGGAATGCTAAGCTGGAAACGGTCCTGGGGATGCTACAGTCAGTATAACTATTGATTTTGTGTGTGAAAAAATAAAAAAAGTGTTTTTTTACATCTAAAAACTGTTGTCATCATTATAGCAAGGGAGCGTGTCTGATGCATGTGTATTACAGTCCTTCTTGTTGTTGTGTTTTCAGTGTTTTTTGTGTATCTGTACACACAAGGCACACTTCATTATCTACTTTTCAGCTTTTTTAAAAAGAAAAGTGCATCTTTCAGTAACTTTACCAGAGAATTTAAGCATACATCTGTCAAATGTTTAAAACTGTTTCACTGAAATACCCTCAAAATGACAAACTGCCATTAAGAGTCAGAATCCTAACCAAATCTACTAACACAAAGTACTTCATTATCTACTTTCCAGCTTTTAAATACAAAAGTGTATCTTTCGGTAACCTTCTTGAGAGAATTAAGCATAAATCTGTCAAAGATTCTTAACGAAATCTACTGACACAAAGTACTTCATTATATACTTTTCAGCTTTTATACACAAAGTGTATCTTTCAATAACTTTACCAGAGAATTTAAGCATAAATCTGTCAAATGTTCAAAACAGCCTTGTTTCACTGAAATACCCTCAAATCTCCTCAAACAGAGTACTTTCTACAGATGACTCCTCCCACTCAACAAATCATATAAAACTAATGACGACCGTTAAAAACTAGCCATGGATCTGAGAAAAACCAAGTCTGATGTAGCCTGCCCTTATTATCACCAGGATAACGGATATGGGCTTAATGACTGGATGTTACAAAGTAGGGGAGAGGATGTTCCCGAAGAAGAGCTCTCGTCTATAACACATCCATGTAAGGTGTTTAGGACAAAAGAGGACCATGATAACATGACATATGAAGAATATCTTTCTTTAAAAGATGGTATTATAGATAACCTTTATAGAAACAGTATATCTCATGCCACTCGCCAAGATCGTAAACGACAATTAGCAGAAAAGAATAGAAAAAGTAAAGAAAAACGAAGAAAAAGCAACATGAAAAGGAGAAGAAAAATTAAAAGCAAACGTAGAATGCGAATGAAAAGAAAAGGGGCCAGAGGACGCAAAACTAAAAAGACAAAAAGAAGGAAGGTGAAAAGAAAAAGAAACAAAGTGAAGAAATTTAAACTGGAGGATGGCGTTGTAGAGCCATTACCGGATCATAATAATCTTATAGATCATCTCCCGCTAACCGACTGCTGCGAATGTGTTGAACAAATACCAAAAGCAATGGCAGAACTTTGCTTCAGTATAATGAGAGAAAAAGCGTGATACTGTGGAATTGCCCAAATTGGCGACAGTGCCAGAATATGTATTAAAAGACTGTTGGAGGATCTCTATTCTAGTGTCGGTTGTCATTACAGCGAAGGATACGCCAAAACGTGTGACGATATAGACAAAGCTTTTGAAGACAATTATATGGTACCTGTCCTTACAGCTAAACAAATCCTACGCCAGGTATTCAACAGACCACAAGAAGCACAAGAAGCCCCAGAAAGGATTACATTCAGAGCTAATAATGGAGAAACCGAAGAAGAAGTAAAGCAGATTATAATCGTTGCGGATGAAAGGATAGAGAATTTACATGTGATATTAATGCATTTATCTGATATAAAAAATGCATTCGTATACTTCCAAGAGTCCCCTAAACATCTACTTGGGCTGTGTGAATTGAACGACAAACCGATCACAGTCAATGAAACGCGGAGAGAAGCAGCAGTGCAAATCGTTAAGTCTATTACCTTGTATGCACTAAGACATTAACATGGTAAAAATGTAAAATGTTTTCTATGAATTGTGTTGAATGTTGTGTTTTTTCAATTAAACAACCATTACACAATGAAAATGTGTTTTATTTTTTGCTTTCATATATAGTAATAGTATTGTAAACGAAACATTTATAGTCTATCATGTGCTTTCAGTGTATGCTCTGTTTTTTTTTATATTGCTTTTGGTATTTGTTCAACACATTCGCAGCAGTCGGTTAGCGGGAGATCATCTATAAGATTATTATGATCCGGTAATGGCTCTACAACGCCATCCTCTAGTTTAAATTTCTTCACTTTGTTTCTTTTTCTTTTCACCTTCCTTCTTTTTGTCTTTTTAGTTTTGCGTCCTCTGGCCCCTTTTCTTTTCATTCGCATTCTACGTTTGCTTTTAATTTTTCTTCTCCTTTTCATGTTGCTTTTTCTTCGTTTTTCTTTACTTTTTCTATTCTTTTCTGCTAATTGTCGTTTACGATCTTGGCGAGTGGCATGAGATATACTGTTTCTATAAAGGTTATCTATAATACCATCTTTTAAAGAAAGATATTCTTCATATGTCATGTTATCATGGTCCTCTTTTGTCCTAAACACCTTACATGGATGTGTTATAGACGAGAGCTCTTCTTCGGGAACATCCTCTCCCCTACTTTGTAACATCCAGTCATTAAGCCCATATCCGTTATCCTGGTGATAATAAGGGCAGGCTACATCAGACTTGGTTTTTCTCAGATCCATGGCTAGTTTTTAACGGTCGTCATTAGTTTTATATGATTTGTTGAGTGGGAGGAGTCATCTGTAGAAAGTACTCTGTTTGAGGAGATTTGAGGGTATTTCAGTGAAACAAGGCTGTTTTGAACATTTGACAGATTTATGCTTACATTCTCTGGTAAAGTTATTGAAAGATACACTTTGTGTATAAAAGCTGAAAAGTATATAATGAAGTACTTTGTGTCAGTAGATTTCGTTAAGAATCTTTGACAGATTTATGCTTAATTCTCTCAAGAAGGTTACCGAAAGATACACTTTTGTATTTAAAAGCTGGAAAGTAGATAATGAAGTACTTTGTGTCAGTAGATTTGGTTAGGATTCTGACTCTTAATGGCAGTTTGTCATTTTGAGGGTCTTTCAGTGAAACAGTTTTAAACATTTGACAGATGTATGCTTAAATTCTCTGGTAAAGTTACTGAAAGATGCACTTTTCTTTTTAAAAAAGCTGAAAAGTAGATAATGAAGTGTGCCTTGTGTGTACAGACACACAAAAAACACTGAAAACACAACAACAAGAAGGACTGTAATACACATGTATCAGACACGCTCCCTTGCTATAATGATGACAACAGTTTTTAGATGTAAAAAACACTTTTTTTATTTTTTCACACACAAAATCAATAGTTATACTGACTGTAGCATCCCCAGGACCGTCTCCAGCTTAGCATTCCCCATATTACTGGAGATATCGTGATGGAGGTTTTTCACTTCAGTCAAAATATTGTGTATGCTGTTTTCGACGCAGAGATGCATTACATCTACAAACAGAGCATACAATGAGAGCACATGATACACTTTTGATGTTTGTTTCATTTCTGAGATAATGTTACAGAATGTTTCTGAAAATGAAGATTCCAGGACCACTTTAAATGTTTCGTTTACAATGGTTTCCCAATGACCCGGACTAGTACTGCCAGAACGAACGATATCCAAAATGTCTTTCAGTTTACAAACTTCAGCCATTCTGCTTACACAGGGGTCACTACTCGTTCTGTTTTCAATCGTCCCCATCATCACATTTATTAAACGGGTAAGGACTACATTATGATCAATATATACAGAGCGTTTTGCAGAGTAGTTTCCCATTTTTATTTTACTTAAAGAAAAAAAGTCACTGCATTGAACAAGTCTCTGGCTTCTTCTCCATCCGACTGCTGTTTGTTAGTCTTCTTCTTCTTCTTCTTCTCCATCCAACTCTGTATGGATATTTCAAGTCTCTCCTTGAGGCATCTGCATTTTACAAGCTTGTGCAGAAAGGCTTCCGAAGCACGTCCTATCTTCAGTTTATCCTCGCAAATGCCTTTTTCAATAAGACTCTGGTCAATCACTGCAACGAAGTCGGCTAGCCAAAGTCTTTTCATTAACGCTTTGTAATTGTTTCTGAAGAAGAAATCGGGCATGTCATTCCGACATTCGTGTTGCCTCTGGTCGGGGTTACTGCGTCGGCATTCTTTGCAGATTTCTTTTCTGTACCGATACATCACCATCTCCAGAATATGAAACAACTCCGATTTCACTGTGTCCCTAAACTGAGACTTCTTGATCCGAGGTGTAGCATCAGCAGCAGTAGTACTGCAAGATTCGGGTTTCCCCCATGGTGGTGTTGCTGGTGGACTCTGTTCCTGGCTGCAACTCGCGAGGGGGAGTCTTGGCTTTTCTCTGCTCCATGGCTAGTTTACAACGATCGTCTTAGTGAGGTCCTTCGTTTTAGATGATTTGCTGAGTGGAGGGTGGTGCTCATTGCGTTGAATGGAGGAGTCAATTATAGATTTGAGAGTTTTTAGAGTTCTTTAAGCGTTGTAGCTTTTTCATCTCATCTCCAGCAATAGGTGAAATTTAAGAATAAGTCATAGTTTGTCATGATTTTACGGAAAAAAAGTCAAAAGTATAGTTTATCATAAATATGGAAAAGTCATTGTGTACAAATAGTATGTTGAAAATCAAAAAAGAAAAAGAAAACTCAATTCAATACAATTTAATGAATATTTTACCCTTTAAGTGTTGCGTACATCAGGGTGTATCTCACAGTATCTTGGTAACATAAAATAACTAAAATATGTAAGTTTATCAGAAAAAAAAACCCTTGTTTAACTGAACAAGTGTGTCTAAAAGTATCTTAGTAACACAAGAAAAAGAGAAGAAAGCGTTAATGTTAACAAACACTGGATTGTTCCACTGAAATAATAAATAAATAATTTCAAAAAAGTGCCTTTAAAGAAAATGTATTCAGACAAAGTATTTTATTTTCAAAAAAGTTTTGCATACATACAAAGTGTATCTTACAGTTCCTTTGTGAGAGAATTACACACAAATCTGCCAAGTGTCAGGGAAATTTGTTAAAATCACAAACTTACCTTTTAGAGAAACAGTCTTTAAGAAAAAATCTAATCAGACTGTACTTCATTTTCTAGTTTTAAGGTTTTGCATCCCTCAAAGTGTGTCTAAAAGTATCCTGGCAAGAGAAAAAAGCCAAAATCTGCCTTTAAAAGAATCCGAACTTTTCTGAAAAAAATGAAGATTCCAGGACCACTTTAAATGTTTCGTTTACAATATTATTACTATGTATGAAAGCAAAAAAAAATAAAACACATTTTCATTGTGTAATGGTTGTTTAATTGAAAACAGTCCTTCGTTTTAGATGATTTGCTGAGCGGAGGGTGGGGTTTATTGCGTTGAATGGTGGTAGTCAGTTATAGAATTGAGAGTTTTTAGAAAAAAGTTCTTTAAGCGTTGTAGCTTTTTCATCTCATCTCCAGCAATAGGTCATCATTTAAGAACAAGTACTGTAATAGTTTTGTCAAGATTCTACAGAAAAAAGTCAAAAAAGTATAGTACGTCAGAAAATATGTAAAAGTCATATAGTATGTTGAAAATCAAAAAAGAAAACTCAATTCAATTCAATACAAAATAATGAATATTTTACCCTGTTCTAAAGTTTTTGCACCCTTAAAGCGTGTCTAAAAGTATCTTGGCAAGAGAAAAAAGCCAAAATCTGCCTTTAAAAGAATCCGAATTCCTTATAAAGTACTTCATATTCAACTAGTTTCAGTTTTCAGACACCAAACTGTATCTAAAAGTATCATTTCTTCGGTAATGTTACAGAATGTTTCTGAAAAAATGAAGATTCCAGGACCACTTTAAATGTTTCGCCAAGCAGCAAGAGTTCAAATGTAAGAACAAGTAATAGTTTGTCACGATTTTATGGGAAATAGTCAGAGAGCGATGTCACATCTTAAAGACAGCTTGAAGTGGATATATGGTTAGTCTTTTTCAAACATACCGTACGTTCTGCATGTTAGTATATCTGGCCCCTCGATTTAGACCCTACTGCCCTAGACGCATGCCCTCAATAGGGTAGTCACACTTTGGGAAGAGGTGTTTCATTTCACAGATCCATCTTGATTGTTATTGTGAAGAGGTCCTTCTTCACAATAGGAGGAACATTTAGAGGATGAAGAAGCATAAAAACATAACTTGTTTGTAAAAACGGACAGCACATCAGTTTCAAGAAAAGATGACACCGTGTTTATGCATGACATGCAACATATCTTGAAGTCCTACACGTTGAAAAGGGGGGTGAGTATGTCTGTCTCTCGGGGGGTTGGTTTGTTAAGAGTCACAGTCTTAAAGAAAATCTGCTCAGAAAAAGTACTTAACTTTCTACCAGTTGTAAAGTTGTCATACATAAAAAACACTATCAAAAAAAGTAAGAGACTTACTGTTCCTTTGTGAGAGAATTACACACAAATCTGCCGATTGTCTGTAAAAAAAAGTCTTAAAAATAAAAAAAGATATGATCAAGGGGCATTGAGATCTTTAAACTACTTTTACCCTCTTCAAAGAGACTTCCCCTTCACTGTTCCCACTTCATTGTAGGATTTCTGCCATGTCTCTACTTCAGTTTGATCCTCTCTGTTATTATGTGATGGAATATTAGATACATAAGTAATTAGATACCTTACCGTTACTGCGCTCATAAAGAATGATAAGAATAAGAATAATACGTATTGAACTGGTTTAATTAATTTGTGATTTTATTTAAGGTAATTAGTTAGAAGCCCTATTTATCAGTATGTCTGCACAGCAGTTACAATGGTCAAACTACATTAAAACAGAATTGTCCCCATTTTTTCTTTAATAGTTACTAACATTAGATATTTTTAATGAGATATGGACCGCAGAACAAAAAAGATATCCCTGGTTTTCATTTAAAAATCAAGTCACTGAATGCAAGTAGTTGCCTTAGCTTATTTTGTTATGAGATGATGATGTGAATTACTGTTCAAATTAGTTAATGTAATAATCGTTTGGTTATTTTATGCATAGCCTAATGTTACATTTATGTGCTTAAGAATGCCTTCAAGACAGAGGAGACTGAAGCATATCTTCCTGGCTGTTTATTTAGACAGCTTCTAAGGAGTGAGGAGCGGGGGATGTGTGTGTGTGTGTGTGTGTGTGTGTGTGTGTGTGTGTGTGTCCTCCCGTCGGCCACCATATGTTGCAAAAAGGCTGACTTCTTTTTGGTTGCATGTAGATCTCGGGAAGACACCAGAGTTAACACAGCCCAATCTAGTTGAGAGGCTGATCCGATATTCGGAATTTACTTTTATAGGTTAGACAATATGTAAATGACTCTAAAAACAGCCAATAGGATTATTCCTGTTTAACAAATTAACGTTATATTGGGGTTTTTATGGTAGAACAGATACTGTTTTAGGTCTATGAGTGTTTTTAGCTGTAAGATACCTCCACATTTGCAACTTTTATGTATCTCGCTGTGTGTTAAAAACTGTATCATTAGCGAGATCTGCTTGAAATTGTTGTACGAAAACTCTGTTTCGTACACCAATGCACCCTTGTAGGTTTATACAAAGTGTATGTATCTTTGTTCAGATGAATATTCTCTGACTTTCTATATTTATTTTAAGTATATTACCTACCACCCTCTGTTTAACACATGGTTGTCACCCCAGGGGTTTTATGGTTTCCCCCCCAGGGGTCTGGGGTTTTACCCCTCCCTTATCCTTTAGCATGAAAAGATTGACTTTTTAAGATATCTGTTTTTTAAAATGTTTTACTTTGAATGGAGCACCCAATGGATGGATGTAAGTTGTTACCGGTGTCTCGCTGATTAGACCCATATCCAGACGTCTCTTGGCCATTCTCTCTCACTTGAAAAATATTTAACCACGGGGCTCTGGGGGGTGAGGGGCCAGGGAATGTGTGTGTGCGTGTGTGTGTGTCCCCTTATCCACCATATGTTTTTTACCACTATGTCCTGCTAGCAGAGAACAGAGAGGTTTAAAAATATAAATGTTTGTTTTTAGATGCTTTAATTAATCTCATGTTATTTGTAAGTTACATTCAATACTATATACAGGATTAACCACACAGGAAGTGGTTAGGAGGCAGGACATATATCCTATACATATTAATTGAAACAACGGCATATTATTTTTCTAATTTAAATTTGTAAACCGGAATCGGGACATCCACCGGAAGCGGTTTAATTAGTTTAATTACTTTTTTATTAATTTTTTGATTAATTTTTTGATTAATATTTATGGGGGCGGGGCTTCCGGTAAAAAGGGGGCGTGGCGACCTGTCACATTTATGAATACTAATGAGATTGAAACGGCATGTGTATAACTACTCAAGCACTATACATCAATATATAATACTATTCTGAAGCATGCAATGAAATAGAAGCAGAAAATGCTGCAGTGTGTGTGATGAACCTTTGTATACATTTCTGAATAAGTCTTAATTTGATATGGTTAGGTATAGTTTTCAGCTGGAGCTACACTCATACTGAAGACAGGCTACCACCTTAATTTGAGGGTGAAGTGTCTTGCCCAGGGACACGACTACATGCTGACTGCAGTGGGATTCAAACTTGCTATCACCTGAATCGAAGTCCAGTACACTATCTACTGAGCCACAGCCACCCATTAAATACAAAGATTATAAGTCATTCAAAACAGATCATAAAAAAAGCTGGAGAGACAAAAATTCCACTCCGAGACTCGAACCCGGCCATCTCGAATGTCTGACCCACACTTAGAACATTACTCTACAAGCAGATTGTAGTCATTTTACACCCACGCAGTGCATGGTCGAAGTGCGCATATTTTACGTACTTAATCATGGGCAGTAACTACAGACCCATAGCATTAACATCACACTTGTGTAAATGGATGGAGAAGATGATAGTGTATAGACTACCACATGTCTTAGAACAAAGAGGGTTACTGAGTGGAACGAGTGGTGTCATAAATATTGTATTTAATATGTTAATATATTGTTTAATGTTACACTTCACACAAGTCACGACTGTTTGCAGTTAATGTCGTTGCCGTGTGTAACGTTAGTATTGCGGCAGTAATCTTAAACAAAGTGCCGCGAGGGACTAAACAAGAGAAAAAACACAGTGGGCGCGCAAAACTCAGTCTTTCCAACACAGTATGCGTTTGACTTTTTATTTCTAAAGCAAAAATACAATATTCCATATACGTATATCCTTGTATGCGTGCGTGCGTGCGGTCAACAAAAATTGTCCTTCTCTAACTCACTCCCCCATCTATACAAAGTGCGCAGGTAAAAGCAACCGGATCTAAGCACAAACGTCACCACACAAATCCAATGACACGCCCACCACCTATAGTGACTCCAAAAACATGTATCGTAACAAACACAGAAATGGCTTCATAATTGGCTCCTACAGTTAGTTTATATAATGTGCAGCGCTTCAAACAGTGTGCTGCCTTAAAGGCATTTTATAATGTTATAATTTGTTTGCAGTTCAAAAAGTCACCTCTAGGAGTGCTAATGGTATCGTTATCTTTAAGTTTGCCTCACTTCCGGTTTAGCGTTAGAGAAACGGCATGGTCTGAGAGAAGAAGAAGAATACGACAGACCAGAGCTATAGAGAGGCGAAGTCACGCCCATCTACTTCCGGCCCATGGGACCCCGGAAGCGAAAAATGAACATTGAATTCAATGGAGAGAGAAAACGTATCTTTCGATCCCGTTTGAATTGTGCCACGAACTACACATATGATGTTTGTCAATCTTAAACAATAAGTTCCATGTCAAAAAAGTCACATTTTGTCGTAAAACATAATATAAGACTATGAAAAATACGCGACTACAAAGACTACAAATCCCAAATCCCATTCTGGCTCGCGTAAGTGATGTCACAGGCGATAATGCTCCAAGTGGTTTGCGACTCGTAATTAAAGCGAAGAAGAAGAAGAATATCTCATAACTGATTTATTCCCTCCAATAAATAAGAGATTGCTAAAAATAAATTCACTTTTACAAGATGCCTGTGTGCTTTGTACCAGGTTGTAATCACATAAGTGATCATACTTATAGATCATAGCTCGTTCTATCGCTTCCCGTCTGATGAAAGGACCAGGAGTCGTTGGACCAAACATATCAGATAATACACATATTGTGCATGGAACACAGTCAAGCTAGCTACATAGCTAGTAGCGAGCACGTTAGTTAGCATCACATTACTTAGCCTTGTCATTTGTATTAGCCTTAACATGAAGTGAACCCAAATGTTAAAGAGTAAGAGTAGTCATGATGGTAAGTATTTTGTGAAACATTTGAAGAGGAGCCTATCGCCCCCTCCACCAGGTGCTAAGGGGGCGGGAGGTAGGCTAACGGCACATTAGCATCTGCGATCTTTTCTACTTAATGCTATCTGCTCAAATGGTTAACATTGAACATTAAAAGATCAGGCAGTTCAGGGAGAGTCGAAGGAAGGAAGGCAGGCAGGCAGCTTTGCATGACATTTATTTATAGAAGGACCATGCATACAAAAACATTAATCTCGGCAAAGAGAAGAGATGCAATATGCCAGATTATAGCTAATAGCTCATTTCCATCTCTGGTCCATTCTTCTGGACGTGTTTCATTGTGATGATAGTGAGTCCATCTGTTTGTTGGAAAGACAGTAGTTGATTGATTACTTAGAGAACATTATTAAAAGAGATAATTATTCAAAGTGTTGTTACTTTAAAGTGTTGTTACTGACCTTGTTCTCTTTTATTTCCTTTCCCTCACCTGTAACTGCTGAGACCCTGAGGAACATGCACACTGGACTGACCTGCTCTGGCAACCTGATTTGGTTATGGTATATTATTTATATACATCAAAGGCACAATGCACCCCCCAGAGACACACATGTATTGAGTGTGATATTGTGCATAGGTCATGTGAAATCATCTTTACATACTGTCGGAGCGGCAACTTGTTTTGAAATTGAATTTTTAATATCCGATAATGAAGTTGATCTGTTTTCTTTATTCTTCTCTCTTCCCAGCTCCATCCATCACATGCTCTGTTCCTGCAGGTCCTGCTTGCTAATCAATGCTTTATTTTTTTACACAATTACAAACAAAGTCAATGTATTGTATGACATGAAGTTGTGTTTCATTCTGAGTCAATAATAAATCCATTCTGCCTTCAACTGCACAATGACTGTGGACTGCACCGACATCCATGTAGCTGCCCCCAGTAAGATGAACCAAGCAAAGAGGGTCACCATCATGCCCAAGGACATCCAGCTGGCCCGCCGCATCCACGGTCAACAGGTCAGTGTAAACACAAGCTTCTGTCATTTATGGATCATTCAAACTATATACAAATAATATGTAATAACGTTCTAAAACAAGTATTCGGTATATTCCTCGATAGCTTTTGGAGAAGGTTGTTTTTAAGTTTACTAAAATCTATCGTTTCAACTGTTTCACTTTATAAAAAGGAACAGGTGAGTAGAGCATCATTGAGTTTCTTATTCTGTCAGTAAATTATCCAAATGAAATGTTTATCATTATTTTAGTCAACCCTAAACAAATTGATTGTACCTTTTGAATAATGACCTTACATGGTCGCCAAAGTTAAATTAACTTCAGAAAATCAAATCTGTTCTGAGAAAAAACTAATAAATGTTTAAAGATAGCAAATTGCCATCCCACTGAAAAACAGTCCGTAGAGATTTAAAGGCGTCGTTGTAGTTCAGTCCAACGTTTCATTTGGATTCATTTCTCCAACAGTCAACTATTTTCATAAAGAATATATATATTTTTCAAAGTCAACTTTATTGTCAATCTTACTCAGTTTGTGTTTATAGACAGAGAGATCAAAAAGACTTTTAAATCAAATAAAATTATACAATTTACAGATATGTATACAAATATATATCCTATATAATGATGGTGGACACTTCACCTCCAGCAGGGCAGATGGCTGCACAAGTCCATCGGGGGATGCTCCCAAAACACCGACTCACTCACAAAGAGACCAGACTCGAACACTGTCTCCTGATAGGCCTGCACAAAAGCCTTCAGCCTCGTTTACAACCCCCCCAGTTGACAGCCATGACTCTGTCCAAGTTGTACCCCCCGAGCACCCTCTTCATGAGGGACACGCATGGAGTGGATGAAAGTCCCGACCGCAGCACAGCACCAAACTTGCTGGCTGTCAACCTGCCCCGCCTGTGTACTTTGTCCGCTGTCCTCCGGTGGCTGTCTGGATGGCAGCTTGCTGGTCTCTGCTCAGTCGCTTTGAGGCAAGAATCGCCTCAAGCCCCCGACCCCCAGCATACACAGAGACCACGAAGTTCTAAAGGAGAACACTAGTTACTGAAACAAAACACGTTAGTGTACCTTGTTAGCTAATGTTAGCTAGCTGACATTAACGTTACACACTGCACTCATATTACTCACCGAAACCATGTAAAGCCGGTCCCGCTGCTCTTACAGAACCGACTAACTCCCCTTTCGTGTATGTACAGCTCTCAACGTGTCCAGACTTGTAGTGATGTTCACCTCGTTTTCTACTTTTATACTCATTCTGAAACAATGAGGTGACATTTGCTAACGTGACGGCCGTCTTTGTGATGGTGACGCGTATTGTGCGAGACGAGAGACCTGTAGTTCACTGAGCGGTTTCACACAAAAAAATGTGTAACTTCACAGTTTTACGACACATTTTTATTATTTTGACTTGCAAAATATTCTTTTAAATTGACAAACATCATATGTGTCATTCGTGGCACAATTCAAACGGGATCAAAAGATAACCTTTCTCTCTCCATTGACTTCAATGTATAATTGTACGCTTCCGGGGTCCCATGGAGGCTCCCGGAAAGGGAGGGACTTCGCCTCTCTATCGGAAGACATGGGCCTACAGGGATGTCTTCAGAATATAAATATTAATAGAAAAATGATTGCGCTCTGCCTGCTTATGTTCGCTCGCTGTTTAACTTTGCACCTCCATAAAAATGGCGCATTTTCGCGGGTGACTCGTGACGTCACTGTGTGTGAAAGAATTGAGGGCACGAGATAAGTTTGTGCAGAGCCATTTAATAGAAGAGTTACGACACCGGAAGTCCAAAAAACGGTTATCGTCACGTGGTTCATGTAGACGAGGGATCGTTCCCCGGAAGTTCATGGCGGGCAATGTGAATGCATTGATAACAGGAGATAGAACTACGATTTTTGGTAATTATTAGTGAATAAAGGTTTTGATTTGCAATATTTATACAAAAAAAAATGTATTTACATCAATATGTTTTAAAAAATAAAATAAAATTTGCTAATATTGAGTGATAATATTAAGATTAGTGTGAACAACTAGTTTACATGTTAGGCTAACAGTGCCTTGGTTAAAGAGCCTGTTGTTGTTTATTTATAGCTTTGAATTCTTTAAAAGCAATATTATCTTCTTAAACTTGTATGGTAGTGAGGAGCATCACTTTCTAATGTTTATTGATACATTTAGAGGGAGGGGATCTAAAGTAATGCTTTAAAATTCAGATTGGATTCATTTCTACCATTTTCTTAAATTCATGGTAGTTTCAGTAATCCCCATGGTAACTGAGGACACAAGTTATCTAAATGACTAATGTCATCTTTATGGCTTTCAGAAAGGACAGGAGACCGACAGGTGACTATCAAAGGACTAGCAGCAGCAGCAGCAGCAGCATGATGATGATGATGATGATGATGATGATGATGATGATGATGATGATGATGATGATGATGATGATGATGATGGATGATGATGATGATGATGATGTATGATGATGATGATGATGATGATGATGATGATGATGATGATGATGATGATGATGATGATGATGTTAAATGTGTTGTTTTAGGAACATCCATTGCAAATACATATCATGCAGTTTGTCGGTGCCTTTTCCTCCGTGTTGTCCTGGTTTGCTGTGCTGCCTCCTAGTCACCACCATGGTTTGCTGTGCTGCCTGGGGATGCTCAAATCGCTCAGAGAAAGGAGTACGAATGTACGGCTTCCCCACTGACACAGAGCGGAGGAAGCAGGAGCAATTTCACGACCAACAGCAACAAAATATGTGATTTATATACAAACACTGCATTTGCAGTTTTTCACAAAACGAAAACCACACCATTGGGAAAGCTTAATGTTTTGTTTAATACAAAAAAACAGGGAAAGGCTTGAAAAACACTGAGAGTTGAGACTCAGGGTGCACGGGTGAGGGTCTCAGTGCAGGTATTCAGGCTCCATTGAATCCCCCTCTGGTTCTTGTGCTGAAAGAGGGAGTAACAGACAGGAGAAAGGGTTATACACACCTATATAGCACACATATTGCCTTGGGGAGATAAGGTGTTCCCAACTGAAGTTATGGAACTTTATTATTTGTGAGTTTAACAAAGTATGACAAATGGCATCAGTAACAGATGTGATATGAATTTCTATAAAGTTGTCTCACATTCTTGGTCATATTTTATATACAGTATGGAATGAGTAAAACATGTCCAGTAAGTATAAAGTGTTTCCTAATACTGTGTATTCAACCACTATGGAATATGTATGTGGGCAGACAACACAGAGTTGTTCTGTGTGTGAAGTAACCTCAAGTCACTCCGCAGGCACATTTTGATGCAGACCAGTTTGTCAAGACAAAAAAGGGCAAGACAAGGCTGAGAGCAGAGGCTATACCCACCATCTTCCTGCATCGCCCTGTGGTCAAAAAGAGAAGGGTCCCTGCACCACGATTCACCCCGGTACCTGTGTCTACAAAGCCCATAGCTCATGATCACAGCGATAGTGTGAAAGGTGACACAGGTATAATAAGTATGAACTCTCAAGTTCTGAGTTCTCACGTTTTTTTTTAAAATATGAAATAAAAATTGAAGTGAAATCAACCTCTTCTCTGGGGAACAAACTTTGATTTCTCTGTCTTGTGAGTTTGCAGTCTTGCAGTGTTGCTCCTCCACCTGTAACATCACTGCCCCTCCACCTGCCATACAGTAAGTTACGAACAAGATTACTTATATAATACAGTGATAAAATACATGTTTAGTATGCTTACTTATATAAAACAATAGTATTAAACGTACCTTGTGTTTTCACTCTCACTTAAGTCCCTCTCCCTTTGCCATAAATCCAGAATCAGCTGAGCTGCAACATTATACAGACAGGTAATAATCAACAGAATCACAAGGACACAATATGGCTCTGCTAAAAACACTCACTCTTACACGCACCAAAGTTATATTTATCTAATATTTAACTCCCTCCACCCCCGCATACAATCCCGTTTAGAAGCCCCTCTTCTCTAATTCAACATGTTGGACGAAATGACATTAAGAGAACGGAGTTTACAATTAAAAGGCTGTTCAATGTGTGTTGCTAACTTGCTTCGGTATGCTAGTTTAATCTGTTATCTGTAAACGTTCCCTAAATCTACTAATTTAGGGATAACCCACTGACATCCTTTAATACACATGTTCATTTGAATCAGATCTACTGATAATATCCGCAATATAAATCTTTAAACTTCTTCTTACCTTTAAAAGTCCGTCACGAACGGTGTATTATGCTGCAACTCCACAGCTCTGCCAGCCTTGGCGCTAACTTCCGGGGAACGATTGAGAGGCTCCACGATCCGCCATTGCTGTAAAAAAGTGGTCCATTGGAGTGAACAGAGATGTCGTAACTCTTTTATTATATGGCTCTGCGACAGACGAATAGAGAGCCGCAGTGACGCGTCCTAAACCGCGGATGTAAACTTCTTCCGGTTCCTTCGTCAAAAACGCAATGCAATTTCTCTATAGGATTTTGGAAAATAGCTCGAAATAAGGTCTGTGGTTGACACACATTTAAGAGAAGGATCACATTTTGTTCAGCCGGATAATCTCCACATGTCTCTCCTACTTTTATAATTTTTGAATCATAAATCTAGTCGCCAAAAGCTAAATGCTAACGTTATGCTATAAACGAACTACAAGCCAGTACAGCAGCAGGGTCGCACGACTTCAACGTCACGCCAACTTAAGATCGTTTCAACTGACTTGCACTGAAACTGCACTTTGAACACTTTAAATATATTAACATTTTAAACTGTATACCCGTTTATCTAGCCCCTTTTTGTTTTATGTATAGGCTACATGTCACACTGTGGGAAACGATATTTCTGGATGTATAACACATGTAGAATTTGTTTACAATAAAGCTGACTTTGACTTCCGCGTGCTTGCATATTTTAACAAAGCTTTTCATTTTAGCCACACTGAATTTAACTAGAAGTCATGGCTGCGTCAATTACCAGTCTGATATCGTTTTACAAAGATGACAAGAAGAGTGTAGATAGAGGAGAGAACCACTACAAGTCAGCACACGTAAAACAGTGCAGACTAGATGAAGGTGTGCTTACCGGTGTTGTCAGGACTAGCATGAGGGACAAGGTTTATAGAGTGTCGGTGAGTAGTGATAGCAAGAGTACCGTTAACCTAGAGTTCATTTATTCACATTAATTCCCATCAACAAATCCATTTGATGTGTCACATGAAATCTTTATTAGGCAAGGCAAGTTTATTGATATAGCACTTTTCAACACATGGCAATTCAAAGTGCTTTACAAAAAATGAAAGACATTAAGAAAATGGCATTTAAAATCAGTCATTAAAAAGAAAAGCTAATAAAATAAACATGAAAAGAAAAAATACATGGATAAAAGTTACAGTGCAGTCTAAGATATGAATAGTTCAATTAAAAGTAGCGACACAAAGAAAAGTCTTCTTGCTGGATTTGAAAGTAGTCAGAGTTGCAGCGGACCTGCAGGTTTCTGGGAGTTTGTTCCAGATGTTTGGAGCATAATAACTGAACGCTGCTTCTCCATGTTTAGTTCTGACTCTGGGGACAGAAAGCTGACCAGTCTCTGAAGACCTGAGAGATCTGGATGGTTCATAATTTAGCAGGAGGTCAGAAATGTATTTTGGGCCTAAACCATTCAGTGCTTTATAAACCAGCAGCAGTATTTTGAAATATATTCTTTGACACACAGGAAGCCAGTGTAAAGACTTCAGAGCAGGAGTGATGTGATCCACTTTCTTAGTGTTAGTGAGGACTCGAGCAGCAGCGTTCTGAATCAGCTGCAGCTTTCTAATAGATGTTTTAGTGAGACCTGTGAAGACACCATCGCAGTAGTCGAGTCTACTGAAGATAAAAGCATGGACAAGTTTTTCCAAATCCTGCTGTGACATTAGTCTTTTAATCCTAGATATATTCTTTAGGTGATAGTAGGCTGATTTAGTAACTGTTTTAATGTGACTGTTGAAACTCAGGTCAGAGTCCATGACTACACCTAGATTTCTGGCTGTATCTGTTGTTTTGAACATTGCAGACTGAAGCTCAGCGCTCACTTTTATACGTTCTGCCTTGGCTCCAAAAACCATTACCTCAGTTTTATCTTTGTTTAATTGGAGAAAGTTCTAACACATCCAGTCATTGATTTGTTCAATGCACTTACTCACTGTTTGAATTGGAGCATAGTCTCCTGGTGAAATGGTTACGTAAATGTGTGTGTCATCTGCATAGCTATGGTAACTTATTTTGTTGTTCTTCATTATCTGAGCCAGTGGTAGCATGTAGACGTTAAAGAGAAGAGGCCCCAAGATTACAAATTTTACACACCAGAAAACACAGAAATATCCATGAAATAAACATACAGTAGGCTATAAACAATTAAAGGGATAATTGGGAAGGCATTACAAATGTAAATATATTTTAAATAATAAAACAATCCCACCACCACAGGTATCTACAGGAGAAGAGGGAATTCTCTCCACAGAATGTGAATGCCCATGTGGAGAATGGAAATGCAGTCATGCGGCTGCATTAGCCATCTTTGCCATCCACAGTTTCCGCTGCACTAACACCCCCTGTCAGTGAGAAGCCAAAGGCAGCTACACGTACGCATTCAGTGGAGGAGCTGTTTCCTCCAACCAATAAGTCATTCAACCCGCTGACAAGAGAGCCCACCTCCGAAGATCGTGACTGGCTGAGGGACAGACTCGGGGCAGGTTCTCAGGAATGTCTTGGCTTCTCTCCCCCGAGCCAGAAGAGGAACACTACAGCTTGGAAACACTTACTGTTCCTGAAATTCTCAAATCAGTTGGGAATCAGGGACCTGAGGCAATTGTGGCAAGCATGGCATTGTCTGAGGAGCAACAGAGGGCAATTCAGGTGGACTACAAAAAGAAAAACGAGTTGACATGGGCATGTCTGTTCAAAACATTGCGAGCTCCAATAAATCATTTAAACCAGCTATTGTTGGCAGACTTATTACTGAATATCATTCTTAATGTGATACCAAGTCCATCTGAGACCTGTGTACACCTTCAGACAGCCTCCCAGTGAAGCACACGTTGTTTACTCACAGTTTGAAAGCAGCGTGGAGAAGTCTTCAGCTGTGTTAAGCTGTGATCCTCTCAGGTCAACTGTGATTCGCCCAGGGACAATGGGATCCGCCCAGATTAAACTGTGTTACATCTTCTGTGGCTATCTACCAGCGATCATGTTTAATATGAAAGACACACACATACATCCCTTATAAAAACGGCATTCTGCAGCACTCATCCAGATCAAATGTGAAAGATAGCAGCAGAAATGTCATTGCTGCATGTGCAGGGATATTTAGACTTTAAAATGCTGATGGGTCATTAATCTTGGTCTCGGCAAACAATATTTGGAATCCTCTATTCAAACTACATAATATTCAGCTTACTTCCGGGTTTTAGGACGCGTCACTGCGGTTCTCTATAGCAGCAACTTTCCCTCTGCTTCATTCATTTCTCCTGTTCAACAGGTTAGTAGTGTGGACACAGATTATGTCATATTTCGATCTAAGAAGTGTCTTTGAAACTGTTTTATGTGTAGTTTAATGTCATTCTGTGAACTACGCTACTAGTGCAGGGGCGGCGCCAAGGGGTATCTAGGAGTTGCTATAGCAACTCCAAAAATTGGCCCAGCAACGGCTTAGCAACCCCATTGTTTTGATATGAAAATGTATCATATTTATACACATTCTCGCAGCCCGCAAGAATGTGTATAAATATGATACATTTTCGCGGGATCTATCGGGGGCGGGTCGTTGTAATTTACTGCGTGAACTGTTACTTGGCTAATTCTCAGTAGATCGAAAATGGAAACATTTCTCACAGTCACAAGTCAGCGTAAACGACCGCGTTCTCCAACGGAGCCGGTCCAGCCGGACAACCCTGCTATCCACAAGGATCCCGATGTGCACTATGAAAACCGGGAGGATTGGGACCACGAAGAACAGGTGCCCCCGCCAACTGACTCGCTGCACCCGCAGCCGCAGGACCAGCTAGCTGCTACCACGAGCTGCAGTGGAACTAGCGCTGCTCCTCCCCGCACCGTGATGATCCACTGCCCTCATTTCCTCCACCCTGCTCTCTGCAGAGCTCCACTCCAGAATCTACAAATTCTGCTAGTCAGTGATTCTCAGACACAGCGTCTCACCCTTTGAGCATCTCGGCAGAAATGAGCAGTCACTCCTCTCAGTTACAAATGGTCATTTTAAATGAATCAAGAATGTTTTGTATTTTCCGACATGGCGCATTGTTCGAGGCATGCTGACAGTGAGATCTAACACGGGGAATTGTGAATGAGGAGAAGAGAACTGAGAATGAGGAGGAGGAGGAGGAGGAGGAGGAGGAGGAGGAGGAGGAGGAGGAGGAGAGTCACAGAATGAGGCCAGAGAGGAGGAAAAGTGCGTTATTTAGGCAATGTTGTTGGTGGGAGTTAGGGAGAGACCGCCCCTTCCAGGTGTGTATGTGTGTGCGTTTTCCGGTGTGTGTTACGTGAAAGTCATGAGTGTTACACTATTGATTGGTTCTGTAAATAAAGAGAACGTTTTCGACATTGAAGGCTTGAGTGATCTTGAATAGCGGTGAACGCTACAATATGAACAGGCTCGTGCTTGGCCCACTGGTATTGTTTGTTTATTTGGCTGTCGTATAGCAACTGCTAAGCTACTGCAGCAAAAAAATCCTGGCGCCGCCCATGTACTAGCGTGTGGCTAATGGCGTCCGCTAGCTTCTTTAACCCAGGCTGTTGCTCCCTGGATAATGTGTATGAGTCCTGTGCACTAGTCTGGCTTACATTTCAAGTTTATTCTGTTTGTATAAAAATGTGAAATGCTGGTCTGAGCTCATAATTGTTCATATTATTTAAAGCACTAATGCTGTGCTAATATTGTGCCTGTACAACAGCCATGTTAAAGTGAGTACAGTCGGGTTGTGTGTGTTATCTGTTATCACTGTATACTGTAAATGAAAAAGGCTTTAATCCTTAATGAAAGTCATAATATGGCATGTAGATTTATGTCCATTTTTGATTAGAAAACGAAATATTTCAGACAAAGCGGCGTAGCTGTGGGTGGGCCCGGGTGGGCCTGGGCCCACCCACATGCACGTCTGCCCCACCCACAGCCAATCAGCGCTTCATAGCGCAGAGCCGGGAAGCCCAGAAGGAAGTGCCACAAACTGCAGTTCATCTAGTGGCCGACAGAGGATGGATGCAAAAAGGAGCAATTCCCATAGACCCCCATGTTAAAATGCCCAACTTTACAGCAGAAATAAACATGTTTCTAGCCTGGATCCAATAAAACGTATTCTGGATATAGTTAGATTCCACCTTCATGACAATGGAATAGGGAGTGCATTTTTTTACCGTGAGTTTTTATAGTAAGTAAAGTAACTTTTGACGTGAATGAATGAAAGTATTATTTCTTCTTGAGGTCTGCAGTTTAGCGTGTACACATTTGCTGAATATGAAAACACTCAGTGTGTGCCCACTGTGCGACTGTCAAAGATAAACAACCTGTTTCCCTCTGCTTCATTCTTTTCTCCTGTTCAACAGGCTTATTATCTGATAACATTCCACTTGAATTTTATATTTTAATGAACTTAGTAGTAAATATTGTCCTATATATCTTTCCGATTTCACAGCTGCCTGGGCCTAGCAGCAAGAACCTCCATCTGTGCCTGCACCCAGGTCAAGATCTACCGTGGCTCAAGGGCCTTCACCAGAGCCATCACCACCAAGGACCAGGGGACCAGCATCACTACAGCAGCCTCCACCTCCATCTGTGCCTGCCACAAGATTAAGATACACCTCGGTACAAAGGCCTCCACTACAGCCATCACGATCAACCCAGCCAGCAAAGAAGTCTCGCCTAGCACACCTCCCTCCTGCCGACACAGCCACCAGCAGCCACCAGCAGCCACCAGCAGCCACAGCAGCCACCAGCAGCCACCAGCAGCCACCAGCAGCCACCAGCAGCCACCAGCAGCCACCAGCAGCCCATGCACCATCACCTACACAGCAGCCAGACCCACTGTCTTGGAAGACAGACAAAGACCATGGCACTGCTCCCCCTGTCTTTACATTTATAATGAATAGTTGGTTGAGAAAGTTCTGATATTGTCAGGGTCCGTACGGTCATTAAAAACCTGGAAAAGTCATGGAATGCAATATTTTTCCCAAAGTTTTGGAAAAGTCATGGAAATATAACTAAAGTTGCATCAAATATAATTTATGTTATCTCATCGCCGAAATAGAAATACTATATTTTGAAAGTAGAGTGATCTATTTTACTCCAAATTCTAATTCACACATTTTCATTTTAAACATGAACAACACATTTATATAGGTCTACAGTGTAATTCATATATTTCACTACTTTTGTGAACCAAAAATGTTGGTAAACCAAATCTAAAACACCAAAAAAAATGGATGACATGAGTATATCTGTGTTTTCACAAGAGTTTTTAAGTTTTCCAAAAATCTGATTTCTAAGCTAATTATCTCATAACACAGTGCTCTAAGGTGAGTGACATTGCATTTCTAGCAAGACCAGAGACTGAACATTTTGATATGTTACACCCGGTTACACCATGCCATGTTACAAGAAGTACATTTAAAAGGTGATTTAAGGAGACAAATACCCTTCACTTCAGTAAAATAAGGTAAGGCGATTTTATTTTAAAAGACAATGAAGGCAGGTTATATTGATTGATATATTTATTGTATTGAAAGCCAAATTAATACATGGTCCCCTGAAGCTGGAATAACGTACAATTTCCAGCCTCACAATGTCAGGAACTTTTCATCTACAGATTGCTTTGGTCTGGTTTTGCTCTTCACTGATTGGTTACTGCGAATTTGAACTTAAACAGACCTCCCCGTTTATAAAACGGACCTCCCCGTTTATTCGCGCGTAGTTTCGCGCGAATAAACGGACCTCCCCGTTAATCCGCGCGAAACTACGCACGAATAAACGCGCGAATTGTGGCGCAAAGGGCGTTCCATACGGTCGTGACGCGGCGCAGCGGGGCGCAGACGGACCCAGTGGAAACTGGGGGTGACCCAAGCCTCGTTGTTCTGATAGCTCCGCCCCTTCGCTCCAACCCGCCTCCCTCCCCTACATCTACAGGTGAAAATTACTTTTGTACTTTTATTGCAAGAAGTGTAGCAAAAGTCAAGACCGCAGATTCGTCAAGTTGTAATGACTGATTTGAGAGGTTGTAATAACCAAGTTGCAGTTGTAATGGAAAATATATTTTAAAAATATGTATTTTTCTGCAAGTGAACATTTCATCACACATTGTTTTGGTGTTTACATTTGGTTCACAGTTACGTGGATATGTACAAGTGTAAATTTATGCACACAAACTCAGATGTCTGTGCTCACATCAGGTTTTACACGCTCTTGCATTTTGCACCATATCTACCTTCATAGAAACACAGACTCCTCCAGGATCCAGGATGCAGCTCCAGGACTCTGCTGTGGACACACCCTGCTGTGGGAGGAGGATGGTGGAACAGGAGGGGTTCAAGTTCAATTAGGACAGCCTCCAAAATATGTTCCCCCAGCCGTCACACGGAGAGGAAGAGAGCAGTTACAGAGAGGGAGTCCTGAGAGCAGATGTGATCCCGGAGTCCGCAGACATGCATTTTGTGGGAAGGTCGTGGCTGCTCTTGACAGGCTTCATCCTCTTCTATGTCATCTACCTGCTGTTCGGAGCCCTGGTGTTCTCCAGTATCGAGCGGCCGATGGAGGACCGGATGCGCACCGAGCTGAAAGCCCTGAAGCAGGAGTTCCTGAACCTGAGCTGCGTTAGCGACGCGTCGCTGGAACGCTTTCTGCTCAAAGTGCTGGCGGCCAACAAGTACGGCGTCTCCGTGCTCAGAAACGCCTCCACCACCTCCAACTGGGACTTGGCTTCCTCCATGTTCTTCGCCAACACTCTGGTCACCACTGTCGGTGAGTGCAGCCCTGACTAGAGACACACGGGAAAAGTTTTCTGAAAGTCACTTGTGGTGTTTTTGCGCAGGACGCCGCCTCAGAACAAAGACCGTACTGTCATATTCCTCCATGAACAAAACAACAATTAGCAGTCCGATAAAGGGGGTCAAATGTTTGGAGATGAGACGGCACAAAAGTCAAATTCTGTTCACCCATTTATGGCGTTATTTTTGCCACGTGTCGTGGATGTGACAGACAGGGGGAGGCCGGGTTGTTTGTGACACTTTTGAGCGAACTAGCTATTCATTATTTAAGTTTGAGGTCTCACATTTTCAAATGGAGAGTGGGGTAAATTGAGCCATTTTTTTGTTATGCTGTCCTCTAAGCAAGGCGAAATGACACATAGTAAAAATGAAAACACACACCTATAATTCAGGATGTCTCCTATCAATGGCAATGATACTAATCAATATTTGATCAAGGGCAGTGAAAATATTACTTCTTAAAAAAGGTCTTGTGGCTCAACTTGCCCCAGTGTTGGGGTAAGTTGATCCAGGTCAGGGGCTAAATTGAACCACTGTTCTAACCTGGGCATACCTAAAACACATCTTAAAGGTAACTATAAACAATAAATAACAAACCAAATACAGGCTTAGTTTTTCAAATATTTTTAATATACATTTCGATTGAATAGATTTTTTTTTAACATGTTAAAAGGTAAAGTAATCATAGATAGGCCTACAATTGCATACATCTTACCAATCAAACACAGGGTAAATTCAACTTTAAATGTAGCCTACAATTACCTCTTATTATCAACTTGGCATACTTTCATTAATTTCTCCATTGGAAAAACCATTTTAGAAAAAATAGCCTTGCATTACAATTCAGAGTCATCTTTAGCTTAATGATTCACATGGTTTAATACGCTGCCAACACATCAACATATACGATATATGTGTTTAAACCTGGACACTTTTTTTTTACATGACAGCCAATATAGCTGACCTCTAGAAAATTTACTTTGACAAGCAAAAACGTTTTTTTGTAAAAAAATGTACTTATCAGGGGCCTCATTTATAAAGGGATATACGCTCAAAAGATGGCCTACGCCAGTTTCTACGCAATGTTTGCTATTTATAAAATACTAACTTGACGGGAAAATGTGCAGTCCTCCACGCAAACTCTAACGCACTAAGCACATCAACGGGGAGACGAGAAACTGCGACACCGTTGGCAGAAGGAAGAATGGAGAGAAATATGTGGAAATAATACCATAAATAAAATGTTACCACTCATTTATCATATAGGAAGAATTCATTTTCAAACATTGATTAAAGCCAATCTTAAAATGATTTAACAAACTGCTGTTTGCGACTCCTCAGCGCACACAAAACCATAACTTGGAGAAAGAAAGAAATACGGATATGTTATTGAAAACCACCTTGCATATGCTGTGTTAATGTTATGAAATGTTGAGATGCACAGGCTGCAGTGGAGACGCTGCGCACAGCTGATCGACAGCTGGAACACAAACCACCAAATACAAAAACTTAATTCAGATCCAGTCGTCATGACTCCACTCCGGAGGGATTCCCCGATCACTTCTTACAGTCTCTCATCAAGGGTCTCCTTCTGGTCATTTGATTACAACTTGGTTACAGGGGGTGGTTCAACTTACCCACTGGCTCAACTTACCCCCTTCTCCCCTACAAGGAGTTTCACTGTTGCATCCTGCCCCACAACAACACAATTGCAACAGTGAAAATTAAAAATGATAAATTGGATGAATCCACACTAGAACTATGGTCTCAAATAATCCACTTTTAGTAAAAGTCCTGATTTAAAATGTTACCTAAGTAAAAGTACAAAATAATTAGCATCATAATGTACTTAAAGTACAACAAGTACTCTGCACAATAGCCAATTTAGAATAATCTAAAGTACATGCATATCATCAGCTTAATGTACTTCAAGTAAAAGTACTGGTTATGCAGAATGGATCTTTTCACAGTGTTTTATTATTTTGGGTATTATAATATTCTGTTTTTCTACATGTGAGTAATAGCATTTTAGTTTGGTAGTTTTCTTGATGTGGAACCAATTTGAAGACTTAGTATTGCAATGATGAAATACTGTGTAGAATGTTAGAACAGTAGGCTACTGCATTGCACTTTATCAGTACAAATGTATGTTTATGTATATCTACAAAGTAACTGAGTGTTAAACTAAATATAGTGAAGTTAGAAGTACAATATTTGCCTCTGAAATGTAGTGGAGTGGTAGTATAAAGTAGCATTACATGGAAATACTAAAGAAGTGTACACGTGTGTATATCAAAAGAAGTATTCAAGTACTATACTTGAGTAATGTTACTTTGTAGTTACTTTTCATCACTGCAATATGCACGATATGTTTATCTCTACATGTACAGTACATCTAATTGCTAATGTATCGTTGTGGGTCATGTGTAACACTTTGTATCTGTGACCAGCAGCTCTGTAGGTCTCTTTGTCATGTGGCGAGTCTGGGGCTCACGTTATAGGAGGCTGAACTTTAGGGCGAATCGGAGGTCTCATCATGTGTTGGTGTGACCGGTCTTGTTACGTTCATGCTAATTGAAACCTATAGACGGGTTCACATGGCCAACCTAATGAACAAGTTGTAGTTGACTCTTGTGAAAGGCCTTATTGGTCTCAGCGGGGTGAGGGTGTCTCAATAGGGGATATCAATACCAGGGAAAGACCACATTCTAAACATTCTAATTCAATACAGTGGTAGAATACAAATGCAAAATAAATCCAATGGACTTGAACATATTCTCATTAATTTTAGTTTGCGTTCTGGTTCTTGTTCCAATGTCAAACTGGTCATAATTATCCCTCAAACATCTATTATTGCTAAAAATATCTCCTTCAAACGGCTGTCTTTATTCAGGTTTCTTGCCAAAATCTCAACATAACAAGACTACATTTAAACACAGCATGCATTTACATCTGACTAATAGTGTCTTACTGAATGAAGCTCTGAACCATCATCACATACCTTGAGATTCAACCAAGCCCACTTCCACATGACTACGCATCAACTTCAGAGCGTCACCCTTGGTGTTTTCATCCCACAAAATATGAATTTGACAGCTACTGTCGCTTCATAGTGTCTTTTTAGTAGATTGATGAAAATAGCGCTTTTTTTTTATGAAAGACAATCACAGTTATGCATAGCTGAGGTAATGTTAAATCTTTTAGTAACAATTCACCTTGGATTTAAATATAATAAACTAGCAAACAATGTGTAGCCAATAGCTTGTTTTTAGTACAGTATTTGAGTATATGTACTTTGTTACTTTCCAACACTGTCATGGATAAACAATATTCAGTTTGCCCATGACTGCTGTTGCGTTTTTCAGCATGGCTTCACTTGCACTGTCGCCTCAGCGGCCAGGAAGTTGTCTCTAATTGGCAGAAAGTGAGGGGGAGGGACCGTGGGTAGGGATGGTTGGCGAATTCTTTGTTGTCGGATAGACAGCCCACATCAGGTTTATTCTGAGATAGAGTTGACGTGATATAGTTCAGCGTTGTTAACATGGGGACTGCACGTTCTCTTTATACATCCATGACGCAGTTGCGCAGAACTACGCTAGTGCGAAAGTGGGGGTAGTTATATCTCAACTGAGTTGGAAAAATGATAGACGCCCCCGGGACGTCTTTAGTCTGATGTCCTGGCGTTACCTTAACAACATGATACTGGCAGTACTTTGAGAAAGTCCCTTTCGGCATCGATTTGGTACTCAAGTACTTTGTTGTGAAATCCCTACGGAGTTCCTGTTTCATTGGTTTGCGTTAGCCCTGCGCCCTAAAGTTAAGCCCCGCCCTCTTCCATAACTTATGAACTGTTTGGCATAGACTTATGTAGAAGGTGTCATTGAACTCAGCAGAGTCAGACAATGATAAGCTAGCTGTAGAACTGTAGGTGGTTTGAAATTAGCATTTATAAAATACCACACATTTTACCTAAGAAACTACTCTCTAATCTAATGCAAGTTACATCATTCTAATTTCAGC
This sequence comes from Champsocephalus esox, assembly GCA_036324585.1. Lineage (NCBI taxonomy): Eukaryota > Metazoa > Chordata > Actinopteri > Perciformes > Channichthyidae > Champsocephalus > Champsocephalus esox. Next base: position 41,978,368 of record CM070493.1, read on the forward strand.
ATAACGGGTTCAAAATATAGACTGTCGAAGAAATTACTTCAGGGAGCGGTCTGATGCCCCTCCTGTCACCCTATGTTGGTAAAGCCACGGTGTTAAAACCACCCCCGGTCTCCCCTCCGACAGTCTGATTCCGTTATGTATTTTGAGTCACAGTGGTCTGAACCCTGTATGTTGAGGCCTGACCTGATTATACAGGAAGTGACGAGTGCAGCTGTGTGAGAGCAGGTTGTTATACATCAGAGGTTTTTATGGTAGCATCCAGTTCCTCCGCAGCAGTAACGTCGTGGTGTCCCTGAACTACTCGCACATCTGCACAGCCACATATTCCACACCATCATCACATAATCAGTGATCGGTGTGTTTGTTGACCTTTAGGACAGAGAGTAAATGCTCCCCAAGATCACTTCAAAGTATCATCTGTTTCAACTTTTTATGTTTATGTTCTTCAAGAATAGTTAATTGTCAGTACAGTTGAAGTCCGTCTGTGCAGAATGCTGTGAAGGATCAAACATGGGAGTTTTACTGATCCTTCTCCCATTCTTTGTTGATTTTCACATATAGATATATTTTGCTAAGAATTTTGAAGGAGAATTGCCTTAATCCCCTCCAGAGGCGTGAAAGGTGGCCTTACTAACCCAGCATTTTGCAGGAAATGATTACCATAAAAAAAAAGTATGTGTGTCATCATTAAGCATGTAAACTTGAAGGACTTGAACGAGTGCCTCTTTTGAAACGAAATGTTGCTCATGAAGCCCAGATTATTAATCAAGAGGAGGAATACTACCCAGTCTGTAAAACATTTGTAAAATGTCTGAGAAAATGACCCTCATACCCAGAGACTTCACATTGATGAGAAATTGCTTTATGGAGTGGAGATGGCAAGATGTGGGTGGAATAAAATACGACGTCAAGTTGCCCCATGGAAATTGTTGGATTCAGTGTTCCTCACAAAAGTGAAATGTTAAAACACTGGAGATCACTGGCATGTTGTGTTAATTCCCTTGGCTACATTAGTACAATCATTAAGATCTAACCCACCATGGGGTCGGTTACCATTCTCATCAGATGTTATGGAGAGGTTTATATAGCCAAGCCTTGCACTTTTGATAACACTGCTCTGAGATAACCTCTGTCTGAAGTCTCTACTTGAGTCCTGAGGGTCAGCGGCATGGTCATAAGATCAAGAACTTTCTCTCATGCAAAATAACCGTACGTTTATTTTTCAAATATTGTCTTTACCTAATTTGCAACTGACTATTTTATATTAATTTGTGTGAGGTGTCCAGTGCAACAACGGCAGCGTGGCCACAGAGCCGTTCAGTGTTACTAATTCAGATTATCATGGCAGAATGTACTCTAATTTACCAAATATAAAGGCGTAGCCTGTATCTATCTATGGCTTTGTTTGTCATCCTAAAGGTCACAAGAAGCCGCTACCTTACCTTGATTTGAAGCGTTTCCTGTTGAAACAGGATGTTGTGTGAAGCAGAGTGATGCACAGGGCCTACTTGCAAATGTGCGTAGTTTACTGCTTGCGAGAAAGAAAGATAGTATTTTTATATTTATCTTTTCATTACAGAACATTGATTTTAAGTTTTGATTTGAGCCGCATAACGGCTTTGTACATATAAATGCATACAACTACTAAATTCTGTGTATGGATCAATATACATGTTAAAACAAAAGTGCACCACTCGGAATCAACAGATGATTAGATTTATACAATTAAAGATGGAACTAGTTTATATCGGATCTTGTATTTGGCCAAATGCTGAGTCATTTAGAACCTGGTAAGACATGAACTTTGTGGCTTGACAAAAGTTTGGGACCGGCACTGCCAGAGTCCAATTACCAAAATACTGCTGTGTTATGATGACATCACACAGAGGAGCTTCTGTGCTATTAAAGCAAACCACTATGAAAAACACACAGCCACATTCACAGAGGTGCTGACTCTCTCATGGGACATGCATGAAAAGAACAGAAGGGACCTTTGTGACCAGGTGCCTCATTTATAAAGCCTTGCGTAGGATTGGCGTGGGAAGGTTGCTTACGTAGGACAAAGCAAATAAATACGCACCGACACTTTTCGATTCATAAAAGACTGCGTACCGGCGAGGAAAGTGCGTACGGTACATCCTACGCCGGTTTATAAATCACGATCAACTCGAAATGCGGTGCAGCTTTTGCGGGCTTCACGTAACGCCCATATTTCCCTATAAATAGTCAAAGAAACGCCCATTCATTCATTCTGACTGCATGAAGGAGAGCAGGAAATGACGACAGAACAGCTAAAAAAGACATCTCACATCGTGTCAGATTTTGGTTATTTTTTAAATCCTATTGTTTGGTGGATGCAGTTTGAACCAGAGTAGCAGCATGGTCGGATCGTCACCAAAATAAATAAGTGGTCCGAAAAAGGTTAATGACAAAATACACATCCTTCCTCAGGCAGTGTGTTTGTACCGGGGACAGGAGACCCCCCTTGATGAGAAACTGTAAGAAGTGATCGGGGAATCCCTCCGGAGTGGAGTCATGACGACTGGATCTGAATGATTTGTTTGTATTTGGTGTCCCAGCTGTCGATCAGCAACTATATATCCATAATCCACCAGTTAAAGGAAATACAACTAATGTGTTGTGTTATGTGGTCAATTGAACAGCTGATATATGTGTTCTTAGTTTCCATACCTCCTGTGTTTTACGAGCGACTTATCAAGTAGGCTATTGGCGAACGGCATAAAACAAGATTAAACGTGATGGTATATAAAACCATGCTCGTGTCTATACAACCTATAGAAATGCAAAACGGCGTCAGTTTAAAGTGGACCTATCATGCTATATTTGAATAATATATTGTAGGGCCATACCTATATAAAACATGTCTGTGAAGTTCTTTTTTCAAAATACCAAACAGATCATGCATTTTAGCCATGCCTCATTTCGCTCTATTTGCTGTATTCCAGCCCTGTCTTCACAAGGGCTGATTCTGTGGCAAATGAGCTGCAGCTGACCACGCCCCCCTGCAAAGGAGGGGGGCGAGGCACGATCGTCATGTTACCATGCTGTTACCATGCCATGGCAACCCCCATTCCCCTGATAGGTGGAGAGTTGCCCATATAGGCGGAGCTCCTCGTTTCTGACGTCGGAGATATTTCAAATCTGTGTCAGATCCGTTAAAGCCCCGTTTTTAGAGATTTGGGTATGGAGGAAAAGAGAGAGGGTTGTGTTTTCTGACACTTGGTGAGTTCCCTGGAACACCGGGGACACATATTCATGTATAAAAGACGTACAAAAGTGCATTTTGCATGATAGGTCCCCTTTTAAAGTAATTCTGTCCTTCTGCATACCGCATCATTTATGAGAATACATTTCTTATCAAGAGAACAGAATCGAGGGGTGATCAATAACATTTCCGTATTTATTTCTCCAAGTTATGTTTTTGTGTGCAACAGGCGTTTGTTAAATCATTTTAAGATTGGCTTTAATCAATTTGTGCAAATTAATTCTTCATATATGAGAGGTAACATTTTATTTATGGTATTATTTCCACATATTTCTCTCCACTCTTCCTTCTGCCAACGGTGTCGCAGTTTCTCGTCTCTCCCGTTCTTGTGCTTAGTGCGTACGCATGGGTCAGAGTTTGCGTGGAGGACCACACATTTTCCCGTCAAGTTTGTTTTTATAAATCGCAAACTTTGCGTGGAAACTGGCGTACGCCATCTTTTGAGCGTACGCACCGTTTATAAATGAGGCCCCAGGAGATACAAAGCATATACAAACCTGCACAATACTGCATATACTTGTGACACTTCCTTCAAAAGTCATTTATATGGCACATTACCAGGGGTGCACATAACTTTTTTTTTGCCCTGGTTCTCAAAGGAGCACCTGGAGATGTTGCTTGGTGCTCATCCTTAAAATTAAATAAACCGTAACTTTTGAGGGGTCTTGACTTTATTTGCCAGACACACGGTACTGAACACACATGCAGAGGTGAACACTGAACACACATGCAGAGGTGAACACTGAACACACATGCAGAGGTGAACACTGAACACACATGCAGAGGTGAACACTGAACACACATGCAGAGGTGAACACTGAACACACATGCAGAGGTGAACACTGAACACACATGCAGAGGTGAACACTGAACACACATGCAGAGGTGAACACTGAACACACATGCAGAGGTGAACACTGAACACACATGCAGAGGTGAACACTGAACACACACGCAGAGGTGAACACAAGACAACATTAGCACGACCAGTAACAAGCTGTCATCACTCCCCTCCTCTCTGTTCTCCTCTCTGTCTTCCTCTCTGTCAGACATGGTAGCTGATGATGTAGGCCTACTTCTTTCTCTCTGGTTGAGTCTGTGATTGGCTGCTTGCATCCACAAGTCAACAGCTGGGTTTGGGTCGAAAGTCTCTGTCATCTTAGACAAGTGGATGTAATCAAATAAGTATGTGAACATAACCAATAACCTACCATAGCCAATAACAAATTAATGTAACTTATTTTAGTTGTTCAAATATCTTATTTTACCTTAACATTTATATCTCCAGTTTTAAAGGATATTTTTGGTTACTGTCCTATAGTATACATTGGAATGATTTCAAACCTGTTTATCCCAATAATTATAAAGGAGTGCCTTGGAAATATGTGTTTACATAAATTGTGATCAAACTGTTTGAACTTAGACTAACGTGAACTATCTAACCACTCAGAGTCCTTTACCTCACTGAGCTGTAGTTATCAGCCTCAGTCTGACTGGAGAGGACTCTCCTCCACATTATTGTAGAAACATCTTCTTCTTACATCCGTTAGAGCAGCTAGCACCAGATGCTAATAACAGCGCCGGTACCGGGCAGTGCGCCCTTCTCTCTCCCTCGCTCACTCACACTTTGGCTGTGAGCTGCGGGCGCCTGATAAGCCAACATCCTCCATTTTCATCACTTACAGCGCCCATCGTACAGGGCGAATTAAACGTGTAACCGGGATGAAAAGGGTGTTACATTTACTTAATTATGAATATTGTTACATCAAGGCCGAACATTAGGATGAGCACCAACGGTCAAAAATGTTTTTTTTCCCTCCCAGAACTGTCAGCGCAGCGCCTCCCCAGATCTGGCGCCCTAGGCGAACATCTATAACGCCAGTGCTACAGGCCGGCCCTGAGTTCATATGCAACTGGCAAATATCTTTTTCTCTCTCTCCTCTCTTTTCTCTTCTCCCTTCTCTCTCTTCTCTCTCTCAATGTTGGTACGCAAATGCACCTTTTTTCAAATGACCCGGTGCTCTTTTTTTGGCGGAGGTGCGCATGCCCACCTGCGCACCAGTTATGTGCAGCCCTGCACATTATCATACAATACAATAACTGCGTCTGTGAAACTACAAAAGGTATGTTATGCTAAAGTGGAACCATACGTTCCTGCTAAATCAGATTGTTAAAGTTGACTTAAGACAGACAAGGTAGTCATTTTAATGTCAGCCTGTTTAACTGTCTGGTAAAACTGTGAGTTTGTAATTGTCTGATTCTCAGGGGTAGAACATTACATGAGACGCACAACCCAAGTCTCCAAACAAATTACGTTCCCACAGAACTAAACTGCATTCTCAATTACGTTTAGCAAGAAACATATTTTCTCCCACGTTACGTTAGTTATGAACGTATCTTAAATACGTTTATTTTCTACATATCTTCTAGAAACATATTTTCTTCCACGTTACGTTTCTTATGAACGTATCTTAAATACGTTTATTTTCTACATATCTTTGCCATATATTGTCTTGCTTATAATAATGATAATAGTCATTTATAAATATCATATTGGAGCACACATTTGAAATCAGTAGGCGAGGCTGTAATTTCTCCAGCTGTTACTCTCATGAGCGAGGCAGAAGATAATAGTTTTAACATGCCAAAAAGCTGCTGTGTCGTTTATTGCACCTCAAACATTAAAACAAATCCAGAGTTACGTGTTTCTGTACTTCCTCTAAGAAGAAAGGACCGTAACAGAAGAGCTCTGTGGCTTCAGGCTTCATCGCCGTTCAAATGACAGCATTGGTTTCCCCAAAAGTGGGCGGGGCTATAAAGTGACGTAGATTTTACTCTCATCTATTATTCAAAACCATTCTATTTATTCTAACGTCAATTACATGCCAGTTTTTTATCTTTTTATTTGTTTTTATTTTAAATCGTATAATGTCGGACTTTTTTTCCCGTCTGTGGAAAATAAATGGCTCAGAGCCTCAAAATACTGAGATCTGTATTTTTGAAAATCTTTTTTTCCTTCTAATTTGTTATTCTTTTCTAAATGGCACACTGTTATTAATATTTACTCAACCATAAAACACAATTATCCTCGTTTTTATTTATTCATTTAATTCTATAATCTTGGGCATTTTAGCCGTAAATAAAGTCACCGGAAACAGACGTAGGCCTATAAGGGACATTTCGAGCGATACACACCACAAACCACCCACTGAACAGATTACCCAAGATCCTCAGATTGAAGCTCGTTGATTGGATGTTTTAGCCGCAATGCATGTTGGGATATGATAATGCGATATGATATCCGACTAATTTTGTTTTTTAAATAAGACTTTGTTCCGAGTGTTCTTGCTTTTCTCTTTGGAAGTCATCACATAACGGCATTGTAATACACGGTTCGGCTGCATTAAATATTACACATCTGCCGTAGTTCTTTATTTATAGAGCCCTGATGAGAAGACTTCTGGACAAACTTGAAGAACTGCCGCCAAAACTGAATATGTGACGTGGATCATAAATATATCGGCAATTAAACAACATCGTGCATTTCTTTTCACAAAATACGTCTCCTTGCAGTATCAATAGTAATTCGGTTGACTTTTATATTTGATCCAATTGGTAGATGGGTTACATTTACACCATAACGGTGCACAGCTGATAGAAAAGGACTTGTAGTTTTTAAAGATATTACTGATTTTCTTTGACTATAAGAATGTAAATACTATGGAATCACAATTTCAATTGCTTACCATTAAATGACGGATATACCTTTCTGTCTGTGATGTTTTACAAATCAGATATTAATGTGTAGAAGTAAAACATGAGAAATAGTATAACAATATCCTGTAAAAACATGAATAAAACTTTGTAAACTACACATCTTCAGATGTTATACATACATAAGTGTCCTACACTAATATTATTAGTATGCTGGGTGTACCTTATGTGCACCGCTTAGTGGTTAAAGCACGTTATTGACTGATTTTTGTGAATGTTTTTGTTGAATAATGTTATTTGATGAAAAAGTTATTAAGAGTACATACTTTCATAGGGGGAAAGTAGAAGGTCAATGATAGAAATATAAAAACTCAAGAAGATACTGTAAGTGATCTCTACAATAAACAGTTTAGTGCTGGATGTACAAAGATATTAATATGAGGAGGTGCAAAACAGACAAACTAATTAACCTTTATTAACACATTAAAAAATACTTTAGGTTAAGGTCTTCTTTCAAATAAGTATAAGTACTTAATGTCTAATATATTGCTTTCCTGAAATGTTAACTATGTTGAAGCACTTATTTTAACTGATATTATACACATTAATTATACTCTTATGTATGTAGATAGTATAAGAAATGTGCAGAATATGACAGTTTAATGGTGGCGGGACACACATATTGATAGATGTCTTGTCATGCACTGTTGAGGAACCTGTGAACCAAGTTTTTCATTCATTGCATAACTACACTGTAGTTGTGTAAATGATATGTCAATAAACCTTAGAAAATCTTGAAAGGGATGTGAAAAATAGCCATAATATACAGTCTTTAATTAACTATTAGTAGAGAATAACGAGTAATGAATACTTTATAGGGATCTGCAGATAAATGTTTAGTCTTCTCAAGCACCAACTATCAAATATCTCTCCTGATTGTTGGCACTTGACAATCACCTTACCTGAATTTTACTCAGGTGTAACTAAAGTCTGATTTAAGGGTTGTTTATATTTCACATCGTTAATCAGAATCTGCAAAGTAACTCAAATAAATGTAGTGGAGTAAAAATACCAGGTTAACCTCTGAATTGTAGTGGAGTAGAATTACAAAGTAGCAATGAGCTGTCATGTGGGTATATATTAATGCTGCGCATTATGCACACAAGTGATTTTCACCCATTTATTAATTATATGTTTTAAATGTGTAAACACCAATGTGTTTCCTATCGCCTAAACCTCCAGGGCTGTACACAGTTTAATACTGTCAACTTCTAATTTTGGGGAAAACATCGACTACAATTCCCAGTAGAGACGTGCCAAAGAGAACATGTTGCGAAACCCAATAGCCAGCATGTGTAGTTCTGGGGGGAAGTTCGAGTCCAGTTTTGAATAGTCTGCCGTGGTTTCGTTCCATTTCAAGAGTTTGACGCTCGGCGTAACCTTGGCGCACTGCCACTACAACATCCAATCCCAGAGCTTGAAGATTAATCACGGGGTTTGTCAACAGGACTGTAGTCCCAAACGATAGCTGGGGATTATGGGTAGTGTCTTTGGCCATCCTAAACTGAATTTTGTTTCCGGATATCATATCGCATTAACAACACCACATCTGGCGTCACAGAGATCTTCTGTTACTGTCCTTTCTTCTTAGAGGAAGTACAGAAACACGTAACTTTGTATTTGTTTTAATGTTTGAGGTGCAATAAACAACACGGCAGCTTTTTGCCATGTTAACACTATTATTTTCTCCCTCGCTCATGAGAGTAACAGCTGGCGAAATTACAGCCTCGCCTACTGATTTCAAATGTGTACTCTAAAATGATATTTATAAATTATTATTATTATTATTATTATTATTATTATTATTATTATAAGCAAGACAATAAATGGCAAAGATACGTAGAAAATAAACGTATTTAAGAAACGTAACGTGGAAGAAAATATGTGTCTCGAAGATATGTAGAAAATAAATGTATTTGAGATACGTTCATAACGAATGTAACGTGGGAGAAAATACGTTTCTTGCTAAACGTAATTGAGAATGCAGTTCTGTGGGAACGTAATTTTTAGGAGACAGGGTTGAGACACGGGGTGTTCACAAAGAGATACAAAATTAATAAAGAGTCACAAAACAACTTTTAAGAAATAAAAAAGGACTATAAAGAGACAGAATGACTGAAAAGAGATGCAAAATAGTTAGTTCTACCAGTGGTCAAACCCCTTTTTAGGTCATGCCTACTTTGTTCATTTATTGGGGTCCTTTTTAAAGACAAACAAGGAATTTATTTTCAACAGAGGTGAAGAGATAAACATAAAATCCAACCACAATGTCTGTCTAGGAAGATATCTAGGAAAACCGAAAGCATACTCTGTTTCATATGTGTCATAAGTTAACAGATTTCATGTCCTTAATTTAACCTGCAGACAGACTTCCATGCTATCGTGTGGCTTAAAGGTAGGGTAGGTAATTCACTTCAGAAACACTTTGTTATATTCCATGGAATGCTCTTAACATCCTAATAGCAATGAATAAATGAAATGCTGTGACAATAAATATATACAAATTAGAGCCGGGACTCAATTAAAAAAAATAATCTAATTAATTTCGAGGCTTTGTAATTAATTAATCGAAATTAATCGCATTTTTAATCAAATATACATATTTGACCTGAGAACAGTGAGAAGCCATTTTCACATGGATTTTACTCCAAGTGGTCTACATTCGAGGGCAATACAGTGAGCCAGGGAGCTGGTTATTCTCTCAGACGTGGACTTACTTATCCTGGCCCTGAAACCAGTCATCTGGTTGGGTCAGGGTGTGGTTCCTTGCACTCGGAGTCGGGCTAGCTGCTACATGCTAGCTGCTACATGCTAGCTGCTACATGCTTTGCATTTCGGTGATACTTTAGGCTTGATGTGCTGCGGTTAGTGCTGCGTACCGGTACGACGTACTGGACTTGTAAAAAGTTTCGGTTCAAGTCAGGTTAAAACCGGAACGTCGGGAACCGGTAGTTGGACTCGTAAAAAAATTAGCACTTACGTATATTCTGGTGTCTGTGGTTATTTAAACATTCCCTGATAAACGTTATTCAGCGTCAATAAATGAGTGCTAATCCCAGTGTGCTCAGTGTACAACATCACATGTCATTTCACCTTCGATTCACGGTTTAAAAACGGAGCATTTCGCCACATGCTAATGCTAACCAGAAATGAAGGATTTTCAGAATAAAAGTATTAAGTTAATAGTGTGAACTTCCGGTTTTTTCAGAATAAAACTGATTTAAATTAAATAGTGTATTTAATTCAAAATTAGGCCATATCAACATTGATTTTAATTTCTAACAGTATGTATGTACATCACTATGTATGTAGTATGTACTGTATAATGTACACATTAGTTGTAGAAAATACATGGTGTACAGACAGTACAGTACACTCTGACTGTACAGTCACTACAGTGTAGCCTATACTGTATAGTAGGTGTGTAACAGTGTAATGCGTATAGTCTACTCTTCACTCTACCTTTCAGCAAAGCTTTAGGGATTTAGGCTCAGTCAGCTCAGGGACTGTTTGGTTACTTTAGTTTGGTAAATGAAATAAATGTTTGAACGTTGTAGTTCACTGTAGTTGCTGTCATAAGTCATTTGTAGACTAAGTGGCAAAAAGTGTTTTTACATTTGTACTTTGTAGAGAAAGTAGACACAAGTTAGATGGGAGCACAATAAACCTGATGAGTTTGAATTTGAGTTGATTATGAGTTAATTTTCAATTGATAATTAGCTCACAATAAGTTCACTTTAGTTACTCACACAACTTGACACAAGACATGGATTCAGGTCCGGACTTATAAGTCCGGACCTGAACCTGAACCTCTGGACTTGAGTCCGAACCTGAATGTGAGTCCAGGTACGGTGATATGCAAATTCTTGTTTTCATAATTTGCACACAACCGTGCTCTTATCGACGCTTCCATCCGTCCGTTTTTTAAAACATTTCCCATCCACGGGGCCGACCAAAGCGGTCTCATCAGCTTGTTCGTTCATGTTTGACTATTGTTCACCGTGGTTTGTTGTTGTTTGAAGTCCCATGCTGAAGTCATGAACGTTAGTTGGTGCTCCAGTATACGGTACGCCTGAAACTCATCCAGTGAGAAACGTTCCGCTGTGCAAAAATAAGTGCGATTACAATGCGTTAATTTGTGTGTAATTAATCTTAATTAACGGTTAAAGTCCCGGCCCTAATACAAATATTTCATCTGTGGAAGCCGTGGCGCTGTAAAAGCAAGTCCAATTATCTGCCTCGGCCCGCGGCAGCCCTCCCCCTTTCATTAGTTTTATGAAGGAGATGTCCGGTCACCAGGGTGCATGATGGGCGGACTGGGACTAAAAATCAGCCCGGGAATCTCACCCAGCCCACGTAAACTGTCAACGGGGGGTGGGGGGGCGGCGTGCGTGCGCGTGTGCGTGTGTGCGTGTGTGGCCACGGAAGCAGACACTCCTGTTTTGCCAATCCGGTGCTTAAACAAATACCTCTACACCCCTGGCCGAAATGGCCATAATATTAAGTGTGAGTTCAAAATATATCTCAAATAATGTATGCACTGTCATTTCCCCACGTAAACATAACGGTCTGCAATGAAATGGATGTCTCCTGTGTGTTCCACTTCCTCCTTGGTGCATCGGTAACTTGCAGGATAACGGATTCGTTTCTCGTGCGCACGAGAAACGAATCCGTTTTCCTGACTTTATGTCCCTTTTTAGGGGCTCCATGATACAAGGGTAACAATTTAAAATGTTGCTTTCCTAGATATTGCATTGGTTTAAAACAAAAACCTTATGTAGGAAAAGTGTATATCATAAAGAATGTGTGCACATTTGTATCTAATTGTAATAAAACAAATAAGGATCCGTCTGTCTCAGGGCTCAAGGCTTTAAGACATCTACAGATAATTTAAATACTGCCCGATGTTTCACCATTTGAATGTTCTTCCTCTTGTGCCTCTTCCTTCCTCTGCAGGTTATGGTCACACCACTCCTCTGTCAGACACTGGTAAAGCATTCTCCATCCTCTACGCCCTGATCGGGGTCCCCTTCACCATGCTGGTGCTCACGGCTTGCGTGCAGAGAATCATGTTCCCCCTGGTGCTTGTCCCCCTCGGGCTGCTGCAGCGCTCCGGCCTGGAGCCTCGGCCTGCTACCATCGTCCACTTCCTGTTGCTGCTGATCCTGCTAGTGATGTGTTTCTTCGTGGCGCCGGCGGCCGTGTTCAGCGCGGTGGAGCTGTCCTGGTCCTTCCTGGATGGAATCTACTTCTGCTTCATCTCTCTGTGCACTATCGGACTGGGAGATTTTGTCCCGGGAACGCAGCCCAATCAGCAGTACAGGTCGCTGTACCAGGTCGCTGTCATGGGTGAGTGCAGCTGTTAATATTTCCTTCCTACATCAGAAATGTTGTTCTCCATTTACTATAATTCAGCCAAACTGTAGATATTATTATAAAACTGTACAGGAACAGACTTAACCAAAGAACATCGAAATTGTTACAATGTAATTTTCGGCCACTAGGGGCTCTGAATCTTACAAGAACAAGAGTTATTTTGGGTCGTAAAGTAGTGTGGGATTGTCAAAGTTTGTCATTGCAGTCTGCTCTCAGTTAGGATTACTTAATTGTTCATGGTTTGGGAGATTTTTAGCAGGAGCCACATTTTAATCCACTCCTCTTTAATGAGTCCACAAACTGACCAGCAGATACCATAAAAGAAGAAGAAGGAAAAAAAAAGTACTTTCACATAAAAATATCAAGGTTTCACCAACTTTGCCAACTTTGCTTCTCACAAAACGAACAGCCAGGAGCCCAGTTGCTGCTATTGTTAGTTCAGCTTGTTCCTCTGACAACTTCAGATCCAGGCATTCAGGACAGTGGCGCCGGAAGTAGGGGGGCCATTGCTCCCCCGCACTTTACAGCCCTGCCCCACATTTTCACAGTGGCGGATGCAGCGGAACACTACATCCCGTTTCAATTATTCCCCTCTACTCTATAGTCGCATCTAAAAAGAACACGATCTGATCTAGCTGTGTATATTTTTGCAAATTGAGCAGATAAGACAATCTCATTAGTTACAGGCTCAGCGACAGAGGCTCTCATATATTGCATTAGGTAAAATAAAGCAGGCACACATAACAGGAAGAATATGTACATTTTAATCTAATCAAAGAGCACATTGTCCCAGCATTCAAATGTATCCAGTGAAAAAGCTTACATTTGTTTCTTTGTTACGTTGATCTGTGTAAGCCGTTAACCTATCTAGATAAACGTAGCTATTGATATCGCAAACATGTCAAAAGAACCAGCGCATAAGAAAAGAAAATACAGTCAAACAAAACTGAACTTCAACAACTTCCATGTCACATCCCTGACATCCACAACTCCGGAGCCTGGTCCTTCAACCCTAGAACCAGCGCAGCCAGATGAACCCCAAAGCAGCAGCTCTGCGACCGCTGAGACTGTCAAAACCGTCTGCATTGTTGAACCGAAACAGGCTGGTTCCGACTGCGTGGAGGTTTGTTGTCGGGACATTGAGACGGGTAAAGCTGCACATCTAATTGTAGGAAAAAAAGGAGACCGCTAGGGCTGAACGATTAATCGATTTTAAATCGAAATCGCGATTTTTAAATGATGCGATTATCAAATCGCAAAGCGTGCGATTTTTTTAAAGACTTTTTAGAAGGTGATAGACAGACTGATCCAATCACCTGCCAAGTATTTTTGAAAGTGCCTGCCCTTTCCAAATGACTTCCAATGGAGCTTTCCTAGATGGTTTGGTGAAACAAACCATCTGAGTCAGGTTAGTGATGCTCCATCACATATTTTACATCTATTACAGGGTGAATCTTAATGGGGAACTATCATGCAAAATGCACTTTGTGATGTCTTTTATACATAAATATGTGTCCCTGGTGCGTCGGGGGAACTCACGCAGCATCAGAAAATAAAACCTGTTTTTTAAAACAGGGATACAACGAGCGGATACAGATTTGCTGCCGATATGACGTCAAATCGGCAGCGGACCCACAAAGTTGCTATCAGAGACAATGCCTGACATGTTTTGGACGTAATCTCGTCTTTGTTTATATTGGCAAGCCTCGCTAACACTCGGAGCTAACCTTTACTGTAGAGCACATGTGTTTTTAAAAAGCAGGAAATAAAAAAAGGAACTCACCTTGTGATAAACCCACAAGAGAAAAAGCATTTGAGCTCCATACTGTTTCAGAAATAATCTTTGATGTGGTTTATAACAGGATGGCGTTTTATCACAGCAGAATTTAAATTTATCTCCGGTAGAATTCTGATCAGGCATTAGCTCCGCCTCCTCTTTCAAGCTAAGGACCCAAAATCCGCGTTTCTCTAACAGGGCTGCAAAAGAGGAGTATGAGTAGTATGAGGTATGGCTACAATGGGTGAACTGTTTGGTATTTTAATCAAAAAAACTTCACAGACATGTTTTGTATAGATATGGCCCTACAATATATTTTTCCAATATAGCATGATAAGTCCACTTTAAACTTGAACTTGACTTTAAAGTAACCCAACGTAAGTTTCATGTAAGTTTAGTTCTTTCACTCGTAGCTCGGGCTGCGGGGGTGCTAGAGACGGGAGCATGTTGATGCGACCTTCCTAGCCGGAGATATTGCCGCATTTTACAATAAACCTCCGTTGTTAAAAACCAATATCGCAAATCGAATCGCAATGTTTGTCAGAAAAATCTCAATTAGATTTTTCTTTTCTTTTTTCAAAATCGTGCAGCCCTAGAGACCGCTGGATCGTCTGTATAGTATATCCTTAAAGTCATGTTAGCCCTTTGAATGTTTAACAACTTTTAAAACTGGCAGGCTATTCTCAGTCTCAGTATCCTCACTATAGTCATGACTTAGGCACGTTTGTTTGTGGTGTGTAAGTGGTTAACGTTTAGTCTAGAGTTTCTACAGTCTCAGTTTCAGGCTCACACACTTCCTCATTGTAAGGCTTGGTCATCTGATATATATGTTTGATAAGAAGGTGTTGTCTCATCGTGATCCGGACCTAATGAAGTAACCATCCGCCCCATTTACTCGGGCAAACAAATTTACTTTAAATGCTAAATTGTGGCTGAGGGATTAGAACTGACAAATAAAATATACCGTAGACATTGTAAAAACTGTGAAATGCCTGACTTACTTAGTTTCACTACCTTTCCAGTAATGGTTGCACACTTGGCTGTAAAATGTTTTGATTAAAATGCAGTGCAGAGTCTGGGATGTGCTCCTGCTGCCACTTCTTGGGTTTCAGGTGAGTCACATGTGTTTACGCTAGCAACACTGTGGTCTACGCATCATTAAATTACATTTAGCTGACACTTCTATTCAAACAACTTCCAATAAGGGCAATTAATCATGAGGATATAAACCCAGAGGGGCAGATAATCCTGCAGTTACATTAGCTAGCAATGAGACAAATAATTTCAGGTGCTATCTACCGCCTGTCACTAGTTTGAAGAAATTCATTTACGTGTGTAATGTAAACACTGTTGCCGTCTGATCTGTAATATACAGAGTAAATGGATACTATATAATATTCTTGTTTGTGTGCCTCGTGTGGCAGCTCAGCTGCTGATCAGTCAGAAACAAACTGTATTCAACACATGCGTTAGGCCCGAGGATACAGTGTATTATTGTGACACCTTATGTGGACTTTTATTTGGTTTACAAGAACACTCCACAGGGCAATTTCTAATTAGTAAAGTAGTTTAATGTTATCAGCTAAGCTAACACCCATGAGCTAAAATGTTAGCCTTCCTTTCTTCCCCCTCCCCCCTCACCAAACACACACTTTTAAAAATATTTAAAGGACAAAACAGGAAGAGCAACTTTCTTTAACTACATTCCTAGCATCTATTGAGTGCCACTAAAACCCAAAAACATCATATGGGGGCAACCACATATTTACAATGATGTGTCCTGCAATACAACGAGAAAAAACGTTTAGAGGAAATAATTGATAGTAGTTGGTCATATCATACTGACGTAGGGGTGTCATAATCATGATTCTTTATCATTTTTTCCTTCTGATGATGTGATTTAATAAATGAAAATAAGTACCAAGTTTTTTGGCAAACCCTGCTCTCAAACTAAAACCAACACACTTTGTGGTGCATTTCCTTTTCTGTTTTAAACCTGCTTATTATTGAACTGGCTTGAAGCTGCTGGGGATATGTTGGTAGGTTTTACTTAATCCAGTAGTTATTATTATTTATTAATTTAGTTCTTTATCAATATAACTGATCTCATAATCCCTTATTTTCATGAACATGTGTTTCTACAGTCTCAAACATCAACACATGTCTAAAGGTTCAACTAACACTGGGTCATTGTGGCGTTTTTACATTCTTATCTAATTTGAGGTGTCTGTTAAGAATATAAAACCTGCTGCACTTCTGGGTGTGTGAGAAATTGAAAACTAGCATGGTCACATGACTCAGTGAGCCTGCTGAGGCTCTGAGGTCACACAGAGCTACTACATGCCTGCAGAGGAGAGGTTTATTAAAGATGACCCGGCAGAGGCACAGAGAAAGGTGTCAGAAGTGGACAGATCACTCTGACCTCACTGCAGGATCCTCATCTGTCTGCTGCAGAAACTCCTCTTCATCGAGAGGGGGAAAAAAGGCAGCATTTTGTTGTTGCACAGAGAAAGCAGGAAATCCCCTGAAAAGGCAGCTTTTAAACCAACGTGACAGGAAAGATATTGCCGGGGGTCTGTGCAGATGTTTTTACAAGGTTTTTCATAAATATTCCAGTGGAAGAACTGTTTGAAAAGTTTGTCTTGAGGGTAATGATGAATGATGTTTTGTGAATGTTCTCTGAGGGCAATCTGACCGTTCCCACCCCCAATGTGAGAAATAGCACCTCTCACGGCTAGTTTTTCCAGGTTGAGAGGTGGGTTCCTTAGAAATGAAACTGTCCTCTTGAGTTATTTGTTAGCCGTCACACTTTTTTATTTGGTGCTCATTGGGAGTTCCCCTGATTGCAGAAAGTTTCATGGAACTGAAATAAATGTGCCCAGAAGTATTTTTAGTTTTTTTATAAGCTTTCTGAAACCTGGAAATCATTGGTGTAACATCATTCATGTGTGGCATGGCTCTATGGCGAGGTCTGTTACTTGTTTACGCCACCTCTAATCTGCTAATCTAAATTTTAAATGTCAACACATAATATTTAAATATAAAAAGTGCCCAAGTTTACTATAAATGATCTTTTATTCAACGAATAGTAACAGAGTGTCGCACATGAAGATATTTGGATCATCAGTTCTGTAGAAAACTACACGAAACTGTTTGACCCGGCTGGACTTTGGTTAGTGCCTGCGTTGAACTGTAGAAGTGGGAGTAGGATCATCAGAACCCAAACCACAAAGAGGCCACGTCCGCTAACAGCCACTATGGGACATAGAATTTTGCTTATGGACACCTCACTAATCCATGATTTGACAATTGGCTTTGGTTACATTTGGCATCACACATTGAAGGGCCTCTGACTTTTCATTTTGCACCACAATCGGTCCAATAAAAAAAATGGTAATTAAAGGTTTTTTGTTTTTGTGACTAAATACTTTGAACATCAATGGTTCCTATCAGCTTCAGATGTTCTTGTAGCTATGTACATGTCAATGAAGCCCACACCTAGGTAAAGCCTCATGACTCAACTGAGATGTGCTGGTTATTTTTTTTTAATGTATTTTTTTACATTACATAGCATTTAGCTGCTGCTTTTATCCAAAGCGACTTACAATAAGGGCAATAAACCATAAAGATTCAAACTAAGGACAATAAGAACAGTGCCAACATATTTACTTGAAACAAGCAATATCATTGTTAGTGCTGCGAAACAGGTGGGTCTTTAGTTTGCAACGGAAGATATGCAGGCTGTCCTGATATCAGTGGGACGCTCGTTCCACCATTTGGCAGCCAGGGTAACAAAATGGCGTGTCTTCTTTTTGTAGGTGTACCTGGTTCCACTTCGTAGTGAGGGAGTAGCAACTCATTGGTAGATGACGAGCCAAGTGCACATGCTGCAGTGTATGGTTTGACCATGTCTTGGATTTAGGATGGACCAAGTCTCTTTACAGCATGGTAGGCCAGTAGAAATGTCTTGAAGCATATTCTGGCAGCTAGGGAAGGGAGTGAAGGAGGAATTAGTGTGGAGGACTCGGGAGGTTGAAGACCAGTCGGGCTGCTGCATTTTGAATTGGCTGCAGAGGCCAGATGGTATTTGCAGGTAGACCAGCCACGAGGGAGTTGCAGTAGTCAATGCGCAAGATGACAAGAACCTGGACCAGGACCTGTGCGGCCTTCTGCGTCAGAAAGGGACGTATCCTCCTGTTGTACAGATTGTATCTGTAGGAGCGGGTTGTAGCAGCAATGTTAGAAGTGGAGGACAATTGGTCGTCCAGTATCACACCTAGGTTCCATGCAGTCTAACAGCAGAAGGGCCAATGTTGATGGACAGGTCATGGATGGGAGAGTCCTTACCTGGGATGAAGAGCAGTTTGGTCTTGTTTAGGTTGAGCTTCAGGTGCAGACATCCACTGAGAGATGTCAGACGAGCAGAGATACATGCGACCACCCGGGTTTCAGACCAGGGAAACAAAGACACAGAACCAGTTGTGTGTCATCTGTTTAGCTGTGGTAAGAGAAGCAATGAGAGCGAAAGAGAGAACCAAGTGAATTGGTGTATAGAGAAAAGAGGAGAGGACCCAGGATAGACCCCTCTGGGATCCCAAACTATTGGCAGCAGGTTTTCGAGTTTCAAATGTTTAAATTAGGGCTGTCAAACGATTACAATTTTTAATCGGATTAATCACAGCTTAAAAATGTATTAATCACCATTCGAACTATGTCCAAAATATGTCATTTCTTTATTTATATTGTTGTGGGAATGGAAAGATAAATGAAAGAAGGTGGATATATCCATTTAACATGTTTATTACATTTTTCTGTGTCAAAATGAAAGGGAGCACCTATCAATCATCAAACCGTGGGGTCTTAATTCATTACGTCTTTTCTATCAATGACTTCAGGAAAGTCGGGGGGGGGGCACTAGTGGAGTACTTCGTGACCACAGAGTGTGAACGTTGTGATCAGCTGTTTTAGCGCAGTTCTCCAGTAGGGATGTGCATCTCCATCACTGAGGCCGATGCGATGCGCATCTCGATACGTTGCCACGATACGATACATTAACGATACATTTGAAACAACAGGCGATACGATACGATTCACCCCTGTTGCGATACAGTTCGATACGATTTGATTCAACATTATGCGATACGATGCGATTCAACACGATGCAAAAATAATGATACTTCAAAATGGTACAACAGAGGATTTTTGTTTTATTCCTTATATGCAGCAAATCAAACATTAACAAAAAAGTGCTTTACATATTTGGTACTGCACATCCCATCATGCCGTTTATTTTTTCACCTTTTAAAAGCTCTCCAGAGTGCAGTACAATTGTATAAAACCTCACAGTTAAACAATGTAAGGATGCATTGCTCATCAATCAATCAATGTTTATTTATATAGCCCAATATCACAAATGTTACATTTGTCTCAGTGGTCTTCACAGTGTGTACAGAATATCAGTATGACAATACGACACCCTCTGTCCTTAGACCCTCACATCGTACAAGGAAAAACTTCCAAAGAAAACCCAGTTTAAAGGGAAAAATGGGAGAAACCTCAGGGAGAGCAACAGAGCAGGGATCCCTCTCCCAGGACGGACAGACGTGCAATAGATGCCGTGTGTAAATTGAAAAGATAATACATTTGCAACATAGGTAGTCCAAATGTTTGGAAATGCATGTGTGTAATAGGAAGATGAATCCACGAGGATATCCATCCAGGACCGATGATCCAGGACCACAGCCACGACTCAAGATCCAGCGCTTGCGATCCAGGACACAAGACCGCAGGATCATCCATGACTCCGGATAACAGCGTATATAGACACCAACAGGAAAGACATTTGGGGAAGCTGGGTTAATCGGAACATGAGAGTACACAGGTATAGACAGCGAGAAGGAAGAAGTAAGATGTCCCCCGACAAACTAAGCCTATATCAGATATTATATATCTGATATAGGCATCCTATATTGAGAGGTTGTGCTTTTTAAGAAGCGGTTTTATCACTGCTACTTTGAATGATTGTCGAACATAGCCTGATAATAAAGACATATTCATAATATTTAATAAAGAAGTGCTAATTAATGGAAAAACTTCCTTCAACAGCTTAGTTGGAATTGGGTCAAACATGCATGTTGATAGTTTAGAAGAGAGAATCATTGAATGTAATTGTTCAAGGTTAATGGCTGAAAAGCATTCCAGTTTACTATCTAGTGTAATATTAGAACTTACGATTCCGGGAGCTGTTGATAACACTATACTGGTCAAAGGCAAGAGGTCATTAATTTTGTTTCTAAGAGTAACAATTTTATCGTTAAAAAAGCACATAAAATCATTACTACTGAGTGCTATGGGAATAGAAGGCTCAATGGAGCTGTGGCTCTCTCTCAGCCTGGCTACAGTGCTGAAAATAAATCTTGCATTATTCTTATTCTCATCTATTAATGAAGAGTAGTAGGCTGCTCTCGCTTTACGCAGTGCTTTCTTATATTCATTGAGAGTAATATGCCAAATTAAACGAGATTCTTCAAGTTTAGTGGAACGCCATATCCTTTCAAGTTGTCTAGACTTTTGCTTTATTTTGCGGGTTTTGGCATTATGCTAAGGAGCTAATCTATGTTTTATTTTCTTCTTTTTCAAAGGAGCAATAGAGTCTAATTTTATTCGCAGCGCATCTATAGCACCATCAACAAAATGATCAATTTGGGGTGGTGTACATTTTGTATAAGTTTCCTCCCCTACATGCAGACATGCTATCGAGTTAAGTATTGGTGGAATCTCTTCCTTAAATGTGGCTATAGCACGAACAGATAGGTTTCTGCTGCAAGAGCTTTTGACTAATGCTTTGTAGTCTAGTAGCAGTACTTCAAAAGTTACTAAGAAATGGTCGGATAAAGCAGGATTATGCGGTTCGACTAATAGTTGCTCAATTTCAATACCATACGTCAGAACAAGGTCGAGAGTGTGATTATAGCAGTGGGTTGGTTTATTTACACTCTGACAGAAACCAACAGAATCTAATATAGAGTTAAATGCAACAGTAAGGCTATTTTTATCATCGTCAACATGAATATTAAAGTCACCTACGATAATTACTTTGTCTGTTTTAAGAACCAAAGTTGATAAAAACTCAGAGAATTCTGATAAGAATTCTGAATAAGGACCTGGTGCACGATACACTGTAACAAATAAGATTGGCTGCAAAGTTTTCCAGGTCGGATGCGTAAGACTAAAAACGAGGCTTTCAAAAGAGGTATAATTTAATTTTGGTTTAGTATTGATAAGTAAACTTGAGTCAAAGATTGCTGCAACTCCACCTCCTCGGCCCGTGCCTCGAGCAATATGAGTGTTGATATGGCTGGGTGGAGTGGCCTCATTTATGCTGACATATTCTTCATGTCTCAACCAAGTTTCAGTGAGACAGCATATATCAATATTATAATCTGATATTAAATCATTTACCAATATTGCTTTAGATGCTAGAGATCTTATGTTTAAGAGACCACATTTAATCTTCCTGTTTTGTTGCACTGTAGTAGTTGTTACATTTACTTTTATTAGGTTATTATGTATGACACCTCTATTAGGTTTTACCTTAAATTGTCCTTGGGCAGACACACACACACCGCTAATATTGGGTATTTTATTGGGTTCGGGATTCCTATGGGTGACTAGGAGAGAGTGCAGAGAAGCGTGTAAGACTGCGACTCTGCCTCCTGGTCTCAACTCCAGTTTGTCATGGATTACGTCCACAAAGCCCTGAAATGTTTGCCGAAATGAGATCTGCACCTTTCAAAGTAGGGTGAATGCCGTCTCTCTTAATCAGACCAGGTTTTCCCCAGAAGGCTGTCCAATTATTTACGAAGCCCACATTGTTTGCTGGGCACCACCAAGACAACCAGCGCTGAAATGATGACATGCGGCTATACATGTCATCATTGATCAGATTGGGGAGGGGACCAGAGAAGATTACGGTGTCCGACATTGTTTTAGCATAACTACACACCGACTCCACATTAAGTTTGGTGCATTCTGATTGGCGTAAACGAACATCATTACCACCGACGTGAATAACAATCCTACCGTATTTGTGTTTATTTTTAGCCAGCAGTTTAAGATGCGCCTCAACGTCGCCCGCTCTGGCCCCCGGAATGCATGTGACTGTGGAGGCTTCGGTCTCTAAATTCACGTGTCTCTAATAGAGCTACCAATAACCAGAGTTGGCTTCTCAGCGGGTGTCTCGCTGTGTGGGGAATATCTGTTAGATACGTGAACGGATTGGTGGGGACCTGCGGGTTTCGTGTTTTGCCTCTTCTGAACAGTCACCCAGCCTCCCTGCTGCTCGGGAGTTGCCGGGGGATGACTAAGAGGAGCTACCTTTTGCCGGTCCGCACCGGCTATCATGGGCTTTACTGTAGCTGAGTTACTTTCTAAGATGCGGAGCCGGGCTTCTATGGCTATGATTCCCGCCTCCAACCTAACAACTATACTACATTTAACACATGTATCCTTACCAGTAAGGGAGGCCGGGAAGTAACCAAACATGAGACGGGAAGAGCAGGAAATGGCACCAGAGGGTGGGGAAAGAGCCATGGCTAGCTATCAAGCTAAAGTTGCTACCGTTAGCAAACCCGAAAAGAGTGTAGGCAACTGTGGAGTTACAGTTACAGTCGCTAAGAGAAGGAGAGTTAAGAGTGCTTAAGCTGTAGTAACGTGTGATTACAACGTCAGGCAGTTGCCGTGATCAAGAGTTTTAGAACGATCGATTAAGTTTAAGTTAATAAGCTATAAGCAACAGAACAGGCACACGGGATACCCGGAGATGACAACAACAACCGGAAGTTACAACGTGCTCACCGCAATAGGTTCCTCCTTCCAGGACTCAGTGTGGCAGCCAGTGATCAACAGCGTCACACGTCAGCTGTCGGCCCTCATGATTAACAATGTGCAAATAACAGCTACCATAGTGCAATGCCCATACAGCTGCCAGCCTGATGTGCTTAACACTCATTCATCGGCTGACTCACCAGTGAGCAGAAAGCAGTGGGTTCTATATGAACAATAAAGAATACAAATAACCTTTCACAAACAGCTATTTCATAACTGCTTACAGTGAGGAAGACATTTAAATTATTATTGGCCGTCACAGGCTGCTGTAAACTAAACACCACTCTCTCTGACAGGAACACCTCACTGAGTGATTTAACTCATATGTCTAACTTTCAGGTTTCTCTTTTCAGCCGCAGACCCCATGTCGGCTCTTTATGTGCGTCAATAAGTTCCTCATACTACGTGTGTACTTTAAAGCGGCTCGGCATCGTTAAAGGCCCTGTCACACTGTCCCGAAATTGACACCCGATGGACACACGATAAAGGAAATGTTCAAATTCGGCTCTGATCGTAGCAACATCGGGCCATTCGTGTGGGCATCTTAAGCCATCGTATGACCGCCGGTGGAGTTTCTCAGGCTCTGTCAAAACACTGTCACTACACAATGATACTGTACTGATATTTTCAGACTTTGTTCTTTACTTTCTCCGTCTTTATATGTAGAAAATATTACGTTTTCTCCGTAATGTTGTTTCCATAGCAACAACAACTTCCTGTCAACTCTCCTTCAAAATAATATATTATATCCTTTTTAGTTTCACAGTAACACAAATTGGGTTATTTACATAATATGTTTACATGATTTTGTTGTGCAATAAAACAACCCGATGGACACACGATAAAGGAAATGTTCAAATTCGGCTGTGATCGTAGCAACATCGGGCCATTCGTGAGGGCATCTTAAGCTTTCGTATGATCGCCGGTGGAGTTTCTCAGGCTCCGGCAGCAACTTCGTGAGCGGTGGCAAAATCTTTGGCATGCCAAAGAATTGCCGAAGGACCTTGCGAAGGTTCATTTTCGTGTTGAATTCGTGTGTCAATGTTGCCCTTCGTAAGGCCATCGTGAGGGCATCTTGTTATCATCGGTGCCATCGGGCATTCGCCCCGATCAGAGTGAGGGTGAATGCACCGATGATAACACGAAGATGACACGATTTGATAAGATGCCCTCACGAGTGCCTTACGAAGTTGCCGCTCATGAAGTTGCTGCCGGAGCCTGAGAAACTCCACCGGCGGTCATACGATGGCTTAAGATGCCCTCACAAATGGCCCGATGGTGCTACGATCAGAGCCGAATTTGAACATTTCCTTTATCGTGTGTCCATCGGGTGTCAATTTCGGGACAGTGTGACAGGGCCTTAACAATTTGCGAGCGATTTTTCAAGTTGACCGTCTGTAGTATATAGTGCCGCGCACATATACCATCAGGACGTTACTGATGGGGTGCGGCTGCGGAGTGATACTGTGTGTATGCAAGCCCGCATCTAGGACGGATCTATGTATCATGGCTGTAGACCCGTTAAGTAATAAAGATATCTCATACACAGGTCTACGGATACCTTATTGACCTGCGGTCAACTATATAGCATAAAGGACTATTACGGTCTTTCTTGAACAATCCGAAGTGTGGCCAAACGTTTGATTTGTAGGTAATTTTCGGTGCGCTGCGTTTCTCTTTCTCCTCAACTTCCGTGTGTGTTGATAACTGAGACTCTCGGCCTCTGTAGTGGTGAAGCAAATATCAAAGATCGTCTCTGCTGAGCGTTGACAAGATGAGGGGATTTTGAATCGTTTTTTTTACCGATGCTACGCAATCGATGCATCGCGAGTTCAACCCGGTTCAACCCAACCTGTAGCCGATGTGCACTCTTTCAACCGGTGCACTCACATCTTGAACGTTTATGCCGGTGCACCGATGCGAATCGGTGAATCTTAACATCTCTATACGCCAGTTGGCGTAGTTTTGGCACAATTCCGTTGTACAGACCGACGTTAACAGCAGCCCTGTCTTTGCACACTCATTTCAAACCTTTATTGAACCAGATTGGTCCCATTGAGATCATAGATCTCTTTTTCAAGGGAGACCTGCAAAGAGACCACACACAGAGACCGACTCTGTCGTCCGGTGATCTAACCGCCTTCTGGAAAATCTTCACAAGTACGTCGGTACGCAAATGCTACTAGAATCAATCTTACTAACTGCCGTCTGTGCAATTCTCGGCGCGAGTTGGCGGACTTTATTTTGCTTACTTTAACATCATTTTTCATGGTGGGGCTAAGCCATTTCTTGGTATGGGTGTAGCCTACCCCAGCCATACCCTGGCGCTGCCACTGGTGGGATGTATGGGGCGGGCCATTCTGCACATGTGTTAAATATTTTAATGCAATTAATTCAAAAAATTAATTACCGCCGTTAATGCGATAATTTTGACAGAATTAGTTTAAATATGCCCTTTAGTATTCAAGCATCTTTGGAACTTTATATTTGAACAATTTTAGGAGCAAGCAATAGAATACACGTGTTGTGGTATATTTTGATAGTGTTGGTAATGAAAATCATTCAAAAGTGTCTCAGAGGTCAGAAAACAATAATTTCTTAGTTTGGCAACCATTTGTGAATCTTCATAAATGACATGATTCAGATGATAACTGTAAATGTGCCTCTTCATAAATCCCTGTCCCTCTATTACCGTCCATACAACTGTTAAGAAAGAGGTAACCACTAGACATCACTTAACTGAAAATGCAGAGGAAATGTTTACCCAGATTTTTACTTCCTCAATTGCCCATGCTAACTTCTCAGTAAATGAGCTAGTTGATCATTTTAATTCTAAAATAACAAATGTCATGGATACCATCGCTCCCATTAAAATAAAGGAAGTATCTGGCAAGAAAATATCTCCATGGAGAAAAGCCATGACTGTGAGAACAGCAAAAACTGAGTGCAGAAAAGCTGAACACAGGTGGAGAAAAACAAATCTCCAGGTTCACTTGGAAATATATAAAGAGAAACTCGGTTTCTATAATCAGGAAATACAAAAAGGCACGACAGTCTTTCTTTTCTGACATCATTACCAAAAATAAAAACAACTCGCGTGCCTTGTTTGCTACCGTCGACAGACTAACAAACCCCCCCAGTGTCGATAGCCTCAGAATTTCTATCCACCAGGGCCTGCAATGATTTTGCCTCCTTCTTCACTGACAAAATCGTGCAAATTAGACAGGCAGTCAGTGCCTCTGCAAATGTACTGTCCCTATGTCCACCTAAAGCCAATTCAGACACCATGTCACAATTCCGTCTGATAAATGCTAAAGACCTGGAAGACATTATCCAACATCTGAAATCCTCCTCCTGTAGCCTCGACATCATCCCGACAGGATTTTTCAAAACTGTTTTTCATTGCTTGGCCTCAGATATAATACACATAGTAAACAAGTCTCTTCAATCAGGTGTATTTCCACAGGCCCTGAAAACTGCAATAATTAAACTGCTCCTAAAAAAGCATAACCTAGACAAAACCATAATGATTAATTACAGGCCAATATCAAACCTTCCCTTTTTTAAGCAAATTGATTGAAAAAGCAGTTTTTCAACAGTTGAGTAATTTCATGTTTTTAACTGACGGTTATGATGTGTTTCAGTCGGGCTTTAGACCTAACCACAGCACTGAGACTTCACTTGTTAAGGTCTTAAATTACATTCATTTGAACACAGACAGTGGCAGAATATCAGTGTTAGTATTATTAGATCTCAGCGCTGCCTTTCATACTGTTGACCACAACATATTGCTAGACCGTCTTGAAAACTGGGTGGGCATTTCAGCAACAGCTCTAAACTGGTTTAGCTCTTACTTGAAGGACAGAACAAACTTTGTCTCAATAGGCAATTACAAATCAACCCTGATAAATATGTCATGCGGGGTTCCTCAAGGTTCCATCTTAGGACCTTTGCTTTTTAATATATATATGCTACCTCTGGCTGAAATTATTAAAAAGATCGATCTAAGCTATCACGTCTATGCAGACGACACCCAGATTTATTTTTAAAATCACAGAGCTTCAGTCGGCAGACTACAAAGTAACTCACAAAGCAAGACATCTGGGTGTAGTGATGGACTCAGACCTGAATTTTAACAGTCACATTACAACAGTTATTAGGTCTGCATACTACCACCTGAAGAATATATCAAGGATTAAAAAACTAATGTTGCAACAGGATTTAGAGAAACTTGTCCATGCTTTTATTTTCAGTAGACTCGACTACTGCATTCGTGTATTCACAGGGCTCACTAAAAAAATCTATCGGAAAGCTGCAGCTGATTCAGAACGCTGCTGCTCGAGTACTCGCTGACGATAGAAAAGTAGATCATATCACTCCGGTTCTGAGATCATTACACTGGCTTCCAGTCTGCCAAAGAATTGATTTTAAAATACTACTGCTAGTTTTTAAATCACTAAATGGCTTAGGACCGAGGTATATAGACAAGCTACTCCATCACTATGAAGCATCCAGGAGTCTCAGGTCTTCTGGGTCGGGTCTGCTCTCTGTTCCGAGAATAACCACTAAACATGGAAAAGCAGCTTTTAGTTATTATGCCCCAACAATTTGGAACAAACTGCCTAAATCGTGCACGTTCGCCAAAACAATTCCTATTTTTAAATCCCGACTAAAAACGCACCTATTTGCCGCTGCTTTTAATTGAGCTGCCCATACTCACACTACAGTATGCCTTTTAGTCATGTATTATGTACCTGCTGTGTTTATTTATTTTATTTTTCTTTTTTTTATTTATTTTATTTATTTTATTTATTTTATTTATTTTATTTATTTTATTTATTTCATTTATTTTATTTATTTCATTTATTTCATTACCTTTGCTTATTATGCCTGTTTTTAAATGCCTTTTTAATAATGTATTTATGCTGTATTTGTTCTTAAACAAACTTTAGAAATAACTGAGATCTGCTGGGTATTTAACATTTGGTTTCTGTGGTCATTTATGACTTAAGTGTGTCTCTGCTACACTTCTTCCTGAATGGACCTACATTTTGGAAATCCCAATTCAGATGTAATGTTCACAAAGGAAGTTGCTGTATTTTGCTCCTTCTGTGTCCTCGGATAATCCCTTGACTTCAGTAAGGCCTGGCAGTTCACACGGTGCAGCCATGTTGTTTTCTCATACCTCAGGCTGTATTATATAATGATGATGTAGAGTCACATTAACCCACGCGCTCCTGCAGGATTAGTGATTAGGGATTAGTAAAGTGTGGCCTTCTCATAAAACTGATGTTTCCCCAGCTGAAGTGCTCAATCTGATCATATGTGAATGAATGCATTACTGTACATGCACATTCCCTGCTGTAGTGGTAATGATGGCCAACTTCTCATAAGTGTTTTTGTGTTCTGATAATATGATTCACCGGTTACCAGCCATCATTTTTGTAGGAAGTGGAAATCCTATTAAACATTGAAACTCTTGTTTCTTAAAATTTCTCAACAACAATCCCTACATTGTCATCATATGAAATGTATTCTGATCCTGAAGTGTTGCAATGAAAAGGGCACAACCATGTTAAAACTCCCTTAACATAAGATTGACCAAGCAAAGTTCAAAGTACCTTTTTTAGAGGCTTTTCCGGCAAATAATTTCTGGTGTTGCTGAGAGGCAAATACTTTGAGATTGTAGTTCGGAGTTTAGACAGCCTAAATCCTTGAACTCATCATGTTCTGTTTTTCACTAGAATGAGTGCTTCACAGAGGGAAGAGGGATTACAAGTGATAAAACGAGGTGATCTGTTCTTTAAATCTAATTCCAGGTAGCTTGCATCAAGGCTTACTGTTATCGTGGCTTCGACTTTACTGATGGATTTCCCCTTCCTCACTTCCTGTACATCTCCCACAGTAACTGTAATGTTGTGCAGCTGCTGTAATCCTACACTGTTGTTGTCCTGCAGTACAGTGAGGGACCTTTGTCCACGACCGGACTCTGTGTGTGGCAGTTTGTTGCATTCATCTGACAGAAGAAAACCACGTGGCATTTCATGAAGGGAAACACGAGAAAGAGAGCGGAAATAACAAACAACTTGAGGCACTTTTGTCTTCCTCTTTAGATGAAATGGGTTTACTCAAATAGTCACTGTCCACTGACCATTATAAATCAAACTTGGACATTAATTCTTGAACTCTTTACTGTCCATATGTTCCTAGTTTAAGCAATCTTGAATGGAGCAGACATGACATCGAATAACATTGTAGTTTCTGTCTTTTTCTAAATAATTTTCACAAATAAAACAGACATTTAAAAAGAATATTCATTTACATTTATCTCATAATTCTGTTTATCTTCAATTTAAAGATGCTAAACATTTAGCTGATAAGCATTGTTTCTCTTAATTACTATATTTTTCTCCAAGTTTATGTATATAGCACTTTTCAACACAAGGCAATTCAAGGTGCTTTCCAAAAATTAAAGACATTAAGAAAATGGCGTTTAAAAACGGTCATTAAAAAGCAAAGATAAAAATAAACATTAAAAGAAAAAATACATGAATAAAAGTTACAGTGCAGTTTAAGATATTAATAGTTCAATTAAAAGCAGTGGCAAAAAGAAAAGTCTTCAGCCTGGATTTAAAAGTAGTAAGAGTTGCGGCGGACCTGCAGGTTTCTGGGAGTTTGTTCCAGATATTTGGAGCATAATAACTAAACGCTGCTTTACCATGTTTAGTTCTGACTCTGGGGACAGAAAGCTGACCAGTCCCTGAAGACCTGAGAGATCTGGATGGTTCATCATTTAGCAGGAGGTCAGAAATGTATTTTGGGCCTAAACCATTCAAAGCTTTATAAACCAGCAGCAGTATTTTTTAAATCAATTATTTGACACACGGGAAGCCAGTGTAAAGACTTCAGAACAGGAGTGATGTGATCCACTTTCTTGGTGTTAGTGAGGAACCAGTGTAAAGACTTCAGAACAGGAGTGATGTGATCCACTTTCTTGGTGTTAGTGAGGACTCGAGCAGCAGCATTCTGAATTAGCTGCAGCTTTCTAATAGTGAGACCTGTAAAGACACCATTACAGTAGTCCAGTCTACTGAAGATAAAAGCATGGACAAGTTTTCCCAAATCCTGCTGTGACGTTAGTCTTTTAATCCTAGATATGTTCTTTAGGTGATAGGCTGATTTAGTAATTGTTTTAATGTGACTGTTGAAACGCAGGCCAGAGTCCATGACTACACCTAGATTTCTGGCTTTATCTGTTCTGAACATTGCAGACTGAAGCTTACCGCTAACTTTTATACGTCCAAAAACCATTACCTCAGTTTTATCTTTGTTTGATTGAAGAAAGTTCTGACACATCCAGTTATTGATTTGATCAATGCACTTACTCAGTGTTTGAATTGGAGCATAGTCTCCTGGTGAAATGGTTGTGTGTGTCATCCGCATAGCTATGGTAACTTATTTGGTTGTTTTTCATTATCTGAGCCAGTGGTAGCATGTAGATGTTAAAGAGAAGAGGCCCCAAGATGGAGCCTTGAGGTACCCCACATGTCATATTTGTCAAGTCAGATGTGTATTTACCTATAGAAACAACGAGTGTTCGAATTACCCATTTACTTTCGGGGGAGCCCTATTTTTTTTGGGGCAATCATATAGGCAGACCTGAAAGATGTATATGTTTCCTGCATTAGATCAACATTGATTGCCAATACCTTGTTTGGTAGGACATATTTTTTTCTCATCTCCGAAATCTCGATCGCTTTTTAGTTTGCCCGGCTATGAAAAGCCATGGATACCTTTCATTCCACTTACTCAATCTTTTCTGTGTCCAGTTAAAAGGCAGGTCATGGGTATCATCAGGTTCGCTAGTGCAGGGGGCGCCGGCGGCTGTGGCCGCATCGGCAGGCCTCTCCCTTGGTGTGGAGCTGTCAAACTCGACCCGAACGCCGCTTACAGCTGGCTAACTAAAAGTTGTTCCTTTCACGTTGTCATTTTTAGACTCCTTTGTTTGAATCCAAAAGCTGCGAGGCTTGGCTGTTTTTGTTTCGCCATATTTTTTGTTACAAAGCCAGAATTACAAAAATATCAATATGAACATTTCAAATGCATCGCCACCATTACCATAACAACATAAGTAGCGTAAAGAATGCAGTGCCGCCACGTACAGATGGCAACACCCAGAAATATTCACAAATACAAAACAAATATTCAGAAACTGTAATGAACAATGACTATTATTTATTTCAAGAACTTTTATTGACAGAAACTCAACATTTCTAATCTGTGTGACACAAAAATATGGCTCCCCCTATTTATCTCAAATTCGGCCTTCAGGGGAGCTCCCCCCGTCTTTAGAGGAGAAAAAAAAAGTTTTAACAACATGTTTATTGACTTTTCATTCCTGTATAATCATTTTGCGCAAAGATGGCACTGTTTGTCAGAGCACTTCATCCTTCTGGGATTTCATGAAGAACAGCTCCAACGCCTGTGTGTATGGGAACGGTCCATTAACTGCCAGTGTTTCCCACAGATCTGAAATATACTTGGGGTGGCGGGGGGGGGTGTGTGTGTGAGGTGATGTGACGTGCAACAACATCAACCTTTCATTTAGGAACCTATCCATGGGATTTTTAGTGGGGGTCGACCTCAAATCCTCTAGGGGGTCCAGGGGCATGCCCCCCGGTAAGATTTTATTTTTTATTTTGGAGTTAAATTCATCAATCTGGTGCATTTTGAGAGGAAAATAAAGAGACTAGATCTATGGAAACACCTATATTAAACAGAACTGTATACATTTCAATTATCATAAAATCATGGCCATAACCAATAACATACCTTTTCCAATATGAAAAAAACACTAAAACTTGTTTATTAATTTATTTTTGGTTCATTTATAGTTGTGAGTGTGTCTGTGCTCCTGAATCAGCCTCTCCTGTCTCCCTCCTCTCCCCCCTGCTCCTCTTTGAGGCAGCAGCAAAGACTAGTTTTCTCTCAACAAGTTTTAAAAGTGTATCTTACCTTTTTTCACCCGGTTAACTTTTTATTTATTCATGCATATTTTACTAATTACATTTCATTTAGCTAACGCTTTTATCCAAAGCGACTTATAATGACTGATTACAGGGACATTCTCCCTGGAGTAACTGAGGGCTAAGTGCCTTACTCAAGGGCACACTAGTGGTGGTGTTTCTGGCGGGATTTGAACCCACAGCCTTCCGATCTTCAGCCGACCTCACTATCCATTAGACCAATCACTACCCTCTCAAATGGAAATATGTGTTTACATAACTGGTGACCACACCGTTTGAGACCCACTGAGAACTTAGACTAAGTAAACTATCTAAACACTCGGAGAGTCCTTTACCTAACCTGAGCTTATCCCGAGCTTGAATGACACACAGAGACCAATCAAGGGCTTTGATTTATGATCTGTATGACAGTGGCCATGTCGGCAGGCCACATCATGTGGACAGCCAGTCACCCTGTGTGAGGCAGGCCACTTAACAGGCCAGAAGGAGGCGAGATCAGTGCGAGGGATCATTGTCCACAAGTTAATCGATCGCAGATGGCGTCGTGGTCAAGGACGAATACAACAAAATATTATATATATACCTAAATGGGTCTCAAAATATACTTGGGCGGCCGTTAAATATACCTGGGCGGCCCGCCCAAGTATAGTCCGTGTGGGAAACCCTGGTTGATTACATTTTTTTTAAATGGAGCAGAAAAACTGTTTAGCTTTTTTCCCACAATCTTTTTTTTCCTAAACTTTCTTATCATTCATTTAGGGTAAAATGAGTTTCTTTCAGTCTACCTGTTCGTGGGTCTGATGATGATGTTCCTGCTGCTGCGCACCTTCCACAAGATGGCCGACCTGCACGGCCTGACCTCCTTCCTGCAGCTGCCGCGCTGCGAGGAGTCCGACCTGGAGGAGGACAGGGAGCCCATTGTGGAGGTCGGAAACAAAGACCTGACGGAGAAGGAGGCCACGAAGCCCCTGGAGCCGGGCTCCCAGCCCTCCTACAACACCATGAACACCGGATAGGCTGAGGCAGGGGAGAAAATGAAACTCTACCTCTGGCAGGCAGACTGTCGGCTGAATCTGAAATATGACTTCTTTGTTTAAAACAACCCAAAAGGAGAGCATAATGATGAGGAATTGAGATGAGTTTTAAGATTCAGCCTTTGTGAGAGCAAGCCACATTCTTTGAATGGTAACCACAGCGCTCTTTGGAAGTATGAAAGGACTATCCTGACTACGTTACCCTGGCTGGGATAAAAGATGTGGTCACAATTGTTCCTTTTCCTCCTCCACACCGCTGTAACTGTGGTGCGTTCACTGTAAGGGTTTGGCTGCTGCGTTCACAGCTTCAGGAACACACATTCACTTTTTGACTAATGGTTTATTGTTTTCAGATCCCTTTGCATGCATTTCTGTCGCTTTGTTTTCTGTGTCGCCGGTTTGCTAACAGTGCTTTAACACCTTTGCCTTAATTTATTTTTATTTCATTGTCTAGCTCCTACCTTTTTTATATTTCATGTATGCACATTATCACCTCCAGCGGTCCAGTTGTGCAGAAACAGGATTGTCCTTACTCACTTTTGCACCACTTGAACTCATCTTCCAATGTGGTTCTAAGCTGAGCATTTAAAAATGATGAGGATGTGTTGGACCAGACTTCCTGTGTGGAAGAAGTCAGGCTCAGCCTTGGTACAGAACCCTCAGACAGCACCGTCCTCCGTTATGGTACTGCCCCCTGCTGTTTACAGGTATGAAGCACAACATGTTACTATAGGAGTCATACAAAAGGGCTAAAGGGTTGGAAAAGACTAACCTTTGTTTCATTGTGGTGATGCAGGAAGTAAGTCATTTCAATGGAAAGCCAAAAACATGTGTGATTTACAGATCATGAACACTTGAAATGCACTTTAATGTTCAAGTCGGTTATTGTTCTTACCATTGAGGTTGTCGTTGAATGAGAAGGCTAAAGATATCCTGATACTGTAAAATAAGTTTGTTGGTGTATATTGATGTTAAGTAATATAGTAGATGAACATGTATTCACTGTTGATGTAAATAAAAAATACGTTTTGTTCTGTCTTTCTCAGTTTCCATTCAAAAATGTTATTTGTTGTTCAGTCACGCATTATCTGAAGTACTGTAACAGTCCCTTGCTTTGCTCACTGATCCGTGCTCTGAGAGCAGGATTAGATTATTATTTTAGATGTACTTAGTTGATCCCAAATTGGGAAATTGTTTTATCAAAGCAGCCTGTTAACAAGGCATTGCACACAAACTAAATATAAAATAGAATGAAATGATGAATAAAAAAAAACTTGAATGGTAAATATATCAACAGTAGAAATAGATTCGTAATTATAAAAAATGCAAGATACAGAATAAGTTAATACAAATACATTAAGTGATTTTATTTATTTTTGAAATTTCTCAAATGTAAATCTAATGAAAGAATCAAACACTGGTTCCGTTCAGTGCATTTCATCAAAAACATCTCTGGTTGGAGATTCAGGCTTACAAAATGGTATGCTCCGACTGTCGTGATTCTAAATTGAAAAAGGAATTGAACTCAATGTTTCAGAATATTAAAGCTTCAAATAAGATTGAAGGAGTCGTCATTGTTTTAAACGTTGCATCTTTTCTCCGTTACAACTTCTGGAATAAAATAAATACTGCAGCTTCCTCCGGGGCCATAAGTGAAAATACTGAAGCTTGCTTTCAACCAACATGTCAAATTCATGCATTAATACATAATGTAAAGAATGAAAATACAGCATGGTTTGATTTCACATTTTATTCAGTATAGTTAAACAGCATTTGCATTTATATAAAAAAAATACATCTACCATAAATACATAGTGTATAGGCATTCTGCCCTCAATTAAACAACCATTCAAATATTAAAAACCAATAGAAAAATATGGAACGACATAACTCATCTTGTTAACAAATACTCCATTTAAATGTTATAAATAGACTGCAGTCCAGGTACTCAAAGAAACTCTGCATAGAAAGCAACTGATCTAACACAGGATCAAAGTACAAACACCTGACAGAAAGGTATCATGTGTTCCCAAACTATTTATCATTATTTACTATTTCAACAGATGGATTACATGCGGGATCAACATACAGCTGGTTACGATGCAGTTCAAAAACAGCGGACCAAGTGGTTTTCTTTGAAAGAACAAACATTGACATGTCATTGGGCTTCACTTTACAGGTTCAAATTCATTATTAGGCTTTGTATTTATTAAGCAGTGGTAAAACTGAGTAAACCGACCCCACATGACTTAGAAATGCATATTATTTACAAAAGTGCAAGAATTCAGATGTAAACCAGACCTAATGGTAAACCATTGTTCACAGGCCGTCAGGCAGCACCACCTACACTCCATCAGCCAACATGGCTAACCGCGTGCTGCTCCACACCCCGCAGGACGGATCAGTAATATCACATCTGTACAACAGAAGCCGTGTAGTGGTTGTGACAGTGGCTCTGAACTGCGACACTGAATCCATAACAATGTGTTAGCACAGTACAGTAAAGCTATTTGATTAGAAACATCTGTTGAACAGTCCGCTGGTAGAGAGGCAGGAGATTTTCACTGAGTATTATTCTTTACAGCTAAAATAGGATACATGAAAATATACTGTACCTCCAGTTGGTGAAGTATAACTGATGGATACAAAGAAGAATTGCAAAGTTAACAATAACCTTCAATAATATACACATTGAAAATACCAGTTCTTGTGGATTTCTTCTGAATAAAACTCACATTTTCTGGGTGCTGCTATTCTTAAACTCCTGACCTCATCTCTTAGCACCTGATACCGGGCCCCTGTTCGAACTCAGTGATAATATGAGGCTAAAATGTTTCTTCATAGAAGTTTGGACCATAATATACTATTGTATCAGTTATTCTCCTTCAAATACCAGCCTCACCACATCCTCTCACATTCACATTGTACACGTGTTATAAGGGATTTATCTCGTGTGTTCAGCCCACTGTTCACAACAGCACATGAATGGTTACTGATTTCCCCTACTCTAGGTAAACCAGGATGTTCAATGTGAACTCAGTTTTACTCGAAGCTGCGATACATTTGACAAATGTTCCGTTATGTTTCTCTTACATCTTCGTTGCTGTATAAATCCTGTTTTATAATCTGACACCTCCCTTCCCCTCCCTAGTTCCTATTAACTTAGTCACACTGGACCCTGTAGTAAAATGCGTTTCAGCCGTTCCTTATAAGCCGACTCATTAAAAAACAGCCTTATCTGGTTTACTGCCCACATAGTTTTCACCGTGACTTGACCTCCATTTTTGCAGTGAAACACTAACGCTTTATGTTTTACAAAAAGCTGCCAGATGCTTCACAGCTAATCTTCATGCTAGCCACATTTTAGCATTTCCTGTCTTAGACGCCAACCGTTTCAAATGATAACTACATTCTAAAACCCATTATACACTTTCCATTGAGGAATATATAAAAACAAAGTGAATATTTGATTTGTTTGATAATTCAGTCTCTCTGCCTTTCAGTTCACTGTTCACTAACTTAGTGAATGCTGTTCAGGCTATTTATCTGCAGTATCACGAGGCGATCAGGACTCCACCAGGATCTCCATCAGATGCTCCAGATCCAGTCCTTCTCTCACATGATTCTGACTCGAGAAGTGTGGCGACGAAAGAGAAGGTAGAGAGGAGGAGGACAACGGGCCGAATGAGGAGAGCGAAGGCAGGCACTTCAGATTCTGGTTGAGAGAAAGGGAGAAGGGGTGTGAGGGGGGGGAGGAGGAGAAAGGTGGCAGATACCGTAAAAGGTCATCCCCAGTCGGGCATCCACCTCCACTGCCTATAAGCCCAAGAACTTCCATGTCCCTCTCCAGCAGGGATGTGTCTATATCCTGGAACAGGTCCTCCACAGTGAGCTCACTGAGGTAGCTGCACCTCATTAGCTCTGTGCTGCTCTCCCACGCCCTCCCCTCTTCCTGCTGCTCCCAGCCTCCACCATAGCCTCTGAGTCCCTGCTTCACCCACGCCACACCTCCATCAGAGGGCGCCGACAGGTTCTCCAAGGACCTGAGAGGCGTCCGGGGAGCTGCCTGGGAGCTACTATCAATGGTAGAGTCCAGTGCAGTGAGGATGGACGAGATGGCAGCTGAAAGGGAGAAATCAGAATCCATAGACATGGATCCCCAGTCCTCATCTTCATCTTTTAAAGACAGAGGGGCATTTGATGCAGGAACACAATATGACAAGTCATTTAAAGTAACCGTAGGGCAACTTACAAGAGCCGAGTGGCTGTTAGAAAACGTCTCTGCGGGGTGCTGTTTTGCCGTGACAACACTCTCGTGAAGTGCAGATGAAGAGCTACAGGGTGGTGGTGACACCTCCGTGTCCACAGAGGGCGCTGCAAAAGCGTCCAGGCTGACCTGCCGCAAGGTGTTGGCGATCAAGACGGACCTCCGCAGGCTGGGCTCAGGCAGCTCCTGGCCATGATGATACTTGTTCAGGGAAACTGAGAACACAAACTGGCGCTGGCTCTCCCACATTGGGCAGCTCCTGTCTGAGACCTCCACCTCCTCTGGTGGGTGTTTCCGCTTCTGCCCCTTCATGATCATCTTTATACTGTGGAGGAAGGCATAAACGGTTCAGTGGACAGTATTGCTACCAAACATCAATGTCGTCTACGTTTCTCAGTGTTTTAAGTAAAGGAATGAAGGTTTTAAATAAATCAACATGTTAATGAGTTAAGTATACATTTCATTACTGCAAATCTGCGCCAAATCCTTATTACATATTGTTTTGGGTTTTTTATCAATGAAAATTGAATATAGTGCAAATAAATATACAAGTCATTAATGTGAATCAAGTTTTTGTTTTTTTAAACTGTTCCTACTTTAAGATATCACTTTGAACACTTTGTTTTAAGTCACCTTATTATGTTAAGAAATGTAATTGGCAGAGGTGGAATGTAATAAATTACAGTTACTCAAGTGCTTTACTTAATTACATTTTTTCGGTACTTAACATGAGTATTTTCATTTAATACTACATATATTCCACTTCATTTTGGAAGCCTACACTACAGTTATTTGACAGCTTGAATTACTTTACGAAATATAAATAGACATAGTGAGATGAATATAGATCAAGATATCCAGCAGCAGTAACTCAAATTAGCTCCACAATTACCAGCTGCGGTAATAATCCAGTCATATGAATCTGAAATAGGCCATTATGCATAATAACTACTTTCATTATATTATAAATGGTAATACTTTTGTACTTTTACTTGAGTACAACATCAAACTTTAAAATGGTATCTTAGTAAAGATTTGATTATTTGTTACACCCCTGCTAATCAGTAATAAGACATGATTGAAAGTTAGAGCCTTTAGGCTAAGAGTGGATAGGGATGGGGGCAAAATAATAGATGAAGAACCAGCAGTGTTGGAAGAAGTACAAGTACAAATACTATCATCTTAAAATACCTCACTACAAGTAAAAGTCCTGATTTCAAAATGTTACTCAAGTAAAAGTGCAAAAGTATTAGTCACAAAGTACCAAAAGTAAATGGTTCTCATTCTGCACAATGGCCCATAACAGAAGTATATAAAGTACAGCTTGAATTAAAAGCTAAATATCATGCTGTTTTTATACGTGTAAGTAGTGGTTTCGTATTGAAATTGGTCAATGTGGAACCAATTTAGATAAATACTATGTCATTAGCAGTATAGTACTACATTTTGCCATATCATGTTTATTTGTACAAAGTAGCTGTGAGTTTTAAAATAAATGCAGTGGAATAAAAAGTACAATCGTTGCCTCTGAAATGTAGTAGAGTAGAAATATAAAGTACTTTGAATGGAAATACTCAAGTAAAAGTATATATACGTCAAAAGAGTACTTAAGTATACTTGAGTAAATGTACTTAGTTACTTTCCACCACTGACAACCCGTGTCTTAAAGTAAATAACATACAATTTACTTTTACTGCTTTGTGATTATTCAAATGTGGCTGAATGCAACTAATTGCATGTCGTTAATACTGTAAACATTTTAGATATATCTTGAAAACAGTGTAATACGCTTAAATGAAATAACCGTGATACATAGAGGGATAATGTAATGCGTAGAAGTTTTCTGTGAACACGAGCTTAGTCTCAGTTAGCTAGAGTTATATGCGGGTTGGGGGATGTTAGCGCTATCGTTCAGGAGGGAAACGGAGCCCTTCTCGCCCAAGACCATTGAAAAGCAACACACGTGATAACAGACATAACACGAGTTAACTATTTAAAACACTGGGCTTGTTCTGTCATTAAACATTACAAAAACTGAAAGTTAGTCATAAATGTAGCAAACAGACCTGTTGAATCACTCCTCGTCCCTCTCCAGTAACGTAAGGTTTAGTAGTGGATACCGTTACTGTTTGTTATGTCGTTTTCCCGCCTCCTCTTCGACCCAAACACCGTTTCCTGTCTCATTAGGAAAAAAGTCGGCAGTTATAAACTATTAAAACTTTCTGTTTCGAACTCTTAACACTACAACTTCACTTCAGCCGACTGCCTCGGTGTTCTCCCGCCTGTGATTTGAGCAGAGTTTCACACCAAAAGCATTCCAGTTGGGGGTTGGATGTTTCGAAAGGCATTGTGGGTAGTTTATGTACGTTACATTCAATCAGTATAATTCCACGTTACAAACTCTTTTTAACTGTTTTTACGAGACATTATGATAATAAAACACTTCACAAAATATGTACAGATGTCAATTCACTCCCAGCCTAATTAATTTCCGCCCATACCGTTAAGTCAAGCTTGTTATTGTGTAATTTGTATTGCACTGTACTAATTCCTTAATGATTACATCACCGACAGGAGGATGTCCATCCACATTATTGTCTTTTTGTACAAAGCATGACAATTTGTTTGTAAAACACTAAGAATTACATACACATATGGGTCATAATTGTCTCATGTTATTTCACGTTTGTATTAAAGTTACTGTAATGAAAAAAGGAAAACGTCTTCGAGGATATTAGACTACTGGTCCGGTCATAAATCGAAACTAGAAGATATAATTTAAAATGCACACAATTCACTGACATTTAAATACAAATAAAGACAAAGCAAAAATAACAATTTAAAAAGTGTGGACCCTGACATGTAGCCTACGCTTCTACAGAAAGTCTTCAAGTTTAACTATAATAAAATATACTATTGACTAAATCAATTTATTTCAGAGACTGTGTTATTTACCTGAGAGCAGCATTCGTCAGGGAGGAAAATGTATATGGACACAACTCGTCTGAAGTAAACTATCAATATGTCAAAGTTTACCGTTTCGATTTAAATTCCACCACTCGACATTACGCCACCTAAAGAAGAACCAGTCAACTTAAAAAAACAGCTTTAGCTCCTCCTCGGCCTGTGTATTATTGGACGGCGGAGAAAAACAAGTTGACAAAATAAGACAACTTCCTGTACTCTTCCAAAAATAAACTTCAAATAGAGGAACATCAGTCGCCCTGTAGGCAATGTCATAATAAAGAGTGTTTGTCTGTGTTGATATGCAATGACATGCCTAATACAAACACAACAGTAAAGACATACATATAATCACACTGTTAAAATAACAGGTGTCCGATTTGTCAGACTTCATTATGTTATACTATTACATTACATTGGCCCTTATATTATATCTTGTATTGTATTAACATGTTGTACTGTTTTACTACATTGTTGTAGATAATATATTTAAATTATGTTGCTGTACTAACACAGTATCACTTACATATCATTCTGGCGTACAGTGTTTGTAGACTTGCTGACTGGCTGCTACATTGTCACTTTTACTTTGACACTTTGTCTTTATGTGTTTCTAATTTAACACATTTTATTGTCTTGTATACCTGTAATTATGATGTATTTGTTTCCGCTTCTCTTTTCTCCTTACTGTCTGTGTGCTGCTAAAGAACACCTTCATTAGCTTTTATTATTTCCTCCTTGCAAGATATTTATTTTCCCTTATTGAAAATCTAGAAAATGTATTTTCAAATAGAATTTACTTTAAAAAGGTTAAGTATTGGACACACTATGTCTCCTACTACACTGTTAAGTATTTAGCTTGTGAGATTTCGCTACAAGTATGCACATGCAAACTCCAAACTAGACGAGATGTCATAAATCAAGCTTGCACGTGCGCATGTTAAACTCAGAATTAAACTGAGCACAGATAAACGTTCACCTTCAGCAAATGAATGGGAACATTTTGAGAATTGTGAAGTAACAATGAACATGTTTTTTGAATGAAGGTGGACTTCAATTGTGTTTTGTTGCTAAGACTAAATAAAGTTTAAAAAAATCAGTGGGAACACTGGTATTGCTGTTTTTAAGTGATTTACTGCCAAATGAGATGCTGTAAAGTTCAAGTAATTATTATGGTATAGTGGTGTCCAATCCTCAAACTAAGAAATCCAGGTTTTATTTTGAAGGAGAAAATCGTTTCCGGGATCATGTAACCTTCTCTTAAGCCACTTGACACATATAGACAGAGGGAGTTTCGCAACAGCTACACATCATGTGTCACGTCATGCCACTCATCTGACTGACCTGAGGAAACACTCACATGAGCTGAAGTGTAGGAGGCAGACTAAAACAACTGGTTCTGCAAGTATCATACCAAATACAGTATCTATCCCAATAGAAAACAAGACAGAGACTCATATTTAATAACACTGATCCAACCTGAGGTAGTTGTAGTATGTACTGCAACAGTTCAAACTGCCATCTATATATGGATTCACATCTAGGGCCAGAAATAACTTGTTTCAGACAGTCTGCTGAACAATAGAGACTAGTTCATGCACAAGTGTTATGGTTTCTAAACATGCATCCAATAATATTTCAATGGTATTGTTTCAGCTATTTATTCCACAAATAATGAAACACATGACCAAACCGTCAATAATAAAACTAATTGAGTTTCTTCTTAGTCCAAAGTCAGTTTTTTTTTATACCCGTTCAATTTTTAGTAAAAGGTGAGAACCATGGTCGTAAAGTTGTTTACTCACATGAAGGTCGATTGGTACGCATGGGTTAAGAGGGTATAATAAAAAATGTATTCCATTTCAATTATGAATTACCTGTTAAAAAAATAGCACAATCTAATTATCGCAATATAAAAGTAATGCAATATTTAAACTTAACTTTTGGAAGAAATGTTGTATCATGTTGTATTTTTTTGAAGGAACTCTGCAGCGTATTCAGGCAGTAGACTGTAGACCAACTGAGAGAGATATGACCATATACAGCAAAACAGCACCAATACAAACGGAGAAAAGGCTCCGTTTTAATTTAATACAGTGGATTAAGCTCACCCACAATATTTTTCAAGCATATGATTTGAAAGATGTAACTGTTATGTTATTTAAATGTATTGTAGCATTGTAAAACTGATAATAATCCCCTTTGATAAATGTACCAGTAATCTGATTACTTATTCTTTATGGATGTTTAAATTTAAGGAACCTTTTTATTGTATCCCAATT
Organism: Champsocephalus esox; assembly: GCA_036324585.1. NCBI lineage: Eukaryota > Metazoa > Chordata > Actinopteri > Perciformes > Channichthyidae > Champsocephalus > Champsocephalus esox. Next base: position 42,021,040 of record CM070493.1, read on the forward strand.
ACATAATGCCATCTTTTATCTAATATTAACAGCAACAGCACTTTGAGTACTATCCACCTATGATCTACTCGAATACTAATTCCCTCTTGTTTGCAAAGCGTAATTAAAGTGAGATAGAATATTAATATATAAAAAAAATGATAATGTTTGTATTTGTCACTCGTGAAAAAACAGGCCGCAGTCTGATCACTCACATGACACTCTTTCAGCCCAACGTTACCACAATAAACTAACACTTTTATTTTCAACAGAGATAGAAACAGACCCACTGTACATGAGAGCAGTCACAGGAGGTACCACACCATAACATTTTCAAAAACAGAAACATTAAACATAAAGATTGTTATTGTAAAAGAAAGAAGTGATAAAGCAGTGTAAACAGCTGATGCAGGTTTGGCACTTGTTTCAAAAGATATCCTTATTGCAGCTTGTGTTAAAGGTCCCACGTCATGGCCATTTCTACTGATCATATTTCCATTGTTGAGGTCTAGAATAGATTTCAATTGTGCAATTTTCCAAAATCACATTGGTTACTCACACAGCATTGGTCGAGACGTTGTGAGGCTCGCTGCTGGGAGGAGCGGACAGGTTTCCGGGTCGGCGATACAGCGAGAACAAGCAAAACCCATCCTGAGCACACACAAACACTCACAGCCGAAGTAAAATCAATAAGTGTGGCTTGGTATTGAGAAAGAAAAAGGTTTGGAACGCTGTGAGAACGGGTCTGCGGAGAGCATTCCTCCGTGATCCCAACTCGTCTGTTACCAGCGTTCAGGGAGCTCTATGCAAGTCAATGGGACTCCCTGTTAGTTAGCCAAGGGATCCTGGTGTGTGAGTTGTTGATTTGGGTGTTCACACGTCACAGAACCCAGGAAGCAAACAATGGAAAATGAGAAATGTCCAACGAGGCGTTCTGGGGCAGCAGACAGGTCTTCTCTGTGTTAGAGTGTTACTCGCTACAGGGTGCACTTTGAGGGTTCTGACTCTGCAGACCGTCTACATGCAGAACAACCTTCATAACACAAGGGGACGGGCGATAACCAGAAAAGCATGACATGTGCCCTTTAATATCTAAATTGGTATAAAAATATAACTACGGCAATAAAAAGCTGCTCAATTATTATTAATAAAGTGATCATTAGTGGTTCATCACAACACACAACATGTATATTATAGTTCTTCATTTATCTCCAAGTTTAAAACAAAAAAGAAAGTAATGTCTGTCTGTCGTCTGTCTGTCTAGGATTATTTATACTCTCCCCACAATCCCACAGCCTTCCCGTCCCACTCTGAGGTGGACAGACACTTGACAAAGAAGTGTCCCAGGTCGTGTTTAGAGATGGCTCTCCCCTTTAGCATGTTCTCCTGCGTCAGGTAACTCTCCGTCAGAGGAAGGTCGTCTGAGGGAGCAAGTTAGGGACAAAAACCGTGATGTGACCTATATGATGTTAAATCAATGGTGGAAAGTAACTAAGTACATTAACCAAGTACTGTACATAATCATACTTTTAGGAAACTTGGACTTTACTTGAGTCTTTCAACTTTACACTTTTACTTTTTATTTTGTGAATAATATGATGTGTTTATGTGATAAATATACTCCAAATTGACTTGGTAGTACACAAAGTATACAATATTTGCTGCATATTGACAAATTACAACATTAAAAAACACAATAATGTATCTTTGATTGATAAAAACTGAAAAATATAATATTCTATGATAAAAAAAGGTTTAAAAAAAAACCTATTCTGTATAATGAGCGTTTTTAATTTAGCTACATTTAGTGCATTTTGATGATAATATTTGTATTTTTTTTTATTTAGTAACATTTTGAACTAAGGACTTTTACATGTAATGGATTATTTGTGTCACTACTTTCACTTAAGTACAGGATCTTAGTACTTTTTTCACCTCCTATATAAATAATAGCCTATAAATAACATGAATGCTCCATCTAATTTCAGGAGCCAAAAATGGCGCTGTAAAAAAAAATGGCTTTGTCTTCACTGCCAGGATATAAGTTTGATTTTGACTTTTTATATTCTTTACTTAACTTTAGAGAAAAATCATTTTGGATAGACTTTAATGTGTTTTTCAATTTAATCGACTATCTCCCGAAAATATGAACTCGATCAGGCTACCTGTATTTCTTTTTCAGCCACCAGATTAAAACCTTTCTTCCAGGTTTGTTTGAAATAAAGTTTGACTTCCTACTGACCTGCAATGTGGGGAGGCATGACGGCCACGAAGTCCAGCCCTGAGGACTTCAGCACTGTGTGCATCCTGTCATGGTCCTCTGTCACAGGAAGCATGCGGGGCGGCACTTTGGAGCGGTCCCACAGCAGGAAGGCTGGGAGGATCAGGAAAAATAATCACAATCACTCTCAGAAAGAAAGGGCAATCAATTATTGTCAAATACACTTTAATTACACTTGTCATTTTCCTTATGCAATGTACATAAGAAACAACGGCTACTTTTAACCCAGCAACATCACACAGACTTCACCCCCTCACCCGCTCTGTTGTAACTTATAAACAGTGAGTTGTACCCGACATGCAGGCCACCACTTTGCAGATCCCACGGGACTTCATGGCTTCAACTATGTTCTTGGTGCCTTCAGACATCATGGTGGTCGGGCCTGATGAGAACAGATCACAGACTCATGTACTGAAGTGGAAGGTAACTCCACATCACAAAACTGTTCTTGACAATAGTTTAAAACGCTCAACAGTTTTTTTAAACTGTCTTTGGTGTGGCCTCTGAAATAAGGTCTGTGGTTGATACAAACGTGAGAGATTTTCACGTTTTGTTCTACGAGATCCAATAGGTCAGAAATACCCCACTGTGAATGTCCAAAGCTCCTATGTCTCTAAAAACTGAGACTACTGAACATCACCATGGCAACCATTAGCTGCCTTTAGCTTAGCGGTGGTGACAAGAGGTCATGTGACCATGATGTAGTTTATGTCCTAACAAAGCTTTTCACCTGTGGGGTTAATATGTGGAGACTATCTCGCTGAACAAAACGTAAGTCATAAATGTTAATTTATTAATAAAAGCTTATTTTCTGCCAAAGTCTAAAAATATCATTGCTTTCTTTCGAGGAAGCCCTTGCAATGCTAACTCCTGGGACAGCATAACACTACGTCATCACTGCACTACTGTATACTGTGGAATAGTAATACAGTAGAGCAAATGTAAAGTGCATACATGAAAACACAAGTTTCCAACCTTAAAAGGAGTTACTCTGTGTCAAATTAGCCTTTTCATATTTAAGTGTTGCCACTTTTGATAAAGTCTAGGTATTTTATTGTAAATCCTGTTTCCACCATTAATGTACAGTGTGTTTTAGATTGTGTGACACTGACAAGATGATATCAAATAGGAACTTTATGTTGTAAAGTCTGTTAGCGTCCTCGAGTGAATGTTTTTACATTATTACACCATTTTAAACGACAGTCCTCCTTGTAGGTGTACATGGTCAGTTACGCAATGTGAACTTTGACAATGCAAAGGAACACTTCTACAATAGCAAAACAAATCAATAATGTGTCAACATGTAAGAATTGCTCAATCAACAGTAAGAGAAATGCTGCAAATGTAGGACAGCTAATTCAAAACTTTAAAACAAAAGCAAAGTGTAAGCAAAAATTAATCAGAATCATAATAATAAAATGTAAACTAAGCTTGGCTAAATTGTAAATTACATTTATGCAATTCCGTATATGTCTACTTCTGGGATAAAACTTCCTTTTTGATCAGAAAGAAAGTTAGTTTAGCATTTAGTTTTATAGCTGTGGGTCAAACTGTGGAGCCTTACTCAGGCTGTTCCTGGTACCCAGGATGATGATGACAGCGTCCTGGCCTTCCAGGGTCTTCATCACATCGTCTTTATTGAGCACATCTCCCACCACCACCCGGAACGCATTGTGGTCGGCTGGCAGCCTGGAAGGGTCTCGCGTCAGCACCGTCACATTGTATCCTGAGGGAGGAGACATAGAAATTAAACAGAACAACAATAATGCTATTTCTGATGTATGTATCTGTTAACCGTAGGGCTGCACAGTTAATCAAATATCTAAATTGCAATATGGACTGATGGACTATTCAAATAGCAGCAAGCACAATATTTTATATAAGGCTACATTTTGATTCAAGTTTTTAGGATCTGCAAAAGATCCAGGCCTATACTTTTTTTTTACGAACTTAACCAAACATATTTTTTTCTTAAGATCTTTAAAATATCCCCCCCCCCATTATAATTTCAACAAATCTTTAATGATAATGAGAATTATGATGGAAAATGACCAATACCTCCAATTTTGTGAATGAATCGCAATATCAGTCAAATGAATCGCGATTGGTTACATGTTTACAAATTGTGCAGCCATAGTTAAAACTGTAGTTATATTTTCTTAAATAATTAAGATCTTTCCTTTTTTCTTGCGGGATTTTGTTACATTTGACATCCATTCAGAAGTGGCAGAATGAGAATGATTTGTATCTAGCGGCTCCAATAAAAGAGCAGGGATTACCCTTTGTGGCACATTGACAACTGTCACCTTGTTTATTGTGCACTAACTTGAGCAAGAATACAAGTATTTTCCAGAAGCTCTTTTAATAACTTCACCCATTTCGTAAGGGGAACCACCCTCCCTGTCCAGGCCAGATAGTGAACAGCTTCTACCATCAGCTCTCAGTGACTCAGCAAAATGCTGCCATGCAACGTCTAACATGACTCAACAGTTTTTAGGAAGGAGAAAGGAAAATAATATGCTGCTTAAGCAAATACAATCATGTGACATATTGTGTTTGTGTAAGTCATATATGCAAGTGTAGCGGCCTGTCTGCAGCAGTTTATGTTTTAATCCCAACCAAAGCAGAGAAAAACAAATATTAGTAACTTAACGTTTAAATCAGATTACATGTAATAGATATGCCATAATCGAATAGATAACATTTGCTATGACCTTCAAAAGTGTACACTAAGTAAAGCTGGTGGATTTGGACAAAATAAAATGTGTGTCCTCTCTCACCTGCAGAGACAGCCTGCTACATGTGTCCTCTCTCACCTGCAGAGACAGCCTGCTAAATGTGTCCTCTCTCACCTGCAGAGACAGCCTCCCTACATGTGTCCTCTCTCACCTGCAGAGACAGCCTGATACATGTTTCCTCTCTCACCTGCAGAGACGGCCTGCTACATGTGGCCTCTCTCACCTGCAGAGGCGGCTTGCGGCAGGGTCGCGAGCCCCGTCATTCCCGTGGCTCCAAATACCGCCACGTTTTTTATGGAGTCCGACATTATTTGTAGCTAACGAAAAGCACGACTCAGGAGCAACTTGTCGGTTGAAACCAAACTGTGCCCAATGCAGAAGATAGTTTCAGTTAAAGTCACACTGACATGCACAGGACCGCCTCTGTTGACAGGAAGTGAGCGTCAGCACAGGCTCCTCCCACAGGAGGGTTAAAGGAGCCCTGCAGATCTAAATGTTGTGAAACATGTTCTGATTTTTTTAAGAACCATTGAACTTTTTGTCTCATGATGACGAAATTAGAAACAAGCTTGTTTTATGCAGCCGTGGAATGTAACTGATTACATTTACTCAAGTAATGTACTTAATTATAATTTGGGGGTACTTTTACTTTACAGGAGTTTCATATTCTGCCAAGTTGTACTTCGAGTTAACTACATGTATACATCATACTGCATTGTATTTTCCCCGCTCCCCTCTGGCAGGAGGCTATGCTCCATCAGGACCAAAACCACTCGCCACCTGAACACTTTCTTCCCGTCCGGCCTCATCATCAAGGACCCCGACCGACTGACCCTGACTTTTATCCACCCCAGAAAAACATGCCATATGCACATCATGTGACATCATGTGAACAACATGTTGTTCTTTTTTTCTTAATACTGTGAGCCATGTTCATGCTCAGCTCCTTGACTATATTTTGCACATTTCTGCACACATGTCTGCACAGCCCTCCACTTTAAAATAAAACACACCGTAGTTTGCCATATATTGTCATATATTCATTGTCCTAAGTGTTTTAGTTCATAGACTTTTAAAGTTCCTTTGGTGAAAAAATGTAAACATTTTGACAAATTACAACATAAACAAACCCTAATACGTATTTTCTAATTATAAAAACAGCATAATATAATATTCTATACAACCCATTTAAAACAGGCATTCTGCAAAATATGTACTTTTGACACTTTGCACATTTAGCTGATAATACTTGTTACTTCGGTGACATTTTCACCTCATTTATCACCTGAATCTCCTCTAGAGCACCATTGTGTTCTTTTTAACCACATATGGAGGGGCTCCTTATTTTCATATAAAGTAACAGACAGAGAATCAGCACTTGAAACAGAGGGGATTATGGGATGCTACAATGCATTATCTGTTTGGTATTTTGAGCGAAACACTTCAGAGACATGTTTTGTATATATGAGACCTATATATGATATTAAAAACAGTATAATAGGGTACCTTTAAGTAAAGGAACTGACCACTGGTTTTATGTGATTGACTGTTAAAGAATTGCGCTTAACAACACAATAAGTTTAATTAATTCATGATTGTGCAGGACATCTGACAATGTCTTCTTTGAGGATAACAAACCTGGAAACGGGGAAAGAGGGGACTTTAAAAAGTGGTTTACTTTAATCGATCAGAGATTGTGATTAGTTCATTAACAGTGAGCCGGTGTCCGGCAGTGGCTCAGTCAGGGGCTTGGACTGTGAGCCAGGGTCGCCGGTTCAAGTCCCCGACAAGACCTAAATATGGAGTGTGGACTTCTACTTGGAGAGCTCCCAGTTCACCTCCTGCCCTGCCGTGGTGCCCTTGAGCAAGGCACCGGACATCCCCCTCCCCCCACTCCCATTGCTCCCCGGGCGCTGTACAATAGCTGCCCACTGCTCCTACTAGACTCCTGGTACTAGGATGGGTTAAAAGCAGAGAACACATGTCACTGTGCGTGCTGTGTGCTCTGCATGTGTGACCTTTAAAGAGGGTTTCATCCCTCCCAATTCTTCTTCCAGTTCATTCACAGTGGGGCACACAGAAAAAGATAGTGTTCAAGATTTCAACATGTTTGGTTCAGCCCACAAAACAACACAATATGGTGTTTTGTGGGTGTTTAGTCACAGAATTATTATAAAAGACATAGTCACCATTTTATTAAAAAACATTCCTGCAACACTATCACTACACAATTTATTTTTGGATGGGGCTACAGGGTCAAGCTCAGTGTTACCCCCTGAGAACTGCCCATGTTAATGACTTAGTTATTGTTATTAAAGTTAGGGTAGGTAAGAATGGAGAAACCAGCTCGAGTGCGCTAGAATTTGAAAGTACACAACCGGACAAAATCTGCCCTTTCCTTCAGACTTCCTTACAGAGCCCCTCCTCTAACACACACGAACAAGTGTTTGTGCACGAGATGGAAGGCTGACAGGCAGGTAGGCCATCCAATTATCTGCCTCGGCCCGCGGCAGATAATTGGACTTGCTTTTACAGCACCACGGCTTCCACAGATGAAATATATATTTATTGTCAAAGCATTTCATTTATTAATTGCTATTAGGATGTTACGAGCATTCCATGGAATATAACAAAATGTGTTTCTGAAGTGAATGACTTATACCGACGGTAAGACGGTAATTGATTAACCTTTTTTAATAACAAAGCCTGACGTTTCTTAAACTATTGTTATAGCATTGTAGTATCACATTTGAAATTAAGCTGTCTTTATGTTTAAGCTAGCAGAAATGTATTTTCCTCCTTTAAGTTGCGTTTTTCTCCTGTAAAATTAGCCTCAGATGTGAAACACTGCCTCTTGTGGCATGTTGCTAAAATGTTACAGTCTCTCGCCTCCTCTCTCTCTCTCTCTCTCTCTCTCTCTCTCTCTCTCTCTCTCTCTCTCTCTCTCTCTCTCTCTCTCTCTCTCTCTCTCTCTCATTCTTTCATCTTTTTACAATGTATTTGTTGTATTAATGTACGTGAGTAAAAACTGCAACGTTTGCTTCCAAAATTGTGAAGTAGAAGTATACAGTAGCATAAAATGAAAATTATCAAATTGAGTATAATAACATGATTTAAGAATGTATAGGCTACAGTGGGCTACTATACAATTAGTTATTAGTTACTAGTTATATCCTAATCTGGTCCTCACTCTAGTCTAGACTACTTGATATTTTTCCATCAGTCTTTGAAGGTCTGTAACTTAATCCAAACTTTAACAGATATGTTTTCTCGCAAATGTGATAGCTGTGAGAATAATTAAAGGGGTATTCCAAAGAAATGTGTTATTCAGTGTGATAGAAGTCAACAGCATATCCTACATTTCAAAGTGGCTTAGAGCAGGACACCAGGGTGGGCTTAAAGGACCTTTTTGTTTTGTAGTTTTGGATGATGCTAACAAACCATTTTGATGATCTAGCACATGGCACACAATTCTTAAAATTGAATTTTCTGTCAGCTATGAAACATTGGTGGTAGGATCATCTTGCAGTTCAAATGCATCCTGCAGGGGGCCAGAGCCAATAAAGTGCCACACATGTTAGGCAGGCCAATCCAATTACCCAGGCCATCCAGTTGGAGACAGAACAGGTATGTTTGGAAAGGCACAAACTTTGCCGAACTGAACAGGCTTTACCTGCGCTAAGAAAAAAGCTAAGATGCTTCGAAAAGACCTCTGCTGCATGAGTATAATTTAATATAATACAGTGTGTTCATTCATATTCACATCATCTCTCTCATGTTTTTGATGTGATCATTGGGAAAGAAAGCTTGGGTTTAAGCAGTTTTCTGTACAATTGCATTTTTGTTGGGGGTTCTGCCTGTGTGGATTTGAATGTGTGTTTTTTATATTTTAACCTATGATTTTAACCTGTAAAGTGTGCAGAGACTCAGGGTAACTCTAAATAAAGTACATTTGAGTACCATCTGTATGCTTTTCTTAGTATTTGAGGGGTTACGACCGCAGGAAGAGTTAACATTTACCAGACTACATTAAGGTCAACAGCATAAATAAATAAATAGATAAATAAATGAACACAACAGTACAATTTAGATCTTAATGTTGGGAACAGTGTTTTTTTTAAAATAACAATTCATTTTTGAGTCTCATGACCTTAGTATTTTTAAAATACACACACCTAACACACCACATGCACTTGTGAAAGTACAGCTCTGGAAAAAATTAAGAGACCACTGCAAAATGATCAGTTCCTCTGGTTGTACTATTTATAGGTATGTTTTTTGTTGTTGTATTCTATGAACTACTGACAAAATCTTTCTGTGTTGCAATTCAACAGACAAAAGGGCTGCCAATAGGTAGAGATTGAAATTTGGAAACATGTGGTCTCTCAATTTTTTTCAGAGTTATATAATACTAGCTTGTTTTATGCAACTAACTGTTCAAGAGGGACAATGCTTAAAATAAAAAAAGTGTAATTATTAAAATGTATGATGATACTGCTTTTGATTGGTTGGCAGCTGTACCCCGCCTACTTCTTCTTAAGAGGAGCAGAAGCTTAAACACCGTGAAACACTGGATTTAAAACGTTAACGACTTTAACAAAAAGGTAATAAGTGAACTATGTAAAGAGGTATCGTTTGTTAGCGGTAACTGTTTGACATAACAATGAAAATGCCGTATGTATGTTAACTTTTGTGATAACGAAATAATAGCTTCTTAAACCTCAGTGCTAAGCTAATGTTTATGCTAGCAACGTAGTATGTGTCAAATGTGAAACTTAGCTAGCCTACCTTTAGCTGTTAAGCATGTTAGGGGTACACATATTTACGGTTTGGTTAATTAACGCAAAGCTTTAAAATTAATTTAACAATTAATTTATTTTCGCCACTAAACTGTATCTGCTGCTGTCAAATTAGCCTAAGATATAAAACACTGCCTCTTGTGGCTTGTTGCTAAATAGTTGGATAGTATCGCACCCGCCAACTCCCGACCCCCCTTTTTTATTTCTCTCTCCCTCTCCCCCCCTCCTTGCTAGCCGCACTAATGCTGATATTTCTCTCCAGCATCACCAGCGGAGAGGAAGAGGAGGAGGAGGAGGAAGGAGAGGTTGTGTCAGGTGGAAACGGGGACCTCGATGGATATCATCACCAGCCTCCACCGGCTCGCATCCTCAGCACCGACAGCATCTCCCGGCCGGCGGTCACCGCTGCGGGCACACAGCGCCCCTTCTATTCGTCAAAGCATTGTATTTGCACGGTAGAGACTCCCGGGGTGCTTCTGAAATTAGCCCGACAAACTGCTTCTTCCTGTTATAAGGACTAATCGAGGGAAGACCCTACAGGAATAAGAGCGGAGCGTCAGTTACCTCCATTGACAAACCGCTCTCCTCATCGATTCAGCCCAACGACGTCTTGGTATAAGAGGAGGACAAAACCAACCGAAAAACGGACACTGAAGCTGAAGGTGAGGCCGATAGGACGACATATGATTCCTTTCTCCATGGGGTGTTGTTTTAATTTGTCATCCCCATTGTGAGAGCAAGGAGCCGAGGTGCACGGTGTTTTTTTCCTTTTTTTGCAGGGACGCCGGCCTGCATTTGGGTGCAGGGTACCGCAGTGATCCGGCGGGGGGACGCGCTGTTTCGTGTCTTTTTTCAACCACATGTGTTACATGATGCATGCCTGGGAAAGTGTTAATGATGCCTGCCAGAGCTGGTTCTCTACATTAGAATGATTACTGGGTTAAGAAGCAGAATAGCGGCCTAGTGAATGGGATGTATAATGTTGTTGCATGTTATACCAGATCACTTTACGGTTCTTTTAAACCGACACTTTTAAGGATGCATGCTGATATAGCGTTTTGTGGTATTTTGATCAACTTTACCCTATTGCAAAGGGCATCTGATCTTCGCAGGAGAAGCATCTCTGCAGAATATAGGCTACATGCTCCTGCAGGAAGTTATATGTGTCTCTGGTTCACTGTGTGACCTGACATTACTTTGGCATTCCTGCCCCTTGTGGCATGAATTATTCCTGAATGTTGCTGTTCCATGCAGGGTGTATTCATTCATTTATTCTTGTGCTTTAGTTAGACAAGGCCAACAGCAGCATAGCTTGCCTTAGCAACACAGGAGGCAGAATGCGATGTGGCATGCCAAGTCTTAATGTAGTGTTTGATCACATCTGCAGTGAAAAGTGACTACAACCTCAGTTATGCCCTGAGACCAATGGCTGTTTAACATGCTCGCTGTCAGTGATTACTATCCACAGCTGCTGGAGGGAGCTAACACAGGCAGCTGTTAGTTAGCTTTGGTTTGTTGGTGCAAAGTGTGTGTGTGTGTGTGTGTGTGTGTGTGTGTGTGTGTGTGTGTGTGTGTGTGTGTGTGTGTGTGTGTGTGTGTGTGTGTGTGTGTGTGTGTGTGTGTGTGTGTGTGTGTGTGTGTGTGTGGAGAGGGGGGTCAATTGTTAATAAAACAGTATGACAGGCAAATCACTAAAGACAAAGGCTATAGTTATAATTGCAATGTATTTCACAAATGTCATTATAGATAACGGCAACCAGCTGACTATCATCCTGGTATATTGCTACTATTCTTCTTGGGGTTCACACTTTGTAGTACATATTGATTCATTATTTTTTTTACTTATTGTACTCTACGGAAGTCAAAGTCCTGTGATAGCACTATTCAACTTCTGACATACACCCAGAGGGGGTTGGAGTGTGTCTGTTGTGCTCAGCTGTTTACCATAAAGGCTAGTATCACTTATATTTATATAGTACTAAATAAATCCTTAATTTGTTCGCATTGACCCCTAATCCTCAGCAGGGTTATAAATAACCCTTATATTACTAACGCATTATATTTGAATGCATGTGGCTTCTACGGTTCCCGAACAAAATGTTAATTGGTATCCATCACATCAAATAATGGCCAGCTCTGTTACAGCATAGTTATTTTTGCCACTCTTTGCTCGCTGGCTTGTGTGGATGATGGACAGCCTCTTTGGGACACTGGAGCTCTGTGCTGCTGCTCTGCCGTTTATCAGACCACAAGGTGACTGTTTTTATTCAGACTTGAGGTCTTGCCGACTCAGAACTGGGCGCGGCTGCTGGCTGCTCACAGATGATGTTTCACTTTGCCGAGGTGAAGTGAGTGGAAGTGACTCAGTGCAGTGTGTAAAGTGCGTAGTATGACGTCACGAAGAAGCATCCACTGAGAGAGAGAGAGAGAGAGAGAGAGAGAGAGAGAGAGAGAGAGAGAGAGAGAGAGAGAGATTTGCAAAGTGAGTTTGGATAAAAATGTAAGTTGAAAATTCAGATACCTAAACGTTTTCTATACAAGTTCAATATGTTTTTCAGTTGGCATTGTAATGGCAGCCATGCAGGGCATTTCCTATAAGTAGCCCAAAGGCATTAAATATACTTATTGTTTTCTAATCTTTGTCTAAATATTTGTTTTGCTCACAGATCAGACAGAAATTGTACAGTAGCAACACACTTCACCACTGCTTAAATATAGCAAAGAAGAGTGAGTGAGATAAATGAAGAGGAACATAGTAGCACACCCAAACTCTGAACAACAGTTGACTTTTTTCACATCAGTGCGAGTAATACCCTTACTCTTGTTAAGTTATTTTCTGTAAGCACTGTTTTAGTAAATAAACTGAATTTCATATCTAAGATTCAACACATTTTATTTGCAGCTGAGGCTTCTAAGGATTCACAATCCTTTGTCTAAGAATTGTTCATATGCCATATATTAAGTACTGTATATACAGAAAGTGGTTTTAGTCAAACTGGTTGGTATATAGATTATTTTGATATACAGTATGGTAAAATGACAACATTGTCTCTGCATAGTTATATTGATCAGGTCTGCCCAGATTGTACTATGTTCGACAATATACATAGATCTACACAAAAATTAATGGAAAGGAAAATGTAGGATTCAAGCTATTTCCTTTTTCATCTACACACCTGCACATGTAAAACGCACTGCACACACGCAGTGCAATGTAGTCTCTGCATTGAAGTCTTCCTCTTCGTATTACGGCCCGTCCACACAGCAGCGTTAAAAAAATCTTCCAACGCTTCTGCCCATTCACTTTGAATGGGGTGACGTCACTTTGCCTCACTTTTCGCCAAACTGCATTGTGGGAAGCAAAGCGGAGATTTCCAGGCATCTCAGGCTTCAAAAGTTGAGCAATGTTCAACTTTTGAAGCTGAGGTGGAAGCATCAGCCAATCACATCCCGTTTATGCAAATCTGCCAGTACAAGCGCTAGCCAATCAAACTGCGTGTAAGCAGGGAATGACTTACATTCAGTTCATTTTCTATATTCCTAACAAAATGGAGGAGAAATTAGTTATCGTGCTTGCAAATCTTTATGACCAGTCCCTATTAACTTACCGGGATACAAACCGGAGGAACCAGGCATGGAGGGAGGTGGCAGAGACAGTGGGTGACACTGGTAGGTTTTCGCCTGTTTGGGGATTTTATATCCAGTTTACTTCGTTTTAACATTGCTAGCAAGCAGGGGGGCGGGAGATTCATGTGATTGGTCGCGTTGCTCGCAAAAAATCCCCAAGCTTCAGATACGCCCACCTCCAAGATTTGCTGCTGTGTGGACGTACCGTTAGGAGCAGTGGGCAGCTGCTATTGCCTTGTCTTGATCAGGGGCTCAGTGCCCAGGTGGCAAACTGGAACTTCTTGAAGCAATTTTCATAGTGGCCAAATGGTGGTACTCCCAACTTTTCTATCAGTCCGTGATGTCATTGAAACCAAAAATAGTTTTTCCCATTCACTAACATAGTTTTACATTGTCTATAAATCAGTTTTTTTTAGGTAAGTCACCTAAAAAATCCCCTTTGTGCCTTTAGGTAAGGCACTAGGTCCTAAAAGTTGTCAAAAGCGCCAAAACCAGTTATTTTACCTCACCTTTAATATGACTGAGCTGTGACTGGATGACTACATATTTGGAAGCGGGCATCTAGGAAACGCAAGTGTGCATGCTCAATGGTCCCAAGTCCCCAAATAATCGGGTACTTTTTGAACCTCCAGTCAGAGGAGCCACTGAGCACATTTCAAAGGAATGAACGGGGCCCCGCTTCCCGTTGTATCCAGTTCTCCTTATGCATCCATGCTCTCAACAAGTAACAACGTTTATTTGATTTCTGTAAGGAATCACAGTGTGAGAAAAGGTTTTTAGAGAGTACTTGTCCATACAAGTGAGTTTGGAAATGTACTTGTCCGAATACATTTTTCACTTGTCCAGAATGGACAAAAATTGGGGCCACTGGAATCTTCTTCTTCGCCATCGTATTTTACATTTTCCCACGGTTTTTACGACACAGCTAACGTAAGTGAGCGGTCAGATTATACTGCATCACACATAGGGTTGGGTATCGTTTGGATTTTAACGATTCCGGTTCTGCTTTTCGATTCCGGTTATTTTCGGTTCTCGATTCCGGTTCTTTGAGAGGGTCAAAATAAGTCCTATGACAAACTGGGAGAAAAATATATTTATGAAACATTAAGTCTAATCTGTATTCCTATTTACAAATCACTTCATACTGTTTAATTTCTTACGGTTATTGAACACAATTATATAAAAATAATCTCTGCATTGTTTAGTTAGTTCTAAGTGGTGCAGTTTGAGAATGTACAATTGGCCCAGTGTCCTCTGATGTTACACTGCAACCTGCCTGTGAGACACAGTCCAACCACACATGTCCGACACATAGGCCTAATAATAATAATAATAATGACACATTAGATGTATAGCCTATAGGCCTATCGCTTTTCTACAACGCAAAGACGCTTGCACGCATTTCTTTACACATGCTGCAGCTGCCCAGCTGCTCACTGTTTGTAAAAGTAAATAAATAGTATTTTCATTTCCATAATGTACTTTCTTTAACCTGCTTCATAAACAATACTGACATCCCTGTGCTCCTCCGAGTCCGGGGGTCCGGGGATGTGAGGACAGCGCGAGGACACAGACAGGGAGGCTGCTTCACTTCATAAAGGAGATGGTGGTCAATATTAACAACACAGGAGCTAAAGCGCTTAATAACCTTCATTACGTGTTCGAGAAAGAACATTAGAAAGTTTCAATTCAATTCAAAATCTTTATTTATCAGGTAAAATCCCATTGGGATCAATGATCTCTTTTTCAAGGGAGACCTGCAGCAGTAGGTTCCACAAGAAGACATAAAAACATAAACAACAGAACAACAAAAGGACATCATACAGCAAAATGTACAGGGATTACAATTTACATATTTAACCACATGTACAGGTACCAACAGCATCTGACTGTGTAGCATCCAACCGAGCTTTAAAAACATGTAGTGGTACTAGCTTGGTAATTCTTTTTGCAGACGGTTCCAAGTTAGTGGAGCTGCACATCTAAAAGCTTTCTTCCCTAAGACAGTCCTAGCACTTGGCACATTTAATAAAACCACAGCATGCGATTTCAATTTGAGAGAGGGAGAGAGGGAGAGAGGGAGAGAGAGAGAGAGGGAGAGAGAGAGAGAGGGAGAGAGGGAGAGAGAGAGAGAGAGAGAGAGGGAGAGAGAGAGAGGGAGAGAGGGAGAGAGGGAGAGAGGGAGAGAGAGAGAGAGGGAGAGAGAGAGAGAGAGAGAGAGAGAGAGTCTAACTGTACAGAAAGCGGCGAGATGCATTTCTTTAGGAATCCACAAGCAGAACCGAAACTAACATTTCTAAACGAACAATGGCGGACACGGACATACAATTTGCGAATGAGATCTGCCTTTTGTAAACTGAATGTATCAATAATCTGTCATTAAATCAGGGCGAAAAACGTCACTTGTCCGCCAGACAAGTCAATTGAAAAATCTACTTGTCCGATATTGTAAATAACACGTCCTGGGCGGTAGGACGTGTACTCTTTCGCACACTGAATCAAAGTCCCTGGTGTCAGGATCCTGAATGTTATGATTGTCAGAAGTTCATTTAATTGACAGCTGATCATTAGATTCATCAATAGAGATGTGGGAAGCCGAGCAGCGCCTCACAACTGGTAATATGCAGATGACTTATCAGCTTCAGAGCAGAGGTCATTGTAAATGTCCCCCAGGCAGTTTGATCTTCATGTGACGATAATAATGAGGTGTGTGTGTGTGTGTGTGTGTGTGTGTGTGTGTGTGTGTGTGTGTGTGTGTGTGTGTGTGTGTGTGTGTGTGTGTGTGTGTGTGTGTGTGTGTGTGTGTGTGTGTGTGTGTGTGTGTGTGTGTGTGTGTGTGTGTGTGTGTGTGTGTGTGTGTGTGTGCAAAGGGGACGTACACTGAGGGTCTGCTGCCCATTAAGCCTCAGAGGAACAGAGACACAGAGCTGCTGCCACTGACTGATTAACAGTGGCAGCTGTCTCTCTCTTGCCTCTTCTCTCTTTCTACATCTTTCCGGTGATATGCCCCCACCCCCCCATCTTACTCCTTCAGTATCTATCTTTTACCCTCATTCTCTCTATTGCAACCCCTCCTCTTCAATGTCGTCTTTTCTGTTTCTCTGTAACATCTCTCTCTCTCTTATAACCTCCCTAGACTCTTATCTTACTCTTTAGTCTATATCTCTCTTTATAATGTCTGCATCTCTCACTCACTTTCTCTCTCTGTCTGTCTGTCTGTTAATCTGCCCTCTAAAGCAATATAGATGGACAGTCAGATGTTGGCGATCTATATAAGGGTATTCTTGGATTGTTAGTCCAGTAATATGATAAGGGAAAAACAACAAAGACCACTGACTACTCAAACGACATCCTGTAGTGACAACATCAATACATACAAATATTGCCAACCAATCTCAAAACAGACATTAAAATAAACAATACTTTTATCTGTGTCAATCCAAATTCCTCTGAGCCATATCTCTATTTTTGTCCACCACCAAAACCACTTTTAATGAGTCACACCATTGAACGGCGTGTCATTGTTTGGATGAACATCAGTACTCTGTTTCTTTAATGTAATCCGCATAACCTTCTGCTGCTGGAAAACCAATGTTCTGATGCAAACCTTAAAGGAGACATGTCATGCTTTTCCGGTTATTACCCGTCCCCTTGTGTTATGAAGGGTTTTATCCATGTAAAGGGTCTGCAGAGTCAAAACCCTCAAAGTACACCCTGTAGGGCAGGGGTGCCCCACCTTTTTTGAACCGAGAGCTAGAGAGAGGCGTAGCCATTACTGACAGCCTACTGCCAGGTAAATACACACTACTTGTCTAAAACTGACCTTTAATACTCCATAAAATACTGCAGATCCTTTATTTGACCTCTTTCTAATCTACACACATACAAGTATTTTACTGAAGTTACACAACAGTGTTGTTGATACAGAGTTGGAGTTTATTCACACGTCACTACAGTGGGTAATGTGTTCAAGAAGCATTGAACAGTGCTGCCTCATATGACACAGAAAAAAAGAAAATACTCTGAACCCTTTCTTTGCCATTATATAAAAATAGTGTTGCTACAAAAGTATAAATGAGGCTTAATAATAAGACAACTCAGATCTGAAGCTACACAGGAATCTGCTGCCAAAGTGCAATCAAAAAGACAACATTAATAGAATCAAACCCTTTTTTGTTGCATTTTAGTCGAGTATAAAAAGAAATGCCTTTAAAATAGGATGCAAGCAACACTAGTTTCTTAACCTGAATTGATAATAGACTATAATTAATTTAAGTTTGCATTCTTATACCATTTTGTACAATAATTATAATGAATAAGTTCAAACAAATTAAAACTTACAGCTGATTAATAACGGTATCTAACTTGAGTTTTTATTATATCAAAAACCTGTTGAAATGCTTCTGTTATTTTTATTAAAGCGCGTCGGCAGCCTCCAGGAAAGCTTCTTTCACAACTTCGCCGTCTTTGAAAGACTTCATGTGTTTCTCAAGAACGTGACTTGACGATAAGATGCTCTGGAGCAGCCTTGCTCTTGTTGTTGGGCCTGGTGGAAATGGACTGCTGTGCATTTAGCTGTCCTCTCAGGCCCCTCCCCTTTTGGAGCGTAGGGCAGAATTAGGAGGGAATTCCGTCTCGTAGCGTTTGTGCACTGTTTTGAAATGCCGCTCCTAAATGACCCTTCTTCGAGAAAGCCACGCTCGCATTGCAGATGAGACAGATGGACTTTGAATTGTAATAGATACAAAAATAATCATCCTCCCACTCGGAGGGAAAATTATATATTTTGAGCTTTTTTGCTTCTGCCATTGCGGTCTTGTTTGTGTGCAGACTGTCACTCCTGTTGACACGGAGAACGTCAGCGAAATAGTGCCCACTGCCCACCAGCCACGCCCACATACATGAGTCACGCTGGCCAATCACAAAGCTTTGGTGCGTTCAAGTGCATTATTCTGCACGGGAAGATTATGTTATAGGACATTAACGATAAAACAGAATATTGTTGTTCTATTTTTAGATACATCTCGCGATCGACTGGGAATCTCCCCGATCGCGATCGACTGGTTGGGCACCCCTGCTGTAGGGAGTAAAACTCTTTACACAAACCTCCCCAAAACGCCTCCTTGGAGATTTCTCATTTTTCATTGTTTACTTCCTGGGTATCGCTACGTAGGGATACCCGGGAACCACGCCCAGAGCTATGACCAGGCTGATTGGTCTAAATTAACCAATCCACGGACTTCCTCTCACACACACATACACACACACACACACACACAAACACACACACACACACACACACACACACACACACACCAACACGTTCTCACTCTCATCCCGTCACATATTGACGGACGGTCAGGGCCCCTCCCCGTCGCTATATTACGTACAGGGTACCCCTTTCCCGTCATTTTCTACGGGCAGGTCGTCCCATAGACCTTCATTGCGGACACAGCGGACCCCTTGCCCGTCAGGCTTCTACCGGCAGGGCGTCCCATAGACCTTCATTGCGGACACAGCGGACCCCTTGCCCGTCAGGCTTCTACGGGAAGGGTGTCCCATGGACCTTCATAATGCCTATTTTAAGGTTCATTTGGCCATTAAAATGCGTTTTGGTCTCATTTTATGCGAGTAATGAGTTTTTATTTCTGATTATTTGTGCAGTACATGTACATGATGTTTAGTTTGCTAGTTATGACGAAGATTACTTCATGAATGTGTACACATTCATGGTTGCTAAGGTGGTTGCTATGGAGGCTGCAACAGCTCCCAGACCACGTGATCAACAACAATGGCTGTTCTTCGTGTTATTCTCGGTGGAAAATGCCTATTTTAAGGTTCATTTGGCCATTAAAATGCGTTTTGATGTCATTGTATGCGAGTAATGAGTTTTTATTTCTGATTATTTGTGCAGTACATGTACATGATGTTTAGTTTGCGAGTTATGACGAAGATTACCTTACGTCTGTGAGGAAAATACATGGGGGAGAGCCTCGTATTTTTAAAATCTTTTTTTCCTTCTAATTTGTTATTCTTTTCAAAATAACACACTGTTATTTACTCACCAATAACACACAATTATCCTTGCTTTTATTTATTGGTTTAATTCCATAATCTCAGGCTTTTTTGGTGTTCGTCAGGAACTGAATTTCAAAATAAAAATAACCGGAAACAGACGTAGCTCTATAAGGGACAGTTCGAGCATCATTGCGATTGTCAAAATGTTTGAGTTTAGGATGGCCGAAGACACTACCCTACCCAGAATCCCCAGCTATCGTTTAGGACTACAGTCCCCGTGATTACTCTTCTAGGTCTGGGATTGGATGTTGGAGTGGCAGTGCGCCAAGGTTACAGCGTCAAACAGCTGTGTGAAATGGAATGAAACCACCAGACTATCCAAAACTGGAATCGAACGCCCCCCCAGAACTACACACTACACTATTGTGTTTCGCAAAATGTTCTATGGGACGTCTCTACTGAACGTTTTCGTTTTTCCCACAATTAGAAGTTGCCAGTATTAAACACATTGGTGTTATCAAATGTAAAACATATAATTAATAAATGGATAAAAATCGCTGTCCATAATGCGCAGCATCAATATATAGCATTAATATACCCACATGAAAGCTCATTGATACTTTGTAATTCTACTCCACTACAATTCAGAGGTTAACCTGGTATTTTTACTCCACTACACTTATTTGAGTTACTTTGCAGATTCTGATTAATGATGTGAAATATAAACAACCCTTAAATCAGACTTTAGTTACACCTGAGTAAAATTCAGGGAAGGTGATTGTCAAGTGCCAACAATCAGGAGAGATATTTGATAGTTGGTGCTTGAGAAGACTAAACATGTATCTGCAATTGACATTAATGGAAACGAGTAATAAAGTATATTCATTACTCGTTATTCTCTACTAATAGTTAATTAAAGACTATATATTATGGCTATTTTGCACATCCCTTTCAAGATTTCAAGATTTCAAAGGTGTATTGACATATCATTTACACAACTTACGGTGTAGGTATGAAATGAATGAAAAACTTGGGTCACTGGTCCCTCAACAGTGCAGTACAAGACATCTATCAATATGTGTGTACCTTCACCATTAAACTGTCATATTCTGCACATTTCTTATTCTATCTACATACATAAGAGTATAATTAATGTGTATAATATCAGTTAAAATAAGTGCTTCAACATAGTTAACATTGCAGGAGAGCAATATATTAGACGTTAAGTACTTTGTATTTATCTGTAGATAGATACCCCCAACGTTTTTTTCTTATTTAAAAGAAGACCGTAATCTGTTATTTAATGTTTAAATAAAGGTTAATTTGTGTTTCTGTTTTGCACCTCCTTCTATTAATATTTTTGTACATCCTGCACTAAACTGTTTTATTGAAGAGATCACTTATAGTATCTTCTTGATTTTTTATATTCTATATTTCTATCACAGACCTTCTACTTTCCCCCTATGAAAGTATATGTACTCTTAATATTTTTTTCATCAAATATAACACATAAAAACAATAATTCAATAACGTGCTTTAACCACTAGGCACACAAGGTACACACAGACACTTGTATGTATACATCTGAAGATGTGTAGTTTTATTCATGCTTTCACATAATCTTACAGCACATTGCTATACTATTTCAGACTCAGTATTTACATTCTTACATTCAAAATGCAATCCAATTCAAATCAGTAATATCTTTAAATCTTTTTTATCAGCTGTGCACCGTTATGGTGTAAATATAACCTATCTATGAATTACATCAAATGTAAAAGTCAGCCGAATTAGTGTTGATACTGCAAGGAGACGTATTGTGTGAAGAGAAATTGAGAAGTTTTTTAATTGTTGATATATTTATGATCCACGTCAAGTATTCAGTTTCGGCGGCATTTATTCAGTTTTTCCAAAGGTCTTCTCATCAGGGCTCTATACATAAAGAACTACGGCAGATCTGTAATATTTAATGCAGCCGACCGTGTATTACAATGCCGTTATGTGATGACTTTCAAAGAGAAAAGCAAGAGCACTCGGAATTAAGTATTATTTTAGTCTTTTCAAATGTTTTCCGGATTTCATATAAGATAAACACCAAATCCTAGCATGCATTGCGGCTAAAACATCCAGCGTAGCTGAGAATCTTGGGTAATCGCTCGAAATGCCCACGTCTGTTTCCGGTTATTTTATTTTTAAATTCAGTTCCTGACGAACGCCAAAAAAGACCGAGATTATGGAATTAAACCAATAAATAAAAGCAAGGATAATTGTATGTTATTGGTGAGTAAATAACAGTGTGTTATTTTGAAAAGAATAACAAATTAGAAGGAAAAAAAGATTTTAAAAATACGAGGCTCTGAGCCCCATGCATTTTCCTCACAGACGTAAGGTAATCTTCGTCATAACTAGCACACTAAACATCATGTACATGTACTGCACAAATAATCAGAAATAAAAACTCATTACTCGCATACAATGACATCAAAACGCATTTTAATGGCCAAATGAACCTTAAAATAGGCATTTTTCCACCGAGAATAACACCAAGGACAGCCATTGTTGTTGATCACGTGGTCTGGGAGCTGTTGCAGCGTCCATAGCAACCACCTTAGCAACCATGAATGTGTACACATTCATGAAGTAATCTTCGTCATAACTAGCAAACTAAACATCATGTACATGTACTGCACAAATAATCCGAAATAAAAACTCATTACTCGCATAAAATGAGACCAAAACGCATTTTAATGGCCAAATGAACCTTAAAATAGGCATTATGAAGGTCCATGGGACGCCCTGCGCGCAGAAGCCTGACGGTCAAGGGGTCCGCTGTGTCCGCAATGAAGGTCTATGGGACGCCCTGCCCGTAGAAAATGACGGGAAAGGGGTACCCTGTACGTCATATAGCGACGGGGAGGGGCCCTGACCGTCCGTCAATATGTGACGGGATGGGAGTGAGAACGTGTTGCACACACACAGCACACACACACACACACACACACACCACACACACACACACCAGTGCAGGCTGATAACAGACAGTTGGGATCGTGGCGAAATTGTCTGCAGCGTTTATCAACCTTTTTCTTACTCAATATCAAGCCACACTTATTGTTTTTACTTCGGCTGTGACTTTGTGTGTGCTCAGGGTGAGTTTCGCTGTGTTTCGCTGTGTATCGCTGAGGGTTGCCAGAAACTGACCATGATCAAAATCGATTATTCGGCAGCCCTGGCGAATAATAATCGATTATTCGACCCCGCGGTAGAAAAAACAAAAAAAAACCTCCGTAAAGGAATTCCGTTGTTTTCTTTTCTAGAACATGTTTAACAGTACAAGTGAAGTTGGTAATGGCCAGCTGTGCTGCGTCTTTCTCTGTAACCTCTTTGGCGTGCTTCGCACTCAAATGCGAACGCATTGTTGAGGTTGAGTTGTGATAGACCAACGTCTTTTCGCAGAGCTTGCATTTAACTTCCTTTGGACTTGTATGTTCGAAGTAGTTCCATGAGGAGGAACTCTTTTTACCTGCCGGCTGCTGCTTTGTTCATCTTTAGTCGCACGTGTGAGGGAGAGGGGGGGTGGGGGTGGAGTCGGTGTGTAGCGTGCTGCAGCAGCAGTCTGCTCTGCACGCAGGCTTCCTCCAAGTTTACAGTAAAACAAACTGTGACCAATGGCCATTTACAATTATTAATACTATTACTATTATTAGCATATATATATTTATATATATATTTTGGTTGAAACTAAGCCAGAAAAAATAAATAAATAAAATCGATTTTTAAAAATAATATTCGATTATAGAGACTGTAACGAATAATCGAATAATCGCTGGCATCCCTAGTATCGCTAAACAAGGAAACAACACCTCCACGGAGCTCAGCGCGATTCACAACGTCCCAACCGTGTTTGCGGCGGCGGATGCAGCGGCGGATGCAGTACCGGCGGATGCTGTGAAAGTCCACGGCCCACCGTAAGCAGCGGCCCACCGGGAAAAGTCCCGAATCTCCCGATGGCCAGAGAAGCAATGTGGAGCTCACCACTTCATAAGGAGTTTAACCGTGACACTTTTTGAAATCCCGTTTGTGTCCCCCCACTTTGCAAATAGGCCTATGTTCATTATTATCTTTTAACACAAGCCGTCATCACCACGGAGGAGCACACAGCCTCTGTGAGCGAGCGAGACAGAGAGAGAGAGAGCGATAGAGAGAGAGAGAGAGCACACCTTTATCGATTTAATATAGCCTAGTTGTACAAAATAAAGTAAGAAATCATTCCAATGTGTACTATAGGACAGTAAACAGTTTAAAAAGGGAGTGATTAGTAAAATATGCATAAATAAAAAGAAAGAATGCTAACTAGGTAAGAAAAGATAAGAATAAACCAGTTTAAATGATTTGTTATTGGTTGTGATCATATTCTAAAGATGTTTGGATCATTGAAAAGTATACAGCTCCCTTTCATAGAGTGTTGAGAGCTGTATCCATACATTCCTTTTGTGCTCAAAGTGCACCAGATTGATGCATTTCACTTCAACATTACACTTCAACATGTTATTTTAGTAAACACTGCACACGGGTCCCACAGACCCAAACAGCACACAGAGGTTAAAGGTAGCATATAATAATGTTAAAATGTGCTAAATATATACACTGCAAAAAAACAAAAAAGAGTAAAAGTAGCTCACGACTTGTTTTATTTTTTGAAAGTAGCTCTCATCCTAAAAAAGGTTGGAGACCCCTGTTATAGAACGATACATTTGACCATTTTAAACTTGGCCTACCAGTTTATTGGAGCGATGAGGAACAGGCGGGGCTTGAAGAGGCCCACCTGTTCAAAGCGGGGAACGAGAGGACACGTTTGAGAACCACTGGTCTAACATGTCGTTTTAAAGAAATTGAAAATGAAGTTGTGTTTCACGCGCTGTGATTAGGATTCGCTCAGAAATGACCCATGCTACATCCTTCCACTCATTTTAAAAGATTAACAACAGAACAGCATTTACATTTGAACTAAACTAAACATTTTGAATGAAGTTAGCTTTTTATTTCCCTGATAGTTCTTGGGACAAAGGAACATACAACCTCTGGAGTGGGGCCTTTTTAGGAGGCAGGAACTGGCCAAGTAAGCAGAACTGGAACATACATGAAGGTTCCCGAGGAGGTGTTCCTAAAGAGTTGATCTGGGCCTGCTTTCTAGTTTGATGTGGT
Organism: Champsocephalus esox; assembly: GCA_036324585.1. NCBI lineage: Eukaryota > Metazoa > Chordata > Actinopteri > Perciformes > Channichthyidae > Champsocephalus > Champsocephalus esox. Next base: position 42,045,687 of record CM070493.1, read on the forward strand.
TTACTCTTCACAGTTTATTACAACATCAGAAAATACAACGACTCAAATGTATAATATTGGATCAAGTCATATTTCGCTGAAATGGCAGAAGTTTCTAAAGCCTGAGATGGGTTTATGATTTTAGAAAAGCCAGTTTTCTAGTGTATGTTTTTGGAAATACAGACTAAATCTATGCAACTTCTTTAAATACTTACCAAATAATACCAATAAGGCAAAAGTATTTTCTTTTCAGCACCATCCTGCTACATCGGCACACTTTTGTAAAGGACCAGGCGCTAGCTGCTCAGGACCCACACTCTTTGGCCACTGAACACACGGGTGTTGGCTGTACAGCCTCACTGCAGCATTTGGGGGTTAAGTGCTCGTTTCAAGGGCGCCTGATGTTTGGCATCTCGTGTTCTTCAGAGATTAGAGTATTGTCCCTACTAGTTGGTACAGTAGTATGGAGGCAGCAAGCCAAATGCTAATAGCCCAAATACAAGTAGTGAAGGCCGGTGCGTAGGACTGCCGATAGGACACAGGGACGAGTGGGACCAGAGGGACAGGACGAATGAAAAAGTGTGAAGGTGAAGATGGGGGGGGGGTCGACGCCCTCATTACAACATTGGTGTAATGATTTATTTTGGGTAACAATGGCAACAGCATAGCTGGGGAGAGAGGCAATAATAACACTGAGTGGTTTAGAGGAGAAAGCATAACGACTGACAGCTCTGCACACACACACACACACACACACACATATATATATATATATAGTTGCAAGAACAAGTATGTGAACCCTTTGGAATGACCTGGATTTCTGCATAAGTTGGTCATAAAATGTGTTCTGATCTTCATCTAAGTCACAACAATAGACAAACACAGATTATACATTATATTTACAGGATACATAGTTATAGACATTTACAAGTGCCCATTGTATCAGCAGAGGAATGAGATTGCTCAGTTTCAATTCTTGCTGAAGATTGTTCCAAGCAAGTGGAGCTGCACACATAAAAGCTGTCTTACCTGAGACAGTCCTTGCTCTTGGCACATCCAACAAGACTACATCATGTGACCTCAGACAATAGCTGCAGTGTTTCCTACAGATCTGAAATATACTTGGGCGGGTGGTGGCAGCGGGCAGGGGGGGGTGCCCGAAAGTTTTAACAACATGTTTATTTATTGACTTTTCATTCCTGTATAATCATTTTGCGCAAAGATGGCACTGTTTGTCAGAGCACTTCATCCTTCTGGGATTTCATGAAGAACAGGTCCAACGCCTGTGTGTATCGGAACACCTCTGGTGCTGGTCCATTAACTGCCAGTGTTTCCCACAGATCTGTTTCCCACATATCTGTTTCCCACATATCTGAAATAGCGGTAGTGGTGGTAGCGGGTGACGTGCAACAACATTAACCTTTCTGTTGGCCGCTTGTTAGAAGACCCTTCACGCGATGGCAGAGCAAACAGGTACAGGCAGGGCCCATAATGATAGCCCTATAGTTTAAATCTACTACCCACACATGAACATATGGAAATGGGTTACTATTTAAAAAAATAAATGTATTTATAAATGTATTTAGGAACCTATCCATGTGATTTTTAGTGGGGGTCGACCTCAAATCCTCTATGGGGGTCCAGGGGCATGCCCCCCCGGTAAGATTTTATTTTTTATTTTGGAGTTAAATGCATCAATCTGGTGCATTTTGAGGGGAAAATATAGAGACTAGATCTATGTAAACACCTATATTAAACAGAACTGTATACATTTCAATAATCATAAAATCATGGCCATAACCAATAACATACCATTTCCAATATGAAAAAAACACTGAAACTTGTTTATTAATTTATTTTTGGTTCATTTATAGTTGTGAGTGTGTCTGTGCTCCTGAATCAGCCTCTCCTGTCTCCCTCCTCTCCCCCTGCTCCTCTTTGAGGCAGCAGCAAAGACTAGTTTTCTCTCAACAAGTTTTAAAAGTGTATCTTACCTTTTTTCACCTTAATATGTGTTTACATAACTGGTGACCACACCGTTTGAGACCCACTGAGAACTTAGACTAAGTTAACTATCTAAACACTCAGAGTCCTTTACCTCACCTGAGCTGAGCTTATCCCGAGCTTGAATGACACACAGAGACCAATCAAGGGCTTTGATTTATGATCTGTATGACAGTGGCCATGTCGGCAGGCCACATCATGTGGACAGCCAGTCACCCTGTGTGAGGCAGGCCACTTAACAGGCCAGAAGGAGGCAAGATCAGTGCAAGGGAGCGAGGGATCATTGTCTACAAGTTAATCGATCGCAGATGGCGTCGTGGTCACCGACGAATAAAAAAAAATTATGAAAAAAAAATTATTAAAAAATTATTTAAAAAAAAACCTAAATGGGTCGCGAAATATACTTGGGCGGCCGTTAATATACCTGGGCGGCCCGCCCAAGTATAGTCTATGTGTGGGAAACCCTGAGCTGCTTGAAACTCTCTGTGTTATCAGAGAACAGATGTAATACGGGAGTTTACCCAACAAAGCTTTATAGATAAACGTGTACCAATGACTGAGCCTCCGTACAGAGAGTGATGGTAAACCTGCTTTGGTATACAGTGTACAGTGATGTGTAAGCGCTTTACAATTTGTGACAAATCTCAGAGCACTGTGATACGCAGCATCCAATTTGCTCAGGTAATTGGCAGGTGCATTCATATACAACAAATCACCATAGTGTCCAGCACAGGTCAAAAGTTCACAGTGACTAGGCTTTTCCTGGCCTCAAGCGAGAAACAGGACTTGTTCCTGTCGAAGAAACCTAGCCTAAACATCAGCTTTTTTAGCAGGTTATTGACATGAAGTTTAAAAGAGAGACAATCATCAAGCCAGATACCAAGGTATTTATTACAGGCAACAACTTCAAGTACTTGTCCTTACGTAGTTACAATATCTAAAACAGGCTCTGGTGTCTTCTTAGCTTTTGAAAAGAGCATTACCTTGGTTTTATCCACATTTAAAAGAAGCTTTAATTCAGAGAGCTGAGTCTGAATCGTGTTAAAAACAGCCTGTAATTTAACACCAGCCTCCTTAATGGAGGGACCTGCACAGTACGTCACGGTATCATCCGCATACAAATGTAAAGTAGCTTCATCCACATTATCACCTACACTGTTAATATATATCGAGAATAAAAGTGGTCCTAAAACAGAACCTTGTGGTACACCATTAGAAATGTTTAACCATTCAGAAGACAGTCCATCAAAATGAACACATTGGGACCTTTCAGAGAGGTAGTTCACAAACCACCCCACTGCATTGCTGGATATGCCAATACTGAGTAGCCTCTGCTTTAAAATGCGATGATCAACGGTGTCAAATGCTTTGGAAAGGTCAATAAACAGAGCTGCACAACTCTGCTTATTATCTAAAATAGTAGTAATGTCATTTACCACTTTCATTGTCGCAGTGATGGTGCTGTGTTTCTTTCTGAAGCCTGACTGATGTTTAGACAGGATATCATTTATACATAAAAACTCCTTTACTTGTTCACTCACTAAGCGTTCAAGAACCTTAGCCAGAACTGACAATTTAGAGATTGGCCTATAGTTATTTAAAATAGTTGCCTCCCCTCCTTTCAGTAAAAGCAAGACATAAGCAGACTTCCATACTTTTGGAATTGTGTTCGTGCTGAGGGAGAGGTTAAAAAGAGAAGTAAGAGGTGGAGCAATAATATCTGCAGCTATCTTTAAAAAGAAAGGTTCTACATTGTCCGGACCAGCCGGTTTCCTAGGATCTAACTTGGATAATGCTTCATGAACAATACCAACAGTTAAAGGAGTAAAACTGAAAGGGTTTTCCAGACCACATTGTTCAGAGTCACGGATTGGAGCGTTCACAGGAGCCACACAGCCAAACAGAGAGCCACAAGACACAACATGCTCATTAAAGCAATTGAGCATAGTAGCCCTGTCTGATATAGTGCCAGATGCTGTGGTGAGGCACGGAGGTAGCTCATTTGGGATATCACCAGTGGAAATCGATTTTATGGCTTTCCAAAATTTCCTAGGATTATTCAGGTTTTCTGTGGTAACCGTCAAATAGTACTTTGATTTAGCACTTTTTATTTGAGATGTGAAGCTATTTCTTAGCTACCTAAAACGTAGCCATTCTACCTCTGAGCCTGATTTCCTAGCCTTAGCCCAAGCATTATTTCTCTCATGAAGGAGACTGGACAGCTCAGCAGAAAACCAGGGATTGTTTCCCTGGTTTTAACATATAATGTAATGAGTCTGAATGATGAAAATCCAAAGTAAAGAGGTCAAAAGCTGAAGGAGCAATGATAGAGCTGGTGTAGACTCACACACACGCACTCAGACTTACCTAACATGTGTCCATCATGATAAAAAGTATTGTTATTTTCCTGATAAAAATGTCATGTCATTCTGTTTGGGTAGAAAGGGGGTTGCAATGCAATTGTGCTGGTGTGTTTTTCCAAAGGTGATTCCTGCTCTTTCTTCCAGCTCCATGTGGAGATCAGAGTGTGCTGCAGTGGGAACGTGTGATCCTTCAGTGTTGGAACAGGAGACTCTGTTACCCCGTGGAGTCTGATTTGAAACGTTTCTCTGATCCAGATCTCGATCTCTTTCCAGCCTGAAAGCACACAGATCCAGAAACAACATGTATACTGATCCCGTCTGTGCTATAGTTTACCATTATTTTACACCCTAGCTTTAGTGTTATAAAGATTATCATAGAGATTCCATAATAACGATAAACAAAATTGAATTGATGTCAGCAAGCATATATAAATATGGAGCATGAAACAAGATTCGCCACTGCTGTGTCATCACTTTTAATAATAAATATTCATATGAAACGATCTGAAGAGAAGCATTGTATTGTTATGTTATGACACATTCTAGAACTTGCCTTTTGGTGCATCTTTTTGGTTTGAGCTGTTTATTGCTGATCAGCCTCCCGTGCTGGCTGCTGTAAGAGCAGCAGCATTACTCAGCACTTTAGGACCCTGACACTGTAGGACAGAAGGACTGCGACTTTCCATTCTTGTTTGTACCTTTTATGGAAGTAATTGTTTCCTACAGTATATAAGGTTAGAGTAATACAAGTACTAGAATACACCTTTAAGGTACTTTCACAATATCCTCAAATAAGGATGAGAATCGAGAACCAGTTCTGGTAAGATCTGGTTTCGAGTGGTCTGATTCCTTGAAGTCGCTTGCCACCATTACTATTGTTTCATATTATTCACGCTGTCCCGAAGTTGCGCATTACCAAAGACTAAGATCCCACGCAGCTGTGTCCTGTTTCCGTTTGTTTAGGGCCAGAGAAAGTGCTCCAAAGTGTGGAGCTAATTCACCTAAGGAGACACACCCTCCACTGACTATATATATATATATATATATATATATATATATATATACCGTATATATATGTATTAGATAGATGGATGGATGGATACTTTGTTTATCTCAAGTTTCAGAAATTGACAACATTTCTTAAAAAAAAATAGAATACAAATATTATTTTCCCAATGAACTATTCATTACAAATCTATAGGGAACTGATAAAGACCGATAGACACAAATCTATCACTTCTCACCCCTAGTCTCAGCATTGTGTGACTGCTGTTGCGGTTTTACATTCATAACTCTCTGAATGCTGATGAAATCATTGTGAGCTCAATGTTCCTTTGTCTGTGTCTCCTCCATCGGAGATTTCCCTCCGGCTGCTTCAGTCTCTGGAGGCTGACCACGAAGCATCTCACTGCTCATGGTACTTATAGAGCAGGACATGCATAGCCAGGAGTGTGTGTGTGTGTGTGTGTGTGTGTGTGTGTGTGTGGGTGTGGTGTGTGTGTGTGTGTGTGTGTGTGTTTGTCAGACATGGTGTTTGCTCACGTGCCTGGGGGGGTGGATTCCTAAACAGCTGAGTCTGATTCTTAGAATAAAAGACACACACACACACACACACACACACACACACACACACACACACACACACACACACACACACACACACATTAAGGGTGATTCTGATTGATTTAAAAGACACCAGCTGGTTGAGGTTAGGCGAGGATCAAGGCAAAGAGAACATAGAACACACACACACACACACACACACACACACACACCACACACCCACACACACACACACACACACATTGTAGGTTAACTGACATGAGAGTGTAGCAGTTTGACTGATGTAGACTTTTGTTTTTCCTCTAATCCAGTGATGGTTTTTAAAACATACCTTTTTGACATTCTCTCATCATCTTCAAGTCTTATAACGATATAACACGTGTGTTTCGTGGTTTATTCTTAAATACAGTAATAATGCAGTCTGGTGACAGCTGAGACAACATTACTGCAATGTATTTAAGGAACAAAGTAGTTAAAATATCACTCTCGGTTTCTCAGATGGTCTTTCTTGTGTTCTCTATGTCTCTTTGAACCTTTGCTAGAATCAGTCAGTCTGCAATGACTGTGTGCGAGCGGTCCAGCCTTATTGTTGACGTTCTATCTCTGAGGGGAGATGCTGGGGAAGCATATTGCCACCGTGGGGGATATGGGTGTAAAATGTAGTGGGATTGATTTACAGAGGTGAGACCGGGGGTTAACTCATTTGCAACTTCGCTGATCACACCACCCACTGCCACTCATCTGAGACAGAACACACCAGGACACGATGAGATATCACCAGAACAGCTAGTTCTATAGCAGACAACGATTCAGTGATGTTCAAGAAGAAATGGAGCTAAAATACATTTAAAAATACACAACCAGTGCACCCTTTTCGGTTTTTGGTACCCAATATTCCACTGCAAGCCATTTGATGGTTTCATTATTAATATGCTAAATATAAAATGTAGCATATTGCTTAAAGTCAATCAGTCGAATGCACTTTATTACATAAGATTTCTACAGGCAGCAAAATGTACTCATTGCTCCCGGTTTTTAAGGTGTATTTTTAGTTTTTAAAATGTTTGTTGGGCATTACAAAATATGTGTATTTCTTACCTCTGGCCCCTCGACAATTTAATGGACGTTTTTTGCTATTTCTTACACTTTTTAAACAAATTGATTAAGAAAATAATTGTGAGTTGAACATTATTGTAAACAAATTAGTTTGGCCTTTTCAAATGAACAAGGTGAGAATTGCATGTTATCTAAGGTTTGATGTTTGTGCTGGACTCGTGTGCGGTGTATCTGCTTCATCACCAGATACACTGTAATGTTTTCTGTTAGTCTCTCCTGGGAGAACGACTAAGTGCATGTGCGCAACTATCCCTTCTTTTTCTGTCTTGCAGGGCATGCTGACATTTACTCAATATGGCTACATTCTTTTCCAGCGGTTTAGGGTTAGTGACAGCAGCGAGCTTGTGTTGCAGTACAGTGGCAGGGAGTGGCCAGAACAGGGGGAGCACGCAAAGAGATGTAAAGCAAAAAGGACATGTCAAAAGACAACTGAGAGGCACCTGACTTTCACTTTGAACCCTCTTTCAAAATCTGACAGATTATCATAAAGTATGTCAAGTTTGATTCAGTATAAACATGCCAAATCAGCCCACAGCATGCACACAAACAATACCCCAAGCCGCATTGGATAACAGCACCAAATGGAATGTAATGCCTTGTGGGCACATCTGCTATTTACCCGGGGACACCATGGCATGTATTTTCCATACATCACGTGTGTAACACAAAGAAGGTGTGGGAGGAATAAACTGCTAATGTGACTGTGTAGCATTCACCAGAGGCCTGTACTACGAAGCCGGGTTTTCGCTTAGCGAGCTAGCTTCAGGGAAACTCTGGGTTTCCGGAAGGGATGGGAATTTGAAGGCCAATGTATATTTGAATATTCGCCCCCCAAAAAAACAGTTAACCGATAAACAGAAATGTGCATATCCTATAAAAAAACATGTGGGATTTAAAAAAATATATAAATACATGTTCAAATACAGTTGCAAGAAAAAGTACGTGAACCCTTTGGAACGACCTGGATTTCTGCATAAGTTGGTCATAAAATGTGTTCTGATCTTCGTCTAAGTCACAACAACAGACACACACAGTCTGCTTAACCTCTTAAGCCCTGAGCCTGTTTTTCAGGTTTCAGGCTCGAAAATGCCACTAACACAACAAAGACTATATCTTCACTTCTAAAAGGGTGTAAATTAATAATCTTTTCTCTCAAAGCAAGGTTACATCTGTGAGTTGGATGTAGAAGTGTCAGAATCAATATAGATGTTTTTATTTTAAAGTAAATTCAGATGGAACACAGTAAAAACATGTAAATTCTAATGTCACACATCATGTAGACAGCCTGTCCCCCTGTGTGAGGCAGACCACATCATGTAGACAGCCAGTCCCCCTGTGTGAGGCAGACCACATCATGTAGACAGCCAGTCCCCCTGTGTGAGGCAGACCACATCATGTAGACAGCCAGTCCCCCTGCGTGAGGCAGGCCACATAACAGGCCAGGCCATCGGGAAACCCCCCGGTCCTCCCGATGGCCAGTCCGGGACTGGGTACAGGAGGCGTAGAGCGAGGGATCACTGTCCACAAGTTAATCGATCGCAGATGGCGTCGTGGTCACGGACGAATACAAATAAAAACCTAAATGGGTCGCGAAATATACTTGGGCGGCCGTTAATATACCTGGGCGGCCGTTAATATACCTGGGCGGCCGACCTGGGCGGCCGTTAGTATACCTGGGCGGCCGTTAGTATACCTGGGCGGCCGTTAATATACCTGGGCGGCCGTTAATATACCTGGGCGGCCGTTAATATACCTGGGCGGCCGTTAGTATACCTGGGCGGCCGACCTGGGCGGCCGTTAATATACCTGGGCGGCCGTTAGTATACCTGGGCGGCCGTTAGTATACCTGGGCGGCCGTTAATATACCTGGGCGGCCGTTAATATACCTGGGCGGCCGACCTGGGCGGCCGTTAGTATACCTGGGCGGCCGTTAGTATACCTGGGCGGCCGTTACTATACCTGGGCGGCCGTTAATATACCTGGGCGGCCGTTAGTATACCTGGGCGGCCGTTAATATACCTGGGCGGCCGTTAGTATACCTGGGCGGCCGACCTGGGCGGCCGTTAATATACCTGGGCGGCCGTTAGTATACCTGGGCGGCCGTTAGTATACCTGGGCGGCCGTTAATATACCTGGGCGGCCGTTAGTATACCTGGGCGGCCGTTAATATACCTGGGCGGCCGTTAGTATACCTGGGCGGCCGTTAGTATACCTGGGCGGCCGTTAATATACCTGGGCGGCCGTTAGTATACCTGGGCGGCCGTTAATATACCTGGGCGGCCGTAAATATACCTGGGCGGCCGTTAATATACCTGGGCGGCTCGCTCAAGTATAGTCTATGTGTGGGAAACCCTGGTCTTCATATTTGTCTAATATTATATTTCACTTTTCCTTCAGGAAGTAAGACGCTGCGCTGTCAGTACGCTTCTCCATGTTTGTGATTGGTCAAATGTTGCTAACCCCGCCCCTTTTATGTGAACGCGCACATAACTAGATAGGGCAAAGCTGGCTTGAGTTAACGAGTTGATAACCAGCGTCGTAGGACTGTTTAGCGAGAGCGCGTTTGTTTTGGATTAGGTAAGCCGGGTAACTCAAACATATCCAGGTTAGGTTGAACCGGCTTCGTAGTACAGGCCTCAAGAGTCAAATAATAGCAAATAATAGCACACATCGTAGATACCTCTCTTTAGTACTAAACATAAACTCATCATAGGACTAAAAGGTGTGACAATATTGACATCATGATAGTTTGTGTAGTCAGCTTGAGTTGATGTGTGTTACAGTGGATCCTGACACTGATGAGCTTTCACAGTGGTATCAAAAGGTCCTGGGAAACTTTACAAAGCAAATAACCCACCTTTCTGCCGACCATCTACGTATGTGTCAAAGAATCACGTATCTCCCTAAACATGCCACTGCTTTTGGTCACACATATTTGCCATTTTTTTCTTAGTCTGCTGTTCACATGAATAACAATGACTGTGTGATTCAGGGAAATGTAGGAAGGAAGTGTAAAATGCTTACACACACATAACATAGCTCCTCTGAGACAGAGTCTGAGACAAATCTGCAACATATCTCCCTAAGACTGAGAGTCTCATGAAACACTGCTCATGTTTGATAGAAGCCAGATCATTTCAGCATAAGAAGCTCAAGAGGTTTCGATGTTCACCAAGTCTGCTGATTTGTGTGTCCCAGCAGGATCTTTGTTTCCTCCAGCTGAAGCGTGCAGCACATTGAAGCACATCTCTCTTACAGTAAGAGCCACAACACTACTAAGAGCGAGGAACCCATTCATTGACATTATAGAAAAAGAATATTAATAGATTGCTGAATCAATAAGAAATATTGGCCTGTTAATTACCGTACTTTTGGGACTATAAAGTGCACCAGCATATGAGCCGCAGCAGCTAAATGGTCCGTCTGTCTTGCTCTCGTTCTGTCTCTCGGTTCCACTTTTACTTTGGCGCGCTACCTGTCTCGCTCTTTACCGGCCTCCAGCTTTTCCTGCTGGAGCCCGCCGCTTAGAGGTGGCGGGCGCGGACCGGTCCTAGAGCCCATAGAGTTAAAGGTGGTTCATTTTACCTGTAAAATCCATAGATTTAGGAGGTTCCCTAGTGGCCGTTAGCTGTACACAAAAAATGGGGGAAAAAGTCGCGGCTTATAGTCCGAAAAGTACGGTACATTGTATCTGGCATCAAATACCATCAGCAGATGATATTTGTAGGAGTATTTAGGAGTCCTAAAGTAAAGACTGAGACACCCCTTATTTTAGGAATTTCTGCAAACTGCCTCTTATTTGTCCTGTTTGGTAAATATAGCTCCTGGGGACGAGAGTGCTGTTCCTTTAAGATGCAATGAACATCTGTTATGTTCTGCTCTTTGAAAAGGAATGCAACAGAAATGAATACACATCTGAAACTTGAACAGTGTCTAAATCCTTTTCTTATCTTTTTGCACATTCTTACATCTCACCCTGAGCTGTGGGATTTCTTGGAGACGTTTAGAAGTCTTTTTTTTGCCTCAGCTGTCAGAGACAGGAGAGATCAACCAAGTCACGTTTACTTCCTGACTCCCGCCATCAGAGAGATTTTTATTTTAAGCTTCTCTTTTGTCAAATGCTCTGATGCCAAGGAGCGGTGCGGCATCGTTCATGAACGGGGAGGATTTTATTTATGGACTCCAGAGTCGTTTTTGTTTACTGCATTCCATTATCACCTGTGTGTCCCCAACACATTCTGACTGTCATGTATACGTGTGTGTTTCTGTAAAAGACGTGTGAGCATGTTGGTGTCCTTGGTGTGACGAAGCCAATAAAAAGCCAGAACATTCCAAAACAATTCAGTGTGAAGGGAAACAGCACTTCACAATGTAAGCAAAGCTGTCTATTGAGAATAAGCAGCGCCATTTGGAGTGATATCAGTAACTAGGGTAACTTATGGTTAATGATTTGATATATTAAATAGTTCAATCTTATTTTATCTGAGCAGCAGTCCAAAACATAAAGATAACATATTCCCGTTTGAATAGCTGACACAGGGAATGTTTTTAATTTAAGCTGAAACAAATACTAACTTGTTTTTCAATCAATCAATCAATCAATGTTTATTTATATAGCCCAATATCACAAATGTTACATTTGTCTCAGTGGTCTTCACAGTGTGTACAGAATATCAGTATGACAATACGACACCCTCTGTCCTTAGACCCTCACATCGTACAAGGAAAAACTTCCAAAGAAAACCCAGTTTAAAGGGAAAAATGGGAGAAACCTCAGGGAGAGCAACAGAGGAGGGATCCCTCTCCCAGGACGGACAGACGTGCAATAGATGCCGTGTGTAAATTGAAAAGATAATACATTTGCAACATAGGTAGTCCAAATGTTTGGAAATGCATGTGTGTATAATAGGAAGATGAATCCACGAGGATATCCATCCAGGACCGATGATCCAGGACCACAGCCACGACTCAAGATCCAGCGCTCGCGATCCAGGACACAAGACCGCAGGATCATCCATGACTCCGGATCCCAGCATATATAGACCCCAAAAAGAAAGACATTTTGGGAAGCTGGGTTAATCGGAACATGAGAGTACACAGGTATAGACAGAGAGAAGGAAGAAGTAAGATGTCCCCCGACAAACTAAGCCTATATCAGCAAAACTAGGGGCTGAATCTAATCAGCCCTAACTATAAGCTTTATCAAAAAGGAAGGTCTTAAGCGCACTCTTAAAAACGGATAGGGTGTCTGCCGCCCGAACACAAACTGGAAGCTGATTCCACAAATGTGGAGCTTGATAAGAAAAGGCTCTGGCTCCCATTGTACTTTTAGAGACTCTAGGAACAACCAACAACCCTGCATTCTTGGAACGCAATGCCCTAGTAGGACAGTAGGGTATAATGAGTTCTTTAAGGTAAGATGGCGCCTGCCCATTAAGGGCTTTGTAGGCGAGAAGAAGAATTTTAAATTCTATCCTGTGTTCTATAGGGAGCCAGTGTAAGGCAGCCAGAACAGGAGTAATGTGGTCCCTTCTCCTAACTCTGGTTAGTACACGAGCCGCAGCATTTTGAATCAGCTGAAGCGACTTGATTGACTTTTTGGTACTCCCTGATAGTAAAGAGTTACAATAATCCAGCCTAGAAGTAACAAATGCATGGACTAGTTTCTCTGCATCGTTTTGAGGCAAGATATGCCTGATTTTTGCAATGTTACGTAGATGGAAGTAGGCGGTCCTTGAAATTGATTTTATGTGGGCGTTAAAGGATAAATCCTGATCAAATATAACACCAAGATTCCTTACAGTCTCACTGGAGGCCAAATTAATGCCATCCATAGTTAGTATATCTTTAGATAATTTGTTTCGTAGATTCTTCGGGCCAAGTACAATAACTTCAGTTTTGGTCGTGTTTAACATCAAAAAGTTTAAGGTCATCCACGTTTTTAAGTCCTTAAGGCAGTCTTGAATTTTATTTAGATGATTAATTTCATCTGGCTTAATTGATAAATATAGTTGAGTATCATCCGCATAACAATGAAAGTTTACAGAATGATTCCTTATAATATTGCCTAACGGAAGCATATATAATGTGAACAAAATAGGTCCGAGCACTGAGCCCTGTGGCACTCCATGGCTAACTTTGGTTTGCGTGGAAGATTCATCGTTGACACGTACAAACTGAGAGCGTTCAGATAGATAGGACCTAAACCAGCCTAAAGCAGTTCCCTGTATGCCAACCAAGTGCTCTAGTCTTTGCAATAGGATATCATGGTCGATAGTATCAAATGCAGCACTGAGATCGAGCAAAACAAGAATAGAGACAAGTCCCTTGTCAGAGGCTATTAGAATATCATTTGTGACTTTAACCAGAGCTGTCTCTGTGCTATGATGTGTTCTAAAGCCAGACTGAAAATCTTCAAATAAATCATTGTTTTTTAAGTAATCACACAACTGTTTTGCGACCGCTTTCTCAAGAATTTTTGAGAGGAACGGAAGATTAGAAATAGGTCTATAGTTGGCTAAAACCTCTGGATCGAGGTTGTGCTTTTTAAGAAGCGGTTTTATCACTGCTACTTTGAATGATTGTGGAACATAGCCTGATAATAAAGACATATTCATAATATTTAATAAAGAAGTGCTAATTAATGGAAAAACTTCCTTCAACAGCTTAGTTGGAATTGGGTCTAACATGCACGTTGATGGTTTAGAAGAGAGAATCATTGAATGTAATTGTTCAAGGTTAATGGCTGAAAAGCATTCTAGTTTACTATCTCGTGTAATATTTGAACTTACGATTCCGGGAGCTGTTGATAACATTATACTGGTCGAAGGCAAGAGGTCATTAATTTTGTTTCTAAGAGTAACAATTTTATCGTTAAAAAAGCACATAAAATCATTACTACTGAGTGCTATGGGAATAGAAGGCTCAATGGAGCTGTGGCTCTCTGTCAGCCTGGCTACAGTGCTGAAAAGAAATCTTGCATTATTCTTATTCTCATCTATTAATGAAGAGTAGTATGCTGCTCTCGCTTTACGCAGTGCTTTCTTATATTCATTGAGAGTAATATGCCAAATTAAACGAGATTCTTCAAGTTTGGTGGAACGCCATATCCTTTCAAGTTGTCTAGACTTTTGCTTTATTTTGCGGCTTTCGGCATTATGCCATGGAGCTAATCTATGTTGCTTTATTTTCTTCTTTTTCAAAGGAGCAACAGAGTCTAATTTTATTCGCAGCGCATCTATAGCACTATCAACAACATGATCAATTTGGGGTGGTGTACATTTTGTATAAGTTTCCTCCCTTACATGCAGACATGCTATCGAGTTAAGTATTGGTGGAATCTCTTCCTTAAATGTGGCTATAGCACTAACGGATAGGTTTCTGCTGCAAGAGCTTTTGACTAATGCTTTGTAGTCTAGTAACAGTACTTCAAAAGTTACTAAGAAATGGTCGGATAAAGCAGGATTATGCGGTTCGACTAATAGTTGCTCAATTTCAATACCATAAATCAGAACAAGGTCGAGAGTGTGATTATAACAGTGGGTTGGTTTATTTACACTCTGACAGAAACCAACAGAATCTAATATAGAGTTAAATGCAACAGTAAGGCTATTTTTATCATCGTCAACATGAATATTAAAGTCACCTACGATAATTACTTTGTCTGTTTTAAGAACCAAAGTTGATAAAAACTCAGAGAATTCTGATAAGAATTCTGAATAAGGACCTGGTGCACGATACACTGTAACAAATAAGATTGGCTGCAAAGTTTTCCAGGTTGGATGCGTAAGACTAAAAACGAGGCTTTCAAAAGAGGTATAATTACATTTTGGTTTAGTATTGATAAGTAAACTTGAGTCAAAGATTGCTGCAACTCCACCTCCTCGGCCCGTGCCTCGAGCAGTTTTTTTGGTTCAACTTAATTGTGTATGAATTGACTTACAGTATGGTTCCCGCTCTGAAGGGCACAATCTACGTTTCATATACATTTGGCTTTAAAAGCATAATTAATGAGACCATTTATTTTTACGGAAGTATCACGGGACGGGACTGTGCCGTCTCCTTTCTTGTTCACCTTATACTCCTCTGACCTTCAATACCACTCAGAGTCATGCCACCTGCAGAGGTGTTGGGATGACTCTGAGTGGTAGGGTGTAAGGGATGGACGGGAGGAGGAGGACAGAGCATGGTGGACTGGAGGAAATCATCTGCTTCTGAATGTGGCCAAGACCAGAGAGATGGTCATTGATTTCAGGAGGAAGAGGACGTCTCCTCAGCCCCTGTGCCTTCTGGGAGACGGTGTGGCTGGTGGAGGACTACTAGTACCTGGGAGTGCACTTGGACTGAACTGGAGGATCAACACTGACGCTGTGTACAGGGGGGGGGGCAGCATCAGAGCTGGATCAATAAACTGTTTTCTTTATTGTAAAATGCCTTGTCTTTTATGCTGCTGCAACACAAAAATAATCCCAAATTGGGATCAATAAAGTACCATCTTATCTTACCTTATCTTATAACGTTGACAAGCTGTTTTTTTTATTTTATTTTAACTAAAGGGGAAATGTGGACTGTTGCCATGGTCTAACCCGAGTATCCTTGTTGGTAAATGTTTTTCACACAGACATTTAAACGTGTGTGTGTGTGTGTGTGTGTGTGTGTCCGTGTGTGTGTTGCAGGGCATCGGGCGCGATGGCTAATGCCTCCCCAGACCTGGACAACGCCGAAGCCCAGCGCCAGCTCAACAACAACAACCGCCCAAGCAGCTCGGGATTCTGGGAGACGGAGTGTACCAGCTCCAAGCTGTTCGAGTGCTCCCGCATCAAGGCCCTGGCAGGTCAGAGGTCACACACACACACACACACACACACACACACACACACACACACACACACACACACACACACACACACACACCTGCTTCAGAGGGTGTTTATTCTCTGCTGAATTATAGTACCACATTCTTTGATCACCATATCCAAAATCATAACAAATATGTGAAATATGTGGCCTGCTTTTTTTGCTTTCATATATCCACAATAGGGAAAAAGACAGAATATAGATTTCATAATTTAAAAGGTATATCACCTAAAGCTTTTCCAAAGATAAGTATCACTTGACTTAATCGTTGTTCTCGCTATAAGATATTCTTATTGCCTGTCTGTCTAGGAAGCGACGGCTCACTCTAAAGCTGGTTCTTTGTTTCCCTCAGATGAACGAGATGCGGTACAGAAGAAGACTTTCACCAAGTGGGTTAACTCCCATCTGGCCAGAGTGTCCTGTCGCATAGCTGACCTCTACAACGACCTGCGGGATGGATACATGCTCACCAGGCTGCTGGAGGTCCTCAGTGGAGAGCTGCTGGTGGGAACACACTCCATGGCAAATTATAATATATATAATATACATTTTAAAGCCTCTCTTAATTGATCATAGAATGTGAGATGTTAAAGGTATGGTTTGGATTGTATGAGGTTCTTATCTATGGTCAGTGTGTAACCTGCAGTCCGTCAAGGAAGCATGGTAATGTATTACGGTGGATAGGGGCAGCAGCAAAACGTTTTTAAGCTACCTAAGAGAAAGGTCAGCTGAAAAATCGATCTAAGTATATTTTACGTTTAAAATATTTTTGCGTTAGAAAATGTTTTTATGGGTCGGTTCAAATTCACCAAATGTACACAAAGACACAAACAAAGGGCAGACCAAGGCAGCTGTAGACCAGCAGATATAATTACTGTGTGGTGGCTTTGAAGAGGGCATAGATTGCAGCTTGAGCTTTCTGTGGGAAAGGGCTGTCTGACGGGACGGTCAAGAGGGAAATATATTCTAATTGAAGCGTAAACCTGAAACAATTACGTTTTTCAGATGGGCCTTATGGGCTTAAATATGTTTTGCTGCTGGCCTATGGGCATAGATATGTCTCTATGCCCATGCTGGCCCCATCAACACAAATAAATGGATTAGCCTCCGTGATGGTGCTCCTGTCTAAGACAACCCCTCTTTAAACACTATGGTGCTCTATACATATATCCTTTTTGATTATTTAAGTTGATCAGTGTTACCTAGCTAGCTCACTAGATAACATATTTATTTTAGAACACTTATATTTGGTGAATTTGGGATTTGTGGAGTTACTTAACCTGCAGCAGGTTCCAACACTCGTATTCCTATAGAGGACACAATGAATATTCTCACATACTTGTCATTTAGTGTTCTCCCGTACTTCACTGAGAAGGATATTTTTGAGAAATGAATTGTGCCTACAATCTTTTATCTAGCTGCATTTGAAAAATGGTCATAGCTTTAGCTCTAGACTAGTGGCTGCATATCTTTTGGGGAAGGTTTTTGTTTATAATCCCTCCGATCCCCCCCAGCCGAGGCCTACGCGGGGTCGAATGCGGATCCACTGCCTGGAGAACGTTGACAAAGCCCTGCAGTTCCTGAAAGAACAGAGGGTGCACCTGGAGAATGTGGGCTCCCATGACATTGTGGATGGAAACCACCGCCTCACCCTGGGCCTTATGTGGACCATCATCCTACGCTTCCAGGTAAACACACATATAAACCTGTGTTTTGTAACATTATTGCATGACAAACATCTAAGTGGTAATATAATAATAATACATCTGCTGAAGAAAAAAATCCCATTTCTATGCAAATGACCCTCTTTGCAAAAACAGTCCATTTCATGAAGATCTGGTTAGTAGCCACACGCAGTTACAGTGAAATGATAAGCATCGTCTGACAGTGGGTGGTAACATGTATTAGAAATGTCACGCCCAGACCTTCTTCCTCTCTTTTGCCATTCCTCTACCTACTAAGTTCTTTGTTTAGGAAACATTTATTCTTTGCCTCATGGAAAATTGCAGTTAGCTGTAAAACCTTATAGCCTTGTTTGTGCTGAAAACCATTAGTCCAATATCTACAGTGAAGCGGGGGACGGGGTAGATAGCGGTTAAAAGTTATGCATAATTCATGGTTCATCTTTTTTCAGCTGACGCACATTTCTTGTTGTTGTGAATTCTGTCGCCAGCTTTGTGTGAAAGCCTCAAAATCTAAGCTGTCACTGTTTTACAAGTTGAATACTTTTAATGGGGGGTGGAGAATGAAAGATTGATAACATGCTATATTGTTTCCTGTTATTACACTCGATTTTGATTGGTCAACATTTCAGAGGTTATTAAGACTGTTGAACAGACCGCTGCTAAGCAAAATAATGACCGTTGCTAAGGAGGATCAAGGTAAAGAAAGGAATAGAGGTAAAAGACGCACCGCTGGATGTCAGTTAAATGAACAGAAGAAGACAGACAGGAAGTAGACACTAACAGGAACACGGTATGGGCTCTGGCATTGTTGAAGGATTTGTTAGTGAAAAAGAAACTGTGAACAGACTTGGACACCAAAAACATCCATCAGTGCTTCTGTTCCTTTTTAAATTAAGTGGTTGTTGCCGCAGTTCACGCCATTTGTGCGCCGTGGAAAATAGTATTTTTTTTATTAGCGGTAGCAATATGATAATTTTCAAGTGAAAACAATTATTTCAATTAATATTGGGAGTCAAGTCCTTAGTGTGTTTAGCATGTGGGCGTATATTAAGCAGGATAATATCACGACATCAGCTGCTCCGACAGCGTGGAGCAAGCACAGGAACTCCTGAACAGAGTGGAGTCAGAGTGCTAAGGTTGGCCTGAGGCTAAACGCCACCTATAACATCTTACAGGAACATCCACTTCTGACAACAACAGAAGGCACTGTGCTTAAAGAAGTCAAGGACTTCAAGTACCTGGGTTCATGGGTCAACTCAACCGATCAAGATCTTAAGGTGAGGAAGGCACTTGCATGGAGGGCTCTGAACGGCATGACCAGTGTATGGAACTCCAACCTCCCCGTCAAATCAAAGTCAGCTTCTTCTATGCAACGGTAGAGTCTGTTCTCCTCCATGGCAGTGAAGGCTGGACCCTGAAGCCAACCCTGCAAACGTCTCTAGACGGATGCTACACCAGAATGTTGCGAGCAGTACTTAACATCAGCAAGAGTGTACATGTAACCAACACGATCCTGTACGAGGGAATACCAAGGGTGAGCGAGAACATGGCAGCCAGGAGAATGAGACTAGCAGGACATTGCCAAAGGCATCAAGAGCTGCCAGCCGGCAAATCGGTGCTGTGGGAACCAACACACGGGCATCGGTCACGAGGACGTCCCGCACAAACATACGTGGACGTACTCAAGAATGACGTAGGAGCACAAAGCACCAATGAACTGGCCAGATGTTTGGAGAACCGGGATGACTGGAAGCGACGATGGAGGGCTCGTCTGAGGACGACCTAGAGAGATATGCAGTGAGGGGTCTTTATTGGAGGGTGAAGGGTGGTCATTATTCCTTATTTGGTCCCTTGTGTATATGAAGACAATATGAATCCATGGCTGGAGTGTGAACTCTAACAAAACCATTAAAACAAGAATACAGCATAAAGGACATTTTGAAAGGGATAATGTGTAATGAATGAATCTGCAGCTGGTGATGAGAATACTGGCTTATGGCTCTCAGATTATTATCCTGCTTATTAAACAGCTACATACTAAATAAACCGACGACTTGACATATTGATCACAATATTGATTTAAAAATGTAAACATGAAAATGTACATTCTGCTTAGAAAAAATGGACTGCTCTACTCGGCTGAAACTGTGATGGCAGCACTGATGGAAGTGTTCTGTAACGGCCCGTCCACACTTCAGCTTAAAAAAAAGCTTGGAGCTGGGCGTGTCTGAAGCTTGGGGATTTTATTCGAGCACCGCGACCAACAACCAATCACATGAATCTCCCGCCCCGACAAACAAAGCAAAAAACCCCGGGGATTTTATGAGAGCAATATATATATATATATAAACTCCCCAAACAGGCGAAAACCTACCAGTTTCCCTCACTGTCTCTGCCACCTCCCTCCATGCCTGGTTCCTCCGGTCTGTATCCCGGTAGGTGAAGAGGGTCTGGTCATACAAAACCGGGTGATTTGCTACGGCGATAATTCGTTTTTCCTCCATCTTTTTTTGAAATATAGAAATGAACGGCGGGATATCTCTCCCAGCTTAGACGCGGTTTGATTGGCTACGGCTTGAGCTGTCAGATTTTCAGAAACGGGATTTGATTGGCTGGCGCTGGCTACGTTGAACAATGTTCAACTTCTGACACCGGAGACGGACCGCTATGCTACCCACAATTCAGTTCGGCGAAAAGCAAGGCAACGTGACGTCACCCCATTCAAAGTGAATGGGCAGACGCGTTGGAAACCGTTTTTGAAGCTGTCAAAGCTGTAGTGTGGACGGGCCGTAACTGTCCAACTCTGTCACAGTCACAACTGCCGCATCATCAGTGTGCGACAGCGTCAGAACTGTTTGGTGATGAAGCCTGAAAGTCACTCAGGGCTCAGAGGCCGCCTTCCTGTCAACTCTTCGACAAGGACAGGACACACACATAGACACACACACACACACACACCCACACCCACACACATACATTTACACACTGCACATGCTCTCTTACCTACGCACTCCATATATCTAGTCAAACACACACCTATACTCTCACATCTTGACATGCATACAGTCATGAGCAGCAGTGATACAGGATCAGTTTGTGCCATATACTGTAAGTACAGCAGGAGCCCACAGCTCTTCTTTCTTACGCTTCACTGCTACAGCAGGGCTTTGGCTCAAAATGCTGGTTTAGCATTATTCAGACCCTTCTGTAGCCTTCACGCCATGCAGCCGCCCAGCAGCTGTCTCCTGGGACTCACTATTGTAATGCTCGGCCTGCCTACCTACCACAAAGCACATGAAACAGCCCTGCTAGCAGACTCAGGTTTCAGTATGTGAGTGACCCTCTGAGGCACAAGATGAAGGATCTGTGTTAATGTTAAAACAGAGGTGGTTTGATGGTCACTGCTGAAGATTATGTTATTTTACACATCAGAGTTGGTGGCATTTTTCTTTTGCAATTATACAATCATATCTTTCACCTTCCACTTGTTGACCCTGCAAATCAATGTAAAAATTAATTGTTTAGTCTGAATCACAGTAATAAGGATAAGTTCACTACTCAGAAATATTTAACAGCTCTAATACAGTGATGCTTGAGAACAGGCTTGGAAGCACACTTGAAATGTAGTTTAGTCATCACTGTTTTTTGTGTTGTGATTCCAGCCCAAGCCCCCAGAAGGTGTAGCTACAGATGAAGCAGTTTTTTTCTAGTGGCTTAACAGTGTTACTATAAATTCCGTATCAGTATGTGACATAATTTTGGGCCAGAAATACTATTTCCGATTGACTAACTTTGGGAAAGAGACATCTCTAAATCACCGGAAAAAATATTTTAGCTTAATCAACTACCACTCAAATATCCTTTATTTATATCACAAGGTCTTAAAAGTTCAATCAGTTTCACTAAACTGAGACAAAGCGGATTGGAGGCAGGGCTTATGGAAAACTCAAGTGCGGATGCTCTGTGGGCCTAGATTCCCGGATGATGCACGGATTTTTGTATTTGAGAGGCCATTTTGGCTTCATGCGCCACTGAGCAGCTTTCATAGGAATGAACAGGATCCCGCCTTCAATGCTGTATCTTTATATATCCGTGGTGTAGCCTAGAGATTTTCTCTAGGGGGTGATGTTGGGTAGCTTGACGTTTCATAGAGGGTGCTCAAACATTAAGGGTTTCCCATTAATGCACCAGCGCTACAGCACCCGCGACTGTTACAGTGAAGGCTCGATAATCAGCTCACGGCATATAGGTGTAAACAGGGGTAAAGTGCTATTTTTACAAGTGAGGAGTGGACCTCACGTCCTCTAGTGGGGTCCGGGGGCATGCTCCCCCGGGAAGATTTTTTTTAAATATTGAAGTTAAAAGCATCAATCTGGTGCACTTTGAGAGCAACATTAAGAGATCTATGGATACATTTCTCATCACCCATATGAAACAGAACTGTAAACAGATTTTCTATTTCTTCATAGACATTTTACAAATCACTCCCCTTTTAAAACAAACTGTTTGAGACCCACTGAGATAACTAGACTAAAGTTAACTATCTATACACAGAGAGTCCTTTACTTCACCTGAGCTGAGGTTATCTGAGACTCTCATACCTCATTCACACCAACGCAACTTCAAGCTCCGTGCTAGAGCTTTTCAGGTTCAGAACCGGTTCTTCGGTTTAGCTCCGGCTCTTTTCACACTGCCCAGAGTCCGACTTGTGCTGCGTCATTGCGTCATCGTTTGCGTCATGACGTAACCGTTTGCGTGCCTGCTTCATAAAGCCAAACCGCGCGGAAACCCCTCACAGCTTACACCGACAACAACAACAATGGCCGATTGTGCTCCAGCTTCCTCTGCACCTCTTCGGAAGACCAGATTCCCAGTAGGTAGCTGGTCTCTTCAGTGGACCACTTCTGCTTGTTAAGTTTCTCCATCATTGTGTACAAACTGGATAAAACGCCGGCTTTTTGTTGTTGTTCAGGAGTTGATCCCGCCCCTGCCCCCTCTCGACGTAAGCGTGACATATGTGTATTTTTATAATTTTCGGGGGAAAAAAAAACCACATATTTCTTGGGAGTGATAAGGGGGTGCTTTGGCAATCCTGGGCTACGGGAAGGACCTGAGCAGTGTGCTGAAGCTGCTGCAGAAGCACAAGACGCTGGCTGGAGAGCTGCTGGCTCACGGCTCGCTGCTGCAGGTGTGTGTGTGTGTGTGTGTGTGTGTGTGTGTGTGTGTGTGTGTGTGTGTGTGTGTGTGTGTGATTAACTATGGAACATGTGAGGATAGGGATTAAGTGTGGTTGGATGTGGTAAATACGGGTAGGACCTAACTGTGTCTGTGCTCAGTCAAGTTTGTAATGATTAATAAAGGTTGAAAATAGAAATATGGTTCTTCTGTTTCCATACAGTAGGCCACAGTCGCTCATGTTATCTTTACGATGTGTCTCCTTCAGGCCACTGCCATTCCTACTGCTTGTAATCACATCAGCCTTTCACACACATGCTTTATTTGCCATCATTTCAACAGACAACTTGAGAAAAAATAAAACTCATACTTTTTTTAAGCAAAGAGCCTTATTATGCAAGTGGAAAAACTGAAATGAAAGTTTGAGCAGAGAAAATGTCAATGAATTCAATATTGACAAACTCTAAGCTGCGAAGCACACAAAGCAATTATGATTGATTAATCATTTTGAAGGTTTCTAAAAGTTACTAACAATGGTATGCAAATCAGTCATAGTTGTATATGCAACTGATGAGAAGAAAGTGTTACAATTATATAGAATAAACCTTAAGTAAGGCAAAATATGCAACGAGGCGGTCATTATTGAAAAAATAACACGCGACTGGGTGATCATGGAGCCCGATGCGAAACCTAGTTGCACATTATCCCGCTTATTACACGGCCCTGCACTAAATAAACCAAAGACTTGACTCAAAATACAAATTAAAGGTCATTTTATTTGCTTAAAAAAATAATCTTACTGCTTCCGTTTAAAAAATGTGTCCGTTCCTCTGTGTACCAACGGTCCTGTTAGTGTTTACTTTCTCTCTTCTGCTGATTTCTCTGACGTCTTGTAACCTTTTTTTCTTCTCTTTTGGCTCAGTTTAGCCATCATACTTCCCATGTTTGGTGCGCTCCACAAATATAACATTGAACATTCAAAAAGTATTCCATAGGGTTTTCTGATGAAAAAAACAATGTTTGTTGTTGTCCACAGCTGACATGAAATGGTCCAGACTTCTTTCTGCGGATTGAAAGGACTGCACATAGTCCCATGGTCTCGGTCTGTTATCCTTCGCAGCGGTCTGTTAGAAAGTATTCAGCTAAGCCGTGTAATAAATGATCTTCCAGAACCTTACTTCTGTCTGGTAGTAAATATTAGTTGATCACCTCTTATTTCCATTTAACACTATTCAATTCAGTGCTTAGTGGTGGCTGCTCATAGTACACATCACGTTTTAAATAACATGTTATCAAGATAATAAACAGTTGATGTTGTAGTTTACTGCTGATCCAGGCCTGGGATTGTTGCAATTAAACAATTGACCAGAACAATGATACAAACAGGGTTAATGACAAATCTGACCGCATGTTCACAGGGTTGTTGAAGTCATCTATTTGAACATTTAAGTTCGATGAACAATAATCTCATGATAGAGAATCGTTGGCTGAAATTGATATTGCCCTCCTGCACGTTGTCTCTCCTCATCTTTCACCTTTCCTCTCTTCCTCTGTGGTGAAAGTGAGAGTTTGCTTTGTCCAGTCAGCAGGTAGGGCCGAGCCCACAGGCAGAGAGAGAGAGGGAGACAGAGAGAGGGGGAGAGAGAAAGAGGGAGGAAGGGAGAAAAAGAGAGGGAGAGAGGAAAGAAGGAAGCGGATTGACAGGCGGAGGAAGAGGTAATCCTACTGATTTACAGGACTGATCACAAATAATAACACGCTGTTATTATCTGCACTGACTTCAATTAGTGATGTGTGTGTGTGTATGTGTATGTGTGTGTGTGTGTGTGTGTGTGTGTGTGTGTGTGTGTGTGCATCTGCTTAACTAACACACTACTAGCTCACTATGTGGTTACAATGAGCCGAGACACATTGATGTAACGTATGTTTGACGGTTCAGATTGAATGCACATGATACTGTATTCTTGTTACATACAGTAGTTAAGATGCAGACTGTGTATGTATTATTGATGAGATGATTGTAATATCTCCTACATTCCCTGTGGGGTTATCTGGCACATTGTTTCAAAAATGTTTTATTTTCCTACACTTATATTGGGTTGAAACTAAGAAAGAGTCGTTGAGCTACACACACGTTCATTCAAAAGTGTGCACTCAGGTAAACAGCATGTGTATTACCTCCACTGAGGACTTTTTGTTTTCGTTTGTATGCACTATTACAGAAGTACTATCGCCCTAATTTCCACGATACACGGTGGAAGGTGTGGTGTGGGTTGAGGAAGGACACATTTCATTTTGAAGTTGATCCAAATCACAGTGCAGATATAAAAAAATGATTCTCACATTATGAGGTGTCATGAGGTACAATAACACATTGACTATTCTTAGGATTCATCATGAATTGCTTCCATTTGTCAAAAATGAATGACAAAGTGTCATGTATCTGCTTGTTGGAGAATTATGTTTGTGGAATTAGTTTTTTGTGTGTGTGTGTGTGTGTGTGTGTGTGTGTGTGTGTGCAATGTTGTGCCTGACACCATTCCAGGGTGTCATGTCCCCAATTACCTTGGATCATGTCAATGGGATTTGATTGGTTGAAAGGCTGTCACTGTCACCTATCATCAGGCTCTGCATCTGCTCGCTCTGGATTCCTCATCTCTTAATGTTCCTTTCAGGAATTACGTAAGGGCCTCGTTGCTCGGACCTTCCCTCTCGACTGGTTACATACGTCTAAGTTTGCATCATTTCAATTGGGCTGGTGTTTTCTTGCTTGGAGAAACCCCTGAGCCAATCATAGCATTTATCGGCTGGCCCATAATCGCAATACCAGACAAAATATTCACATTTATTTTCAAATTGTTTAGATCAAGAAGGTACAGGGGAATTTGAAGGTCACCATATGGTGCATACATTTCACACAAAAGTGTTGACAATCAAATGAAAGGGCACAGCAACACAGCATATTGTACTAATCAGTAAATAGGAAGGAAGTGACAACTATTTGTTAAACGATGCACCAGTAGACGTCTACAGAATACGGTTAATACTTAAGATGTGGATATATACTGTATCTTTCCATAACAAAGCAGTGCAAACATTGTGGAGACAGAAGGCGGAGAGTCTGTGCCCCCATGCCTCGCTCACAGACGCTGAACTGTTGCTTTGCTGTGGCCCTGTTCAGATCCAGGTGATCAAAATAGAGACGGAGGACAACAGAGAAACCCGCTCTGCCAAGGATGCCTTGCTGCTCTGGTGCCAGATGAAGACCGCAGGGTGAGCAGTGGAATACAAATACTGTCAAATACTCATCATTTATGTAATGTACCCAGTATTAGTATCTTGGTGCTCCTTGGTTTACATTTTAAGAAGGGAGAAAACATGTCTGTGTGCTCCAGGTACCCTGAGGTCAACATCCAGAACTTCACCACCTGCTGGAGAGACGGCCTCGCCTTCAACGCCCTCATACACAGACACAGGTAGTGTTCCTAGCTCATCTCTCGATGCTCACACTGCACATGCTCTCTTACGTACACACTCCATACATCTAGTCAAACACACACCTATACTCTCACATCTTGACACGCATACAGTCATGAGCAGCAGTGATACAGGATCAGTTCACACAAATGAACAGTTTTACAGGACAACTGCAGATGGACAATAGTGGGAAAGATTGCAATGTTGTTGAGTTCATTTACAGAAGAATTGGCATATTTTTTAGAATGTCAGGAATTCAAGTAATATGATTTTCATATACAAACATGACCAGAAATATAGAGTGGAAAGGGTGTATGAGAAATTGAGTTTCATGAACTTGCGCCCTGCAGACCTGATCTGATAGAGTTCCACAAGCTGACGCGGTCCAATGCAACCCACAACCTCCAGCAAGCTTTCAACATCGCTGAGCATAACCTGGGCCTCACCAAACTCCTGGATCCTGAGGGTGAGAGTGAGCTGCTTATCGTGTAGAGATGCTTTGCTTTCACTAACTGAGATCATGACAACATCTGTGTTTCTCTCCCTCTGCTCTCTGTCTCAAACACCACTTTCCCAATCAGACGTGAACACAGAGAACCCAGATGAGAAGTCCATCATCACCTATGTGGTCTCCTACTACCACTACTTCTCCAAGATGAAGGCTCTTATTGTGGAGGGCAAGAGGGTTGGCAAGGTAACAGAGTGGATATGTGCAGATA
Organism: Champsocephalus esox; assembly: GCA_036324585.1. Classification (NCBI taxonomy): domain Eukaryota; kingdom Metazoa; phylum Chordata; class Actinopteri; order Perciformes; family Channichthyidae; genus Champsocephalus; species Champsocephalus esox. The sequence goes on from CM070493.1 coordinate 42,072,624, forward strand.
CACACATAGACATCAGTTATGTTGCAAGGTACACGTCCGTGAATTCACCATCTATCCTTTCTTTCACAGAACTGGGAACAACTAGCCTTTGTTTAAATGTTAACTGCAATGTATTCTAGCTGTTTGTCATGGACTACTCGTATCTATCTGATGTAGTTTAAAGGGGACCTATCATGCAAAATGCACTTGTGTACCTCTTTTATACATGAAGATGTGTCCCCGGTGAGTCAGGGAACTCACCAAGTGTCAGAAAACACAACCCTCTCTCTTTTCCTCCATACCCGAATCTCTAAAAAAGGGGCTGCAACGGATCTGATACAGACTGATCCAGATTTGAACACTGTCCTGACGTCAGGACGGTGGCGCTACGGCTATTGGTCAATTCTCCACCTATCAGGGGAATGAGAGGTTGGGCCACGGCCGGCCATTGCTGCTCGAAAGCGCTGGAGACGCTGTAGTACACATGCCAGGCCTGTAGGTGGCACTGCAGTCTGCCACAAAAGCAGCGAGGAAGACTTCCCTTGCATGGTTGCCATGGTTTCCCTTCTGTTTATTCTCCGCTATGGCTCTTTTTTCTCCCTCCCCGAGGCAAGCGTTTGCGCCTCCTGCTTTAAAACAAATGAATAATGACTATATAATCATATGTAAGGGATAATGTGCAGCGACGCGGTCATTATGGGGAAAATAACACGGACATGCTGATCAGGAGCCCGACGCGAGGCGGAGGGATCTAGATCGGCATGAAGGTGTTATTATGCCGTTATGTTATCATTATCCCGCTTATTATATGGCCACATTCTCAAAAAGTCATGACTCCCAATATTAATTGAAATGCTTTTAATCGATTTAGAAAATGATTTTATTGATTTAAAAAATAGTTGTATTGATTTAAATTGACATGCATCCACTAAGAAAAATAATCCGTTGTTACTGTTTGAACTAACGTAGCAACAGCAAGAACTGCTTCGATAGTGTTTTTAAGGAGCTTTTTGATTACAGATTTGAAAACATCGTTGCTTGCTTTAAAAGTAGCACAATTCATGATGTCAAACCTTAGAAAGTATCTAGATATCCCTGCCCTAATGCCAAAGTAACTGGCAACTCCCCTCTCCTGCAGGGGGGTGTGGTCAGTTGCAGCTCACAGAATCAGCCCCCTGCAAAAACAGGGCTGGAAAGAGCAAATAGAGCGAAATGAGGCATGGCTAAAATGCAGGATCTGTTTGGTATTTTGAAAAAAAAACTATATTTATATACTTTATATAGGTATGGCCCTACAATATATTGTTCAAATATAGCATGATAGGTCGTTTGAATTGTGCCACGAATTACACATATGATGTTTGTCAATCTGTGTCAAAAAAGTCACAGTTTGTCTTAAAACTGTTGAAATATAAGACTATATAAGACACAGCTCTGTGAAATGTTGACTTTATTTGATCATTTCAGTAAAAACTAACGTTTATATTTCTCTTTTTGATTATAATACTGATGAACGTTCAGAACAAAGCACTTTGGCAAGTTCCCACATACGTTTTAAAATGATATAATTTCTCGGTCATAATCGGTGTTTCCGTGAACGGCCGACTGTTGAGTGATGGCAAATGCTGCGGCTGCAATGCATTGTGGGGCAGCATTTTCTCCTCTCCTTTTGTCAAGGGAAGTCCAGTGGTTCCTAAGCTAGAGGAGGTTATAAAGGAAGTTTGAAACCTCCTTTCCTTTCATTTAGAGAATTGGAACGGCACTTAACATGGCTGCCACTGAGGGACTTCCGGGTCATTTCACTTGGTTGGGAAGGTTCCTAAGCTAAATGGACTATTAGAATGCAACCCTGCTGTCAGACGAACAGCTGTGCGGCGTCATCACAAACGGACGTCTCTTCACGTGACGCTCCGGAGGAAAGGACGTCCCATTGCTCTTAAAACTCATTTCCCTGCTTCTCGTGATTTCCTTGCGTCCCTTCATGCTTCCCTGGTGGGAGGGACTAAACGCAGGGAAGCAAGGATTTAATTTAACCGACCCGAAAATAGTCGCCCTGAGATGCAGCCCTACTGAGATTTATATAGAGTGGCGAAGTCCCTCCCCTTCCGGTGGACCTCCATGGGACCTTATTTTCTGAAAAATTATCTATTGAATTCAATGGAGCGAGAAAGATTATCTTTCCTTCCTGTTTGAATTGTGCCACGAATTACACATAGGATGTTTGTCAATTTAAAAGATAATTTTGCAAGTCAAAACAAAAAAAAAGTTGTCGTAAAACTGTGAAGTAACACATTTGTTTGTGTGAAACGCTCAATGAACTCTGTTCTGGCAGAACAACACACGTCACCAAGATGGCCGTCACTACTGTCTTGCTAAACAAGGGATTGACTACCCTCACTATCACCACAATGAAACACGTCCAGAAGAATGTCATGCAAAGCTGCCTGCCTGCCTTTGATTCTCTCTGAACTGCCTGGTCTTTGTAATGTCAACCATTTGTGCAGATAGCATGAAGTAGAAAAGATCGCCGATGCTACCGTTAGCATTTCTCCCCCGGGCTTAAACGGTGTATTATGGAATGATCGCACCGGTGACAGTACTCTTCAAAGGGTTCACGAAATATGACTACTACTCTCACTGTTTAACATTTTGGGTTACTTGATGTTACTTCATATTAAGGCTAATAAAAATGACGCGCCTGTAATGCTAACTAACGTGCTAGCTACTAGCTAGGTAGCTAACTTGATCCAGCCACTGGTCCTTTCATCAGACGGGAAGCGAAAGAACGACCACGACCCATTGCTGGTATGATAACAACCTGGTACTAAGCACACAGGCATCTTGTTAAAGTTATCTTATCTTAGCTATGGGGAATGAAAACTCAGCTGTGTGTTAACAAAGTGGATGGACAGGACGCTGAAACGGGGTTATTCACTCCGGTTTTACAGCATCCCACCTCCATTCAACGGCATGCGAGAGGTAAATCTGTCATCCCAAGAGGAGATGGGTTTCCTCTCAGCAGAGATTCAGGCTCTGGTGCAAAAACAGACGGTGTCTGTTTTTGCACCCTCAGCACAGAGAAAAGGGTATTTATGTTAAGATGTTAACTATAAAACAGTTAATGGGGCTAGTGCAAACCGGGCGATTGGTTCACCACCATCGACCTGAAAAACGCATACTTTCATGTGGAAATTGCTCCGGAGCACAGAAAGTAACTGCGTTTTCGCCTTCCAGGGAATAGCCTACGAGTACAACAGATTACCGTTCGGCTACTCCCTATCCCCACGCATGTTCAGTAAATGTGTGGCCACAGCGCTTCAACCGCTGCGCGCACACGGCATGAGAGTTTTCTTTTACCTAGATGACCTCATAGTCATGGCTGGGTCCAGGGAACAGGCAATGTTTTGCAGCACAATTGATCACACACCTAACCAGATTAGGCTTTACGGTCAATTGGAAAAAGAGCACCCCCACACCTCACCAACAGACGTTGTAGTTGGGAGTGGTGCTCGATGCAGGCACGTTGTGCGCCACCCTGTCAGAGAGCAGAAGTGCGTCTCTTCTCCGGGAGGTTCACAGGCTGCGACAGGGGGCAACAGTGACAGCTTTAACTGTCATGCAGACGCTGGGTCTCATGGCGGCTGATCACATGAGGGTCCCGTTAGGGTTACTGCATATGCGCCGCCGGCAGAGGTGGTTCTCCAGTCTGCGTTTAGATCCCAAGAGGCACAAACGTCGGCTGGTGACCATCCCCTCTCAGTGAGGGGCAACCTCCGGTTCTGGGGGATCCCCCGGTCACCTCCGGGGGGTGTCTCCACTGGGACGGGTAACCTCCTACATCACAGTGTTCACGGATGCATCCAGAACAGGATGGGGAGGGACCTGCCTGAAGAGGGCTATAGGTGGGCGCTGGGCTCTAACAGAGTCTCGACACAGCAACCTCCTAGAGCTACGGGCGGTAGTGTTAGTCCTCCAGCATTTCAGGCCCCTAATTCAAGGGAGGCATGTAATGGTCAGGAGCGACAACAGCACCACAGTGGCGTATATCAACAGGCAGGGCGGAGTCCGATCCACAGCCTTGTTGGCCACAGCGGAGAGTCTGTGGTTATGGGCTTCAGAGGTGGTGTTATCTCTGAGAGCCCTCCATATCCATTCACCTGGCAGGGGGGCCCCTCGACATGAGGTCGGCCCCCTGCCAGGCGAATGGACGCTTCACCCGGAGGTGGTGAAGCAGATCTGGGCCCAGTTCTGGAGAGCGGAAGTGGATCTGTTCGCCAGCCGGCGAAACAGCCACTGTGCCCTGTGGTTCTCCATGGCCCTGGGCGACGACCCGCCCTTAGGGGTGGACGCGTTTGCACACGAGCCATGGCCAAGGAAGCTGCTCTACGCCTTTCCACCGCTGCGTCTCATTCTCCCCCTCCCGAGGAGAGTAAGGCGAGAACGTCTGTCAGTCATCCTAGTGGCTCCGGACCGCGTCGGGGCGCCGTGGTACTCAGAGATGACACAGATGAAAGTGGGCCAGCCCTGGTAGCCCCAGTTCTGGGGGGCGATGTCTCAAGAGGCAGGTGCAATCGGGGCGTTACCCTCTCTGGGCCGTCCTCTCCAGGCTTGGCTCCTGAGAGGGACAGGCTGAGACTGGATCCACCACAGCCTGTTACAGGCCAAAGTGGCTGGGATTCCAGCGATGGTGTGAGGAGCGGGGAATAGAGCCCCTATCTTGTAAGTTGGGCTCTATTTTATCCTTCTTACAGTTACTGGTGGGCAGGGGGCTTGCTCATTCTACTGTAAAGTGTATGCAGCAGCCATCTCGTCCTGCCATGAGGGATTTGGCGGCAGGTCAGCCTTTAGTCAACCATTGATGTCGCGGTTTTTACAGGGGGTCAGGAGGCTGCGCCCAGTAGTGCACGCCTCACCCCACAGTGGGACCTGCCCCTAATGCTCGAGGCTCTGGCCTCGGGGCCATTTGAGCCTCTGGAGCTCTCCTCCCTGAAAGCATTGTCGTGGAAGACAGCTTTGCTTCTTGCCTTAACGTCAGCCAAAAGAGTGTCCGAGTTAACCGCTCTGTCGGTGCACCCGAGCTGTTTACAGATTCGGGGTGACCGGAGCGGGCGACACTCAGACCGAACCCCTCTTTTGTGCCCAAGAGCCTAAGGAGTGCGTTCAGGTCAAGGGCTATTCAGTTAGGGGGTTTTAGTCTTCCCCCCCATGGTGGGACCAGGGAAGCTAAACTGCACCTCCTCTGCCCGGTGCGTGCGCTAGCATATTATGTAGAGCGCACGGCTGCCCTTAGACGCACCGAACAGCTGTTCGTGTGCTTCGTGGGCGGGGTGATCGGGAAAGCTCTGTCCAAGAAACGCCTGGCAGGCTGGCTCTGCGAGTGCATTGCACATGCCTACGGACAGGCAGGGAGAGCCTGCCCCACGGGGATTCGCGCACACTCCACACGGGCTGTGGCTGCGTCAACAGCCTTATTCAACGGTGTGAGTGTGGAGGATATATGCACAGCGGCGTCTTGGTCTGGCTCTTTCTCCTCGTCTGTGCTTGCTGGGGCAACACAGGACTGGTGAGGAGGGGGGGGGGCTGTGGGTCAGTAGGCATCTGATCCCCTCCCCCCGGGCGTAAATGTGCTTACGTTTTCTCCGGGCCCTGGAGGGTCGCGAGGTGACGTAGTGCGCGCTGGGCCCTTTCAGGGCTGGAGGGGTCCCCTCGCCTGCCTGGGGGCAGGAGGGGGGCAGCCCTCCACACTTTAGTCCACACACTCTGCACGGGGTCAGTGTTTGAGTGTGGGGCATGGGCACTTGCACTCTCCCTGTGATCCTTAGGGATTCAGAGAGGTGCACAGTGAGCCCATACAGGGCTGGGGATTCTCCCCATCTGCCTATGGGCGGAGGGCCTCAGCACTGTTTGAGAACACTTTCTGCGAGGTAAGCGCAGCAGAGTGTGCTCTGTCAGCCGCAGCCCAGACTCCTCCACGGTCACAACCGGGTTAAAGGAGAATGTGGGGCAGCAGCTGCTGACCAGAAAAGCCGGTCAGGGGCAGTAGGGTGGAATGATGTGCAGTGTGAGAAAAGGTTTTTAGAGAGTACTTGTCCATGACAAGTGAGTTTGGAAATGTACTTGTCCGAATACATTTTTCACTTGTCCAGAATGGACAAAAATTGGGGCCACTGGAATCTTCTTCTTCGTCATCGTATTTTACATTTTCCCACGGTTTTTACGACACAGCTAACGTAAGTGAGCGGTCAGATTTTACTGCATCACACATAGGGTTGGGATATCGTTTGGATTTTAACGATTCCGGTTCTGCTTTTCGATTCCGGTTATTTTCGGTTCTCGATTCCGGTTCTTTGAGAGGGTCAAAATAAGTCCTATGACAAACTGGGAGAAAAATATATTTATGAAACATTAAGTCTAATCTGTATTCCTATTTACAAATCACTTCATACTGTTTAATTTCTTACGGTTATTGAACACAATTATATAAAAATAATCTCTGCATTGTTTAGTTAGTTCCAAGTGGTGCAGTTTGAGAATGTACAATTGGCCCAGTGTCCTCTGATGTTACACTGCAACCTGCCTGTGAGACAGAGTCCACCCACACATGTCCGACACATAGGACATAACCTAATAATAATAATAATAATAATAATGACACATTAGATGTATAGCCTATAGGCCTAGCGCTCTTCTACAACTCAAAGACGCTTGCACGCTTACACATGTCCTGCAACACACATGCTGCAGCTGCCCAGCTGCTCACTGTTTGTAAAAGTAAATAAATAATATTTTCATTTCCATAATGTACTTTCTTTAACCTGCTTCATAAACAATACTGACATCCCTGTGCTCCTCCGAGTCTGGGGCCCGGGGATGTGAGGACAGCGCGAGGCACAGACAGGGAGGCTGCTTCACTTCATAAAGGAAATGGTGGTCAATATTAACAACACAGGAGCTAAAACGCTTAATAACCTTCATTACGTGTTCGAGAGAGAACATTAGAAAGTTTGACAAAGATGAGGCTGTTAAACGGGCAGCGGGTCTGCTGTGTGTAGAGAGAGAGAGAGAGAGACGCTGAGCTGCACCATGCAGCTATCAGCTGATACGGAGCACAGAGAGAGCTGCAGTCCGCGGGACTCGGGGACTCGGGGACTCGGCCTCGCCTCCTGTCCTCACAACTCTTATTAATCCTGGTACCGGACAATTGTTATTTGTTCCTACTCGGAACCGAGTTTTGCTTCCCAACCCGGCCACTGTGCTACACTTCCCGTCCGCTCCGCCCCACCCCCGTCTAACTGTACAGAAAACGGCGAGATGCATTTCCTTAGGAATCCACAAGCAGAACCGAAACTAACACTTCTAAACGAACAATGGCGGACACGTACAATTTGCGAATTAGTTCTGCCTTTTCTAAACTGAATGTATCAATAATTTGTCAATAAATCAGGCCGAAAAACGTCACTTGTCCGCCGGACAAGTCAATTGAAAGATCTACTTGTCCGATATTGTAAATAACACATCCTGGACGGTGGGACGTGTACTTTTTCGCACACTGATGTTGTTGGACAAGATCAGGGCTCCACCCACTGTACCCATAGAGTCCAGTAGAGGGCGGAGCCTGTGAGAGACATAACGCCGGGTTACGTAGGCGCGTGCGCATTCAGGTAGGCCCGCCCCAAGGCCGGCTACGTCTATAGACATCTCAGTAGGTGAATGCTCGCATAGAGGGTAGTACCCATAGAGTCCAGTAGAGGGCTCCGCCTGTGTTAATATTACAAGGGTTACAATACGTAACCCAGCGATGCTCCACATGTGTCACAAGCAGGTCAAAACCACAGAGTTTTATTTTCTGGATGATATAAAACTCAAAATGACAGGACACACTTCTTTAAAGAAAAGCATGTCACTCCAAAATGTTATTAACCGTTATGATTGTATTTTTAAAGTATATAATTCAAAATGTATCACTCCAAATGTAAATTTTTTAGCAAAAGAATAGATAAACTATAAGAAAGATGTCAATCACATTCTTGTCTTAAACAAAAGGGAACACAAATCTTTTTCCTGTTTGTGAATCTATTTGTGAGATTCTGCGTTCAGTCTCAATATGAGAGTAAAAGCTCCACAGACAAAACTATTTGTTGAAAACACAACAATTTCTATCCCTGGGAACTACTCCATTAACAACCTTTATGTGACATTGTATGCAAGTTGAAGGGCCTTCATTGCCTGCTAACTAAAACACAGGAAATAGAGAAATATGAAAACGTTATCCTGAGTATCTAACAGTATCTCTCTCCTGCTCTTTCTCCTTTCATCTCTTAACTGCCTCTCTGAATCTCCCGAACCTTCTCCCTCGGTCTGACTCAGGTGCTAGACAGTTGTATTGAAGCAGAGAACATCGTGAACCGCTACGATGCCCTGGCCTCAGACCTGCTGGACTGGATAGAGAAGACCATCGCGGTCCTCAGCAACCAGAAGTTCGCCAACTCTCTGACCGGAGTCCAGCAGCAGCTGCAGGCCTTCACCACCTACTGCACCATCGAGAAGCCCATCAAGTACGTCGTGTGGGTCTTTAAAAGGCATCTTGAGATTTAATGCCATTTTTGTCTCATTTATCAAATGGCAAATGCAAAATGAGGTAGGCTTCATCGTGCATGTGTATGAATTCATGCACGTGCACGATGTGTACGAAGTCATTAAAACACTACTTCTGACCACATAGTGAAAAAAAGTGGAAAGTCAATCAATAATTGAATACTTGAAAAATGTATCTACTACAACATTTATGGATTTCCAGCTGAGTAAATGTGAGTATCTGTTCATTCGTCTTTTAAAGAAGAGGTAAGAAATATATATGAATATAATAAGAGAAGGAAACAACAATATATAAATGCATGATTTTGAAGATGGTTTGAACGACAAGGGGCTGGAGGAATTATAATCCTGGTCGTCCATACATCCATCCCATTTTCATGAAATATATATCTCAGGAATGCCTGGGGAATATGAAAATACGTACCTTGAGGTTTGGGATCATTCAAACTGTTACTGCAGACATTGCTTTAAACTCTGGGAAAATAGACAGTAATAGACAAATACATCAAATCATAAAAAAGAGAATGAGAAATGAATAATGCAAACAAGTGTTCTCTCTAGCCATAGATGACACACTTCTCAGAATTAATCAGTTTCCACGTGCGCACTTTCTCTCTCTCTGCATACTGTACATCAAGGTCACAGTAGAGAACCGCAGGGACGCGTCCTAAAACCCGGAAGTAAGTTAGCATTTTTACCACGTCCGGTTCCTTCGATAAAAAGCAAAGCAATCTCTCCATAGGGTTTTGGAAAATAGCTCCAAATAAGGTCTGTGTTTGAGACACATTGAAGAGACAGGTCACGTTTTGTTCTAGGACATTAAATACATTTTTTAAAATGTATTTATTTATTTATTTTTATTATTGGTGTTTTGTCGTATATGTTTTATCCTATGTATTACCTGCTGCCGTTTTATGCCTTTTATTCTACATTTTATAGTTGTACTGTGAATTGTGTCCTGTGTCCTGTACTGTAAAGCACGTGTTGAGAAGGGTGCTATATACATAAAGTTTACTTACTTACTCACATCAGCACTGACCGCGCTGGTGATTTCTGAAGAGTTTACGTGTGTGAAAAACGATGGTTGTTACCAAGTGGCTGAATAGGACTACAGAAGCTGTCCAGGCCGTTTCACGTCATTACACCGAACACGTAAACACTCCGCTAAGTGTGTTTGCGCTGTTCTGCTTGAAAGCAAGTCCCTGCCTCCTGCAAAGTGTTCAAACAAACACTTCAACTCGTACCATTTACAATCTGTATGTTTGAATATGGATCTGAAGTCGGCGTGACGTTGAAGCAGCGACCCTGCTGCAGTTCCTTTATAGCATAACGTTAGCATTTTGCTTCTGGCGACTAGATGTATGCTTAGAGAATGATAAAAGTAGGATAGACGTGTGGAGATGATCCGGCTGAACAAAACGTGACCCGTCTCTTCAATGCGTTTCAACCGCAGACCTTATTTCCAGCTGTTTTCCTAAATCCTATGGAGAAAGTGCATTGCGTTTTTGAGGAAGGAACCGGAAGGAGTTTACATCCGGGTTTTAGGACGCGTCACTGCGGTTCTCTGTCTTCTTTTTATTGGCCGGTTCCTTGTTTGTTCAGAAAATGTCACTTTATTGGATCAAATAAAGTGAGAGGACGACTTCTCAGCTCACCACTCATCCCCCGGGGGATGAGTGGTGAGCTGAGAAGTCGTCCTCTCCTCAAACCTCTTGTCAGCAGGCGCTCACGCTGTTAGTGTCCTTCAGCTCTGAAACCTGAGCAGCTCTGCGCCTGAGGTTTCTTAATCCAAGTTGGAAGTATTGTGAGCACGTCCTACACAGGAAGAGGCCTTTGAAAAATGATGTTTTTAAAGAAACTGACTGACTTGATTTGTCCGTTTCTCGCTCAGGTTTCAGGAGAAGGGGAATCTAGAAGTTCTTCTGTTCACCATCCAGAGCAAGCTCCGAGCCAACAACCAGAAACCCTACGTGCCTCATGACGGGAAGCTCATCTCAGAGATCAACAAGGTCAGACATCCCCACTGCGTACTTCTTCTATTTCACACATTACTAAATCATTCAGTGGCGAGGCGACACGCACGTGAGAGAAAACCTGCACCTTCAACATGAACACTTTACTGTGAGAGCCAAGCACATATTCCTATTTGCGAAAAAAGTTATTTTTGTTGGCATGACATTTACATATCATTTGAATTATCACGTACTTGAACTACATTAGTTCACCAGTTTGGATCGAACCTTTGTGTAAGTGGCCTAGGACCTTTGCAAATTGGATAAACAGCCACTAAAGTTATTCTCCTGTGGTAACATCACCCTATTATTGTTCTATGACATTACGGCTGTTGTTAATGTGTTCTGTATCGTTTTGTATCCCAGGCCTGGGAGAGGCTGGAGAAGGCCGAGCATGAGAGGGGCGTGGCTCTGCGTAAGGAGCTGATTCGTCAGGAGAAGCTGGAGCTGCTGGCTCAGTGCTTCGACCACAAAACCACCATGAGACAAGCCTGGCTCAACGAGAACCAGAGGCTCGTGTCGCAGGTATGTTCCTCACACAGCTGAGATGCAAGCAAATGTTCTCACTGCAAAAGAGAAGAAATGTTTGTGTGTACACTTCAATGTTCCTTTAGATGTCATATTTAAAGTTTTATGCATACTATTTAATCTACTTTCATGGATGCAAAGTCCAATATTGCAGATGATAATACATTAAGATAAATATTGGAGCCATTTTAGACTTCATTCGTTTCAAAAAGATGAAAGGGCTTTAATGTGAGTTTAGGACCTGCACATAAAAGCATGATGTATCACAACTAGTCTGTCCTGGACCAGTCTGCAACTTACACTTCCGTGTGTTTGTTGGTGTCTTATTCTGTTCCTTTGATTGTTTCTTCTTTGTTTACAGTAGGAGACATCTTTTGTTTAGCAGAGATTATACATTTATCCAGAAAATGGTCATACATGACCAGTACATGCACTATACCAGTTAACATACAAAGTGGGTCTGCAGGAGGATAGTATTCCACTCAGATGAATTGACAGGCTGTATTATAATAATAATAATAAAATAAACCTGTGTATGTAAAGTCCTATAATACTGTGTGCAACTCTCTTTTCTCACAGCTCTCCTCTTTGTCCCCCCCCCACCCTTAGCCTCGGCTGCACCCGTTCCTTTCCTTTTATTTCACGTTGTTGTGCTCTCTGCCTCCAGGACAATTTTGGCTATGACCTGCCAGCAGTGGAGGCGGCGATGAAGAAACACGAGGCCATCGAGGCGGACATAGCCTCGTATGAAGAGCGGATTGGCGTGGTGGTGGAGCTCGGAGCAGAGATGGAGGCAGAAGGATACTACGACATCCGGCGTATCCTGGCACGGAAGGAGAACATCCTGGGACAGTGGAGCCTGCTGAAGGAGCTGGTGGCTGGGAGGAGGACCCGGCTGGAGAAGAACCTAGCCATGCAGAAGACCTTTCAGGACATGGTCTACATGATCGACTGGATGGAGGACACACAGGTACCAGAGGACGTGTGAGAGAGATAAAGACACTTTAGACTGAACCCATTCAGTAGTTTAATAAAGGCAGAGGAAAGGAAGTAGTGGACAATGTTACAAAGGAGCTCCAAAGTCTGGATGATAAATATTAAAAAGGGGACATGAGAAAGACAGAAAGTGAAAGGAGAAGGACAAAGTGTTAAGTACAAATAAAAAGTAGAAATGGAAGTGCTAAACATACAAAGACATCCTTATGTATAATTACATTACATCTGTCTTCTGTCTCCTGCTCTCTTCCAGGTCCAGCTGCTGTCCAAGGACTTTGGGAAGCATCTTCTGGAGGTGGACGACCTGCTGCAGAAGCACAGCCTGCAGGAGGCCGACATCACGGTGCAGGCGGAGAGGGTGGAGACTCTGAACACGGCTGCACTCAAATTCACCACCATAGAGGGTATGCTGCATGTGTCCTGAACGTTGTGCTGGTGTAACGTCATTAAGCTTCATATGGTAACAGAAACCCAAAGCAAGTTTCAAGGTTTTTAGTTTGCTTTGCTGGTACTGAAGGCTGGCATCATACACATTGAGATCACTAAAGGAATGATCTCAGGCTTTGGGAAATTAGCACTGTACGCAGCAAAGCTTTTTCCACGGAGCCTTAAACATAAATAAATCACCTCACTGCAGGCTGCAGAACACTGATACAATCATTTTTAAAAAGCCATTTATCAGAATGTTATAAGATGTGATGCATACTTTGATATACAAGCCAACTCATGAATTATAAGGACTACAGGGTGTAACATTAACATCAGCATCAATATTTACACTATACAACATATACTGCTCCGAACACTAGGATGGGTAAATGCAGAGAAACCATGTAGTTACATAGTACCTGTACTGTGTCATGACAATAGAAGTGCAAACAAAAAGGAAATATGATGTATTATATATGTCATCGGAAGGAGAGCCAACCATTTTTCAAAAACTTCCTCAGTGCTTTTTATTTTGTAACAGACCAGCCTAATTAAAAAAGCAGTTAGAAATGATCAAGTAATCATCTTATTTAGTCACGATAAGTGGAAATACAAAACATATGGAAAACAGACATTCTGAACTTGATATCAGTGAGGGATCTGCTCTGTGCATTCTGTGCATGTTCTTTATTCTCTTACAGTAATACAGCTCGGAGTAGAGTCCATTTTATTTATTTGTTCATATTGACTTCATCTTTTTGTCTCCCAGGTTACCAACCATGTGACCCACAGGTGATCTGTAACCGTGTCAACCATGTGTCTTCCTGTCTGGAGGAGCTGAGACAGCTGGCAGCTAAAAGACGTGAAGAGCTGGAGGAGTCCAGACAGCTGTGGGCCTTCTTTCAGGTAGGAGGGCTCAGCAGGCGGAGGCACGTGCGTGTCTTTCACACACAAAGCACTTTGATAGAACACACTCAGGAAAGGGTTACAGCTTAAAGTGACACACTGTTTGTTTGTGTCATGATACATTGGTTATTTGCAGCTTCAGACAAATACAGCCTTTGAATCTTCGAATGTGATATGAATATCATAGGTGACTTTCTAGAAGGCTGGGAAAGACGGTAGAAATTCTAATCAGATACCAACAGAAAGTTAAATTAAGCTGTTTGTTATAAACTCAGACATATTTTAAACACACTCCACACTATATTTTTATTTTGGGCTTCGCATCACATCACGTCTTTTTTGGCAGTCAATAACCATCTGTCTTTGTGACTGTGACGACGCGGAGAGATGATGAACCAGTTATTCATGTTAGTGAACGAGCTGTGAGAAGGAACTATGAAAGCAGTGTGTAGTGAGGATAGACGCGTTGGATCCCACTGCACCCTCATTCGGTCCCATCCCTGCGTTGGGCCGCCGCCTCCCTGGCCTGAGACCAGTGTTGGTGGACTTCAGGGGTTTCTCACAATGTATTCACTTCTTCTTTTATATATGTTCTCTCTTATCTATTTTGCCCTTTCAATTATGTTATTTCTTTTAAATGTTTTTTTCTGTTTTCACTTATCAGCCGCCTCACAGCTGTTTGTCATCTCTTTGCATTTCATTTCATTACATGTTTTGTGTATTGCATCTATACCTTTCCCTTCACTTTTGCTGTTTCAAAATGATGTTGTTAATATAGTTTCTGTGTGAGCGGTAACGTGCTTGTTTGTCTGTGTGTGGTGCTGCAGGAGCTGGAGGAGTCGGAGGCCTGGATCAGGGAGAAGAGCTCCATCCTGAGTGCTCAGGGCTACGGGAAGGACCTGAGCAGTGTGCTGAAGCTGCTGCAGAAGCACAAGACGCTGGCTGGAGAGCTGCTGGCTCACCGCTCGCTGCTGCAGGTGTGTGTGTGTGTGTGTGTGTGTGTGTGTGTGTGTGTGTGTGTGTGTGTTGTGTGTGTGTGTTGTGGTGTGTGTGTGTGCTGTGCGTGTGTGGTGTGGTGGCGGGTGTGTGATACCACCTGCTGTTCTGAACTTCATGTACTTCGAAATGAATGCATTTATAATGACGTTTCACCTCAACTACAAAAACCTAACCAACCATGCTGCCTACTTATTTTGAAATAGTAAAGATACAGTTGTTATATCACGTGGCCTTTTGTAGAATATGTTTTGCAGTAGATGCTGTGACTTGGTCAGTGTTGAAGTTTACATTTTTGGATAGAAGCCTGAAATACGATGGTCTCCACACAAGCTACAGAGGTTTGTTGTGTTTTACTTCATAGAACGTGTCAGTAAATCCCCCACTGGGGAATGGCTGATGTGAGATTGCTAACAAGTGTCTAAATGACGCCAAACACTAGCCGCTTTTAGCTTAGCAGTGCTGACGTGATGTGTGGGAGATGTGCTAATTTGAAGACAATGATGGAGAACATGTATACTATGTCAATGTGTCTAGAGAAGCCAAATGAAGTTGGTCAAATGTTTTTAAAATAACGTCCCACTGTGTGTTGGTTAGCACTCCACCTTACTACAACAGTGGTGTAATAATATGGAGTCCTCCTGACTCTTCTAGAACACCATGAAGCGAGGAAAGCAGATCCTGAGTGAGAAGAGCTTCGGCACGGCGGGGATCCAGGAGCGCATCATGGAGGTGAAGAGCGAGTGGAAGAGTCTGGAGGACCAGGCCGCGCAGCGTCTGGGCCACCTGCAGGAGGCGCTCAACTTTTTCCAGTTCTCCACGGAGACAGACGACCTGGTGGCGTGGCTGCAGGACGCTTACCGCCTGGTGTCCAGCGAAGACTTTGGACACGACGAGTACTCCACCCAGTCGCTTCTGAAGAAACACAGAGGGGTCAGCGAGGCCGTGGACAAACACCGCATGCACGTGCTGGCACTGCGCAAACACATGGTGGCGCTGCCTCTGCGCTACCGCGACCAGGAGGTGAGGCAGGAAAACACATCTGACTTTGTTGATACTTTAATTGTGTCAAGTCTTGGTGGCAGAGCAGGTAGGACCCAAGTGCAGCACACCAAGTAACTTCGGAGACACATGCTTTATTGTAGGTTGTCCAGGAATGCACAGCGCTAGGCAAGAAAATACAAGGCAACAGAGAACCAAAACATCAAGACTCTGACAACAACTGAAAGAAAACAAGAGCTCAAATACATGTTAGACTAAAGACAAGACACAGGCGGGGAGGTAAGCAAAACACACGGGCACCAGGTGATAACAATCAACCAATCAAACAGGAGTGACACACAGACACAGGAAGTAACAACAGAAATAACACAGGTGAAGAATTTTCAAAATAAAACAGGAAAACACGGGCAGATGGTGACAGATTGTCCTTCTACATCCTTTACCCCCCTGTGTCCTCTCTCGCTTCCTCTCTGCAGGAGGTGCAGGTGCGCATGGGGGAGGTGGAGCAGCTGTACACGGAGGTGGTGGAGGTGGCGGTGCTCAGACAGCAGTGGCTCCACGACGCCCTCGCCGTCTACCGCATGTTCAGCGAGGTCAATGCCTGCGAGCTGTGGATCGATGAGAAGGAGCAGTGGTTGGACAAGATGGAGATCCCAGAGAGGCTGGAGGACGTGGACATGGTGGCTCACAGGTGAGGGGGTGGGAACAGGAAGGTTTGATTCCTGTGGCACCAATTGGAAGCTCAGCGGTGCCTGTTATTCTCACCCAAGCTGAAAGCTCTTAACACAGTGAATGTGCTCTTCGTATCCCACCATGTCGTATGTCGTAGGTTTGAAAGCCTGGACCAGGAGATGAACAGCCTGATGGGAAGGATTCTGGACGTTAACCAGATCGTTCAGCAGCTCCTGGATGGAGGTCATCCGTCCTCCATAGAGGTCAGAGGATGTCAGGACCACCTTAACTCCAGGTACTGAACCCAAACCCACCTCAGCTACAACCATTGCCACCTTGTGTACTTCTACTGACCACATATCCAATCATCCTTAGTAACCTTTCTTTTGACTAAACTGCAAATGTCATGGCTACTGTTTGTAGATAAGAGTCCTAAATGGTGATTAAAAGAGAGATTCAATCAAAGGAAGTGGAATTAAATGGAAAATATATGATTATTGTCTCAATGACTTATTTTATTAGTCATCTTATCATATCACAGCTACAACTATGTATTAGCCTGACATCAGAGATGATGCATCTATCTTCAGTCGGACATTGCTCCATTTACACCCATCTCCGTAAATGGAAATGTGGACAAAGCCCTACGTATGCAGCATTACTAACTAAATGTACTAACCCTTTACAGACAGCAACATGATGTGTATTAACAGTTCAATACTATTACACAGCCTGTGTCCTTTTACACAAGTGTTAAAGGGACACTGCACAGCGCGGCCATCAGATCACTAATCACAGAAATCTGTGTTGATTAACAGGACACTGAAACACTTAAGTAAGGAGAGTATGCTGCAGGATCAGTAAAGGAAAGTCTTACAGAAATACATTCATGTTGTTAATGTACTGTACTGGGATTGGGGAGGAGTAGGTGGGAGGAGAGAGAGAAAGAAAAGAGAGATGCGAGGGAGAGATGTTGTGGGGTTGTGTAATATTCAGGGGATTCATACTTTTGAAATGGTTTTTGTTGATCATTGTTTTCCTGTAATTGTCTTTTGACGTGCGCCTCGTGTCCTGTCACTTGCCGTCTTAAAAGAGGATAAACTCCTACCTATTTCTGTCTTACTCTTAAGTTTAGAGCAGGGATGGGCAACTTTGATGGTGGTGGGGGCCACATAATTGATGTACTGGCCACCAGGGGGCCGCAGCTTCACTTGGAACACACACACAAATTCCATGTGTTGTATGTAATTATTAACAAATATACTAAGTCTGACATCTTCATTGACATTTTACAATCAAAGGGAACATCCCCAAAAAATGGGAACATCCTCTAATAAGCTCACTCAACAAATATCGGTTCACAGACATTTTATTTCATTTTTAAAAGTAGCATGTTTGTATTGAACAGGTTATTAAACAGTGGAATAAAGCTATTTTAAACTATTGGAAAGCACGGAAATTGTGTGTGTATTGAGATTAACCATTAAGATGACACACACATGAAGTCATGAACACTAACCCAGACATTAGTTGTCTAACTTGAACCTAAAACACTTGTAGCCTGTCTCTGCATTCCCCTTACTCCACAATAAGGGGAATGTCCACACGCCCGCACTTTGCTGTTCCTCAGCGCCACTCCCCCTCCCTCCCGCTGAAATTATGAATGAAAAGCGTAGTAATCGATAACACGGCAGGCTCCGTGACAGTTTGTTTTCATCTGATTTCAAATAAACAAAGTCTTTTTAAGAATATTAAACTTTTTTCGCCAAATTCAGATGATAAAAACAACTGTGAAGCTTGTAAAGGCATAATTTCAAGAGGCAACTTAACGTCACAGCAGGCATAACAACAGCCAGTGTTTCTTGTGAGGGTTTCCCCGGGAAACAAACACAATACACACAAATGCGTCACAGATTATTTCGCGGTATTTGAAATAATCTACGCAGCTCGCGACGTAACTAGGAGTCTAGTGGACGGTATCAGTACTACAAGTAAAACATTCAAAAAAATGAATTACATTTTTTTATTTTTTATTAATTACGTTGTTTATAAGGGCCGCAAAAAGAAGAGGTGGGGGCCGCATGCGGCTGGCGGGCCGCCATTTGCCCATCCCTGGAGTATACATTCAGTGCCCGTTATTTTAAATGTTTAATAGGAGCATGAATATCTTCCAAGTGTCTGTTGCTCCGGTCTCTCTGCTTGGCCGACACGGTGGAGCCTGTGATAGGCCGGCTCTCAGTCCCTGACCACAGCTCCGTCTGGCAGCAGGCAGTCGGCCGGCTGTCGGTGAGTCTTGTGACCTCGGCACAGCGCTTCTCTCAGGGCGACCATCTGTGCTGGCTGCCTCCGTCAAGACCAGGCCAAAACAAATACGAATATCAACGCCTCCTTTCATTCATATCTGCTTTATTTTTACAACCTTAACTACATGGGATCTTTTCTGTTCTAATATCAATGATCAGAAATTGGCTTTAACAAATACTTCTAGCAGCAAGAAAAAACACCGTCATGGTGGCTCGAATCAGAGCAACCCACCATTTATGATAATAGTTGAGAATGCTGGCACATAAACTTTTATTACATAAATTACAATTAGCTTTTTATATATATTTTTTTAATTAAAAATGTTAACTGAAAATCACTGACATTTATTCTCATCCTTCATTTTATTTATAAATACATAAAACATACTGTAACCTTCTTTATTTATCACTGCGTCTCTGTGTACATACTGTACATACACGTGTTATGTGACACACTCTCACACACCCACCCTTCAACAGTCGGCATATATCAGAGCGCTCGTGCAGCTCTGAGGTCAGTGTTACCGAGCTGTTCTCCTGTCTGCCATTACCTCATTACAGTCACACGGATCAGTGTGACTGTGTGTGTTCATGTGAGCATGTGTGTGTTTCTTAGCTGAATGGGTGTGTAGTGAGACCTGCTGGTCTGGAGCAGAATCAGGAGAGCATATTGTGTGAGGACATGGTGAGCAGACATGTCCTGGGCTGAAACCAGAGCAAACACAATCCACTGTCTCACATAACAGTTCATATCAGGTCTTCATAACATTGAGACTTGTACTAATATCTATCCAGCATTGACTGGGTTTGGGTTCAACCCCATCGGCTGGGATATGTTCAGGTGCTGTATTTGCAGCAGGTATTTTAGGTAGGGCTGGATTATAGCCCAGTAAGCCTACAGTTTAGGATTTATTTTAATTTAGGAACCTTTTATTCGCCCTGCAGCAGGAACATTCACGGCGTCACAGAAGAAAAGGTACAGTGCAGGTAAAAGAAAAAGAGTAGACTTACCATATTAAGTAAAAAGTCACAAGTTAATACAAATATAAAATAACAAAAACACAAATAGCACAAAAAAACCCAAGTACCATTATTTTAAAACGTTATTGATAAAAGTATTGAAGAAGCAGGTGAACATTTAAATATATAGCCTAAATTGTGTAAAAGTGTATATTGCACATGAGCAGAAGAAAATAAATGTCGCTTTAATTGATCCATACAAATGTTGTTCGGGGCAGCAGATCAGTCGTTTTTCTATCATACTGTTCACTGTGTGTATACGTGTTAAATGCCACGATAAATCCACTCTATTGCACGTCTCTCCGTTACAGTGCCACAGTCACTGCCACATGTCTCTCTCCTGTCTGTCTGTCACCAGGTGGAACAGCATTGTGGAGCTGGTGGAGCAGAAGAAGGATCAGCTGGACTCCATGCTCCGCCTGCAGAACTACCTGCTGGAGTGTACCGAGATCAAGTCCCAGATCCAGGATAAGAGGAAAGCCATCGACGCCACCCAGTACATGGGCAGTGACCTGGGGGGGGTCATGGCTCTGCAGAGACGACTCTCCACCATGGAGGGAGCTCTGTCTGTCCTGGAGCCCAAACTGCTGCATCTGCAGGTAGGGAACTATGGGAAAATGCATTATTAGACAAGACGTTATTTAAGATTTATTTTTATTCCATAATTTTTTTAAATACAAAACATACATTTACTTTTAAATAAAAATAAACACTTTTCACTTTTTGTCCAAGTCTTATTAGACAGGATCTTTAACAACAAATCGGTAGCATTACAGTAACTTCAAAATGTACAGAAGTGTGGAGGTTAAGACGCTTTTAAAAGCAGGTTGTATTATGCAACATAAATGCTCACAATTCCCATAATGTTGTTTGTGTTTGGTGATGCAGGAAGAGGCAGAGCACATGGCCAACGCCCATCCCATCCGGGCTATGGAGGTTCTGGTGCCGTTTGATGGCATCAGTGTGGAGTGGGAGGAGCTTAAACGCACCCTGCAGGGCTGCGAGGACTCACTGACCGTGGCCAGCAGGCTGCAGAGCTTCATACAGGTACACAGACACACACACACACACACACACACACACACACACACACACACTACCCGAATATCCGAATATTCGGTCGTTGGCCTACTATTCAGTTTTCAATTTCGTTATTCGGATATTCTTTTTTTTATTTTATTTTTTATTTATTGAAATCTCCAATATCACAACGTAAGAGCTTGTGGGGGTGCTAACACTTAACCATATCGTTTACTTTCTCCGTCTTTATATGTAGATATTACTTTTCTCCCACGTTGTTTCCATAGCAACAACAACTTCCTGTCAACAGCGCTAACTCTCCTTCAAATAAAAGCATGTCTATAACACATATACAACTGCAACGAAAGTAACACACACAATATCCTTTTCAATTGCAAAGAACACAAATTGGGTTATTTACATTAACAAATAACTATAAAACAACAATACTGCTGAATAACAAAATTAATGCTTTGAATAAACCGAAATACACGTGTTGAAGCGCGCGTCATACAAGAATCCAACTAAGAATAAACCAAACAAATTAAATGATAAGCCGAACAAATGAAGGGACGAAGTGCAGGTGTACAGAAGGTCAGATGTTTGCATTGCTGGTGGGAAACTAATAAGGCCAGGACAGACAGGAGGGAAAACACACAAGGTAAGAAGTAAAAAGAAAAAGACAGTGTTTTTTTTATAAATAAAACAGGAAATACATTAACCATCATCATAACATGCTTATTATTCTGGTTAAAGACTCCCGTCGTTAACACCAGTTGACATAAACGGGGAATCTTTAAAAAGCCCTCATGATTTTCCTTTAATTCAACTTGCAAGATAGAAGGAACATTTGTACACAGAAAACCCTAAACATGGTGTTCAAGTCCAGATGAAAAAAGCCTCTTGGTTTACATTTACAGAAATGTGCACTGTCCCTGTCAAATAGACAAACAAAGTCTTTTAAACGATTTGTCAGCCTGTAAAACTTCTGTACCGTAAAAAGGACTTTGCTAAATGTTCATCTTGTTCCTCTCTCAGGACCTGGACTCGTTCCTCACCTGGTTGGTTCAGACGCAGACAGCCGCCGCCTCAGACCAGCTGCCCAACAACCTGGAGGAGGCCGAGAAACTCATCAACAAACACGCTGCACTTAAGGAGGAAATCGGAAGGTGGGTAACTGAGGACAAAAAAAGGCTTATTGCTGTTTTTAGTATCATCTTATCTCCCTTCAAGTTCTTCAAGTTATTCCGAGAATAACGTAATGTGTTGCTGACAGATATGAAGAGGACTACGAGCGGCTGCAGGCCATGAACGAGCTGCTGGAGTCCGATGAGGCCCCCCTCCCCCAGGCCGCCCTGCAGCAGTGGCTCCAGAAGCTCGATGTGGGCTGGAACAAACTGCTGGAGATGTGGGAGAGCAGGAGGGAAGTTCTGGTGCAGGCTCACATTTTCCATCTGTTCCTGCGAGATGTCAAACAGGCCGAGTCCTTCCTCAACAACCAGGTGAGACAGAGAGCCTGAGCGGGTGCACAGAGTTAACAACAGTGTCTCCGGACAGCTCTTTATGGCTATTGGCAACACACTCTCACTCCCTAAGCGTCCAAGAGCAACGTTTGGTCAGGGTCCCGTGGCGTGCAGTTATGACGCTCCTAGGCTCCTTCAGCTTCATAAAGGGACGCAAATAGCTTTCAACTGATTGCAATTTATTCCCATCTGCGGCGGGATTTGACGCTCATGGAAGCACGGCATTCGTTTGTGTCGGCTGCCCTTAAAGGCAATGTGAGCGCCAATTCCCATTGGATAACGGAGAATTGTACACCCGGAAGTAAGTATTCCCCTTACTGTCGATTGATTTTACAGTGATATCTGCACTACTCATCGACTAAAAAACACCAGATTATCCTTGTTAATTACACAACATTGATTGGTTTAAATTGTGTGCAATGCTTTTGTATTTTTCCCCTTCGATTCGGAGAAACAAATGTTTTTTCTGAGTAAAGGATGGCAGAAGACACTACACTACCCAGAATCCCCAGCTATCGTTTGGACTACACCATGTGCTCTGTTTGACAAACCCCGTTTTTTTTCACCATTCATTCCGATGGCTGGTGTCTATGTCACATGATCTTCAAATTTCTCCGCAGAAAAAGAAAACATGGCCGAACTTCGTTTTATTCTCGGTGGCAAATGCCTATTTTAAAGTTACTTTGGCCATTAAAATGTGTTTTGATGTCATTTGATGTGAGAAATATGAGTTGTTATTTCAGATGATATGTGCAGTGGATGTACATGATCTTTAGTTTGCTAGTTATTACGAAGATTACTTCAGGAAATTGCGACGTTTTCATTGTTACCAAGGTCGTTGCTAGGGACGCTGCTATCGATATTATTTCTGTTATGTTGTGTAACTGTTTAATGGTGTTATCTTTATTGCTACCCCCTTCCCCGTCAATGTATAGTGTTGGTCCACAGCGCAAACATATTAGTTTAACAAAATCCGCATCTAAAGATAGCCTACGTTATCTCACAGCACATCGTCATTAAGAAATACCGGAAACAGACCGAAAACATTTAAAAAAAATTAAATAATACTTTATTCCGAGTGTGCTTGCTTTTCTCTTTGAAAGTCATCACATAACGGCATTGTAATACACGGTTCGGCTTCATTACATATTACATATCTGCCGTAGTTCTGTATTTATAGAGGCCTGATGAGAAGACTTCTAGACAAACATGAGGAACTGAAAACGTGACATGGATCATAAATATATCAGCCATTAAACAACATCTTACATTTCTTTTCACACAATACGTCTCCTTGCAGTATCAACACTAATTCGGCTGACTTTTATATTTGATCCAATTGGTAGATAGGCTGTATTTACACCATAAAGGTGCACAGCTGATATAAAGGGACACCTGGTGGTTAAAGCATGTTATTGAATTTCATTATTTTTATTATTAGATATTAATAGGATCCCTATAAAGTATATTCATTACTCATTATTCTCTACTAATAGTTAATTAAAGACTGTATATGACTATTTTGCACATCCCTTTCTAAATTTCAAGATTTTCTAAGCTTTATTGACATATACACAAACGGTGTAGTTATGCATTGAATGAAAAACTTGGGTCGCAGGTTCCTCAATAGTGCATTACAAGACATCTATCAATATGTGTGCATACCTCCAGCAATGTTAACTATGTTGAAGCACTTATTTTAACTGATATTATACATAATGTATTATACTCTTATAAGATGTATGTAGATATTTCATCTCCGATCTTGTCAGGTATTGAACAATCAATAAATAAAGAACACAGAATTGTTAAATATAAAACACAGAATTTGTGTGATTATACTAAATGATTTTCAAATAAACACACCTGCATATTTACAACTGTTAC